>LIHB01000028.1:104587-283752 GCA_001297265.1 Mycosphaerella arachidis
TTACCCTTCTCTCACCCCCCCCCCCCCCCCCCCCTCCCATCGCCCATCACCGCCCCCGGCATCTCACAACCCTCACGCCGGCCGCTTGGACCGGGAGAAACAGTGCCTCCATAGCACCCTTGACTCTTGCGCCCATCAGCCACACTCTTGGCCCTGCCACCAGAGCCCTCTGGTCGTACGTACACAAGTAAGCTTTTCCGACCATTTTCCGAGCATGGTCATCCTCAAAGGCTGCTCTGTTATATGCGCCCAGGGCACCACCGCTGCTTTGTTCCTGGGCCTGTTCCTGTTCCTGTCCCGGTCATCGTCACTGTACTAATGCGATTTGCGACATCACAGTTCAAATCAAGCGGGCCTTCTCCAAGCACAGCCGCTTCGGCAGCTTCAATACCACCAACAATTCCACATCCACCACCACGATGACGAACGACGAAGAGCGCGGCATCAATGGCGCACCGCGCGAGGAGTCGAATGAGGAGACGCCGCTCATCACGCGCGGAGCTAGTAGCTTGGGCAACATGGCGAGCGGCAGAGTCCTAAAGAACTCGAATGGACAGCCGTTGCACGAGGACGAGCGCGCATGGGTGCGCTATCCATCCAACTTCATGCGTCTGACCTGGGCAACACTGGCTAGCAATTACGTCAACGTGCTCTTGGTTTGCGTACCAGCCGGTATCGTGCTCGGTGCGATGGATGCCAACCCGACCGCCGTCTTCGTGGTCAATTTCTTCGCCATTGTCCCGCTCGCAGCTCTGCTCAGTTTTGCGACTGAGGAGCTCTCCGTCAAACTTGGGCAGACCGTTGGAGGTCTCATGAATGCGACATTTGGAAACGCTGTGGAGCTGATTGTGAGTACTGTCAATGATCACATGCAAGCGCAAAACTAACATCCTCAGGTCTCCATCGTTGCATTGTACAAGGGCGAGATCCGCATCGTGCAGGCGAGCATGTTGGGCTCGATACTATCGAACATCCTGCTTGTCCTCGGATGCTGCTTCATCTCCTCCGGAATCAGGCGGGGAGAGAGTCGGTTCAACGAGACCGTCGCATCCACCATGTCCTCGCTTATGGCCGTGGCCGCTACCTCTTTGATCATCCCCGCGACCATGTACGCTGCTCTTACACGAAGCACCGCGGATTCCGACGGCAACATACTCGTACTGTCGCGCGGCACAGCCATCATCATGCTCATCCTTTACGTTTTATATCTTGTCTTCCAGCTCAAGACTCATGCCCATCTCTTCGATGCGGAGGCTCAGGAGGAGGAAGGCGGCGAGGCGAAGGAGCCGGAAATCCTTGGTCCAGTCGCGGCCACGATCGCTCTGGTCCTGGTCACCATCCTGGTTGCGGTATGCGCCGAGTACCTTGTGGACAGCATCGACTCGATTGTCGCTAGTTCCGGCATCAGCAAGACCTTTATTGGTCTCATCCTTCTGCCAATCGTCGGCAATGCAGCGGAGCACGTCACCGCTGTCGTCGTGGCCTACAAGGACAAGATGGATCTCGCCGTTGGTGTGGCCATTGGCAGCTCCATGCAGATTGCGCTGTTCGTCACTCCCTTCCTCGTCATCTTGGGTTGGATCATTGGTCAGCCCATGTCTCTTCACTTCCAAGGCTTTGAGACGGTCGTCTTCTTCCTGAGTGTCTTGGTCGTCAACTACCTGATCCAAGACGGAAAGAGCAACTACCTCGAGGGTTGCATGTGCTTGGGCACATATATTATCATTGCGCTGGCGTTCTGGGTCTATCCAGAAGATGCTGGCGACATCGGCGAGCTAGTGTCGGGTTTCTTTGGTCATTAATGGGTCGGTATATCATATGAGTCGGGTCGGGATACCAGGGCGAGGGCTCAAAATTGAAGACAGCGGCACGGCGTTGGATGGAGGTGTTTCCATAGGCCATGGGAGGCTCCGTGATATCCTCTTGTAACTTGTACAATACTTGAGACCAAAATGGCAATCCGATCTCTTACTATATCCCCCATTCTGGGAATGCGGCGCAGTCTTTTTCTTGAGTTTCTTGGCTAGCAACTTTTCCAGAAAGGCACGAAGCAGAATGACGAGGGTCGAGCAATGATTTTGTCTACCATTCACATACGCGTCCATCACAATATCGGCAAGGCACGTGCTATATTAAGGCACATTAAGACATCACCAGGCCCTGGACCAGCTGAACTTACTGCACGTTCTCCAGAAGTCGGCGCACATCAACGTCAAGCCTCGTACAGTGCCCAATCGGTGAGCTTCCAGCTGGACCGGACCATAGGGCTGAGCAAAACCAAGCACGCCGGGATATGCCTCCTCGGTTGGCGGCATCCCAACAAGACGAGAAGCGCAGCAGGTGTCATGCACGGAATGTTCTGATGCTGCGCTATTGCTGCGGGGGGATGGCTTGTATACAAGATCTCAGGGCGTCGCTGCACATATCATGTGGCTTCCGCCCACTGCGCGAATTCACGTGTTGGGTGGCTAAACGAGGTGCTCTCGCTTCATTCGTTCGTTGCAGCTTCTTGCTCTGGTCGTTCGACGGTTGCGCCAGCTGGAGGGAGCCAAGGATCCTGAGGGAGAGATCTGACTTCAGACCGCTGGATTCCGATCTGCAAGGACCATGACTATCCCGGTCGTCAGGAAGAGAGCGAAGAAGCCCAAGACTCGCACTGGTTGCAGGACTTGTAGGCAGAGGCATATCAAGGTACGTCGTACATCTCGTACATGATCCAGGCTTGCCATCAATCTCATCAGCTAGATCTATTACCCAGTATTGACTTGTGTGGTCTCACGGTTGTGCGTGGATATGAATCTATTGTTGGCTATGTAACTTGCTATGCAACTTCGACCAACATACATGTGTTCCACAAAGGGCCCTTGCTACGACTCCCATCTTCGTTGAGGCTGATATGCCATTAGCTTTCACTAACACCCCAACTCTAGTGTGACGAAGAAAGACCTAGCTGCCGCCGTTGCAGAATCTCCGGCCGCGAATGTGCAGGATACGATGCTCCGCGGCCTGAGACTTGTCGAAGCCAAGCAGTATTGCTCCCCAAGGGCTCTCGAGTTCCTTCGGTCATATTACAGACACTCTATCCTGTCGAGGTCAATCGCGGGCCGTCTATGATCACGACACTGGGCATGAGCAATGTCGAAGCATATGCCTTCGACTTCTTCCGATTACAGACGGTCAAACAACTACCAGGCAGCTCATGGACATTGAGCTGGGAGCGCCTGGCACTGCAGCTGGGACATCACGAGCCTGCTGTCACACACGCCGCGATTGCGCTCGGCTCTATACATCGAGCAATGACCTTCGAAGCGTTCCGAGGACCTGCTGGCATCGACAAAGAGCAACAGGGTTTTGCGCTTAGCCAATATAACAAGGCAATGAGCTATGTCCGGAGTTACATTGAGAATCTGGGCACAGAATGCTCCGAGAACGATGTCGAGATAGTGCTGCTGGTGTCATTACTCTTCTTCTGCTTCGAAGTGCTTCACAGCGAAGATGCTCGGGCCACAATACATCTGCGCACCGGCCTGCGCATTCTATACGAGCGTATTCGTGCTTCAAGTCCTCCTCCCATACCATTGGGCGACGGGGAGCTCAAGCGCATGGTGATGGTGAAGCCGGTACCCACGAGCAACATGGATGTCATTCTTCAGACATTCGTAAGATTAGACGGGGACTTGACTATCGTTGGAGAAGACGAGCCTTACCTCTTCCCGATCTGCCAGGAGCGGATTCCAGTATCTTTCTACTCGCTAGACGAGGCAATGGTACACCTCGATGCGATCGCATCGAAGACGCACGACTGCTGCAGGGACATAGTCCTCTTGGCCGACCAGGAGATTATCAGCAAGCGTGATGACTACGACTCTTTGGATGATGACATGCGAAACTGCCTGGCTTGCGCTGCTTCTCGAACACTTCCACTCGAGGCGGCTCCTGATCTACGCCAGCGAATGGAGGAGATCAAGCATGAGCTAACAGGCTGGATGACCGCTCTACCATCTTATACCGTTAGGGCAGAGAAGGAGACCCAGCACATACTAACACAGATTCACTTCTTCTACGTATCGTTCGTCGCATCCACATGGCGAGATCCTACCGAGTTGCTCGTTGATCGATTCGATGATCAATTCGATCGCATTCTCACACTCACTGAGCAATACGTAGATCTCCACTTCGATGGCATTGCATCGCACCATCTACGAGAAAAGCCTGAGCAGTATCCATCGGCCGCAACCCGGCAAGCTTTCACGCTAGGCACAGACCTTGTCCCATGCGTGTCCATGATCGCCTTCAAGGCACGTACTAGCTCCATCCGTCGAAGGTGCATCAACTTACTGCGCAGCATTAACCTGCAAGGCGTATTCGATAGCTACTTCCTTGCCTCTTTCATACAGCTCATCTGCGACCTGGAAGAGAAGCGAGCACGAGACGTCACAGGCAAGCCAGAAGGCGAAGACTTCCAGTGCCATGAAATCCCGGAAGCAGCCCGCTTTGTTGAAATCGAGCTCAGTCCTATGCAGCACGCCTCGGAGTTCTACAAGGCAGACACGGGGCGCTTGGTATATTGCACGTCCAACGACCACGGCGACCTTTCCATCCACGAAGACTGGTTCAAGGTTGTACGGCCTGCTACACCGACTGCACATGACTGTCAGGGCAGAGCAGACAGTCCAGCTGAGTTGTTTTGGAGTAGCAATATCAGTACAATAAGGAGTGCGCCACCTCAAACTTTACCACGAATCGACTCGAATGGCTGAATGAGTTGTTCAGCAGATACGGCCCTGGTGAAGACATTGTTGGTCTGACGACGGCGGAGTCCGTCAAGAGTGAAAGTCCTGCGCGAGACGTCCGGGTGGAGTACAGGAGACAGATATCACCGATCTCTGGCACTCTACGCGGCGGACCTAAGTACGTTCCTTTACTTAGCTGGAAGCCCCATGAGTGAAAGCTTCTCTTATGGCCCGGTTGGCCGGCTGTGACAACGTCGCGCCTCAGCGAAGCATTAACCATAATTGGTATCGAGGCGCAAGGTCAAAGGTCCATGATCTCTGGAGAGTGAGGTACCAGCATGCAAGGCCTCTCAACGATGAATATCTGCGGCAGTGGTCTGGAACGGCATTTTACTCGTGCTCTGAGGAAATGGGATAACATCTATCGCAGCCAAGGTGGAAGCTGAAGACGACGACAGATTCTCATCGGATCCGTCGCGCTCTGTAAAGCAGCAGCAGCAGCAGCTCAGATCTGCAGATGTGACGCTGCAGGTGCAACATGTGAGGAGAAAAGACGCATATATGTGCTGGTAAAGGATACCGGAGAGTGGTGTCCACGACTGCAATGTAATGATGAGCAGATTGACCCCGGGGAGGCTTTTTACGTCAACATCGCCAGCAGTAGGGTTGATCGTCTAGCGCAATACAGACACCTTGCTACGATCTGGGTTTCGTACCGACTGACAACTTCTGGCTAGACAGCATAATCCTCCAGTTCAAACTCTTCTTCCACAGCTGCTGCAAAGCGCTTCACAGCTTCCTCCAGCATGTTCTCGTCCGCAGCGGCAAAAGTCATACGGAACGCCACCACACTGCCTTTCAACCTCTGCTCCACCGCGAACCAGCTCCCTCTACTGACCTGAACACCTCTCGCCTTAGCACCAGCAAAGATCTTCTCTTCGATCGACGGCGCGTTACAACTCTTCTCGCTCCGCGGACTATCCGTTTCAGCACCAGGATGCGCAGCAATATCGATCTCGATCCATACGAACATCCCCACACTTGGCGTCGTCCATCGACAAATTGACTTCGGCAGATACCGTTCGCACGCCTTCATCATAGTATCTCGACACGCTCGGTACTGCGACGAAAGCCTCATGAGCCATCGGATGAAGCCCTCATGACCCCAGGCCTCATCAAGCGTCTTGTAAAGCATAATCTGCGAAGGCCCGCTCGGCGCTGTAGTGCTACACTCGGTATGGCACAGGAACTTGGTCATCAGTTGCGCACAGCATGTCAGCCATCCTGCTCGTAGGCCGGGGGCGAGGATCTTGGATATTGCGTCTAGCCGCAAAACCCGACCTGATGTATCGAGGGAGAGGTACGAGTTTGGCAGGGTCTTGATGTAACGGTCTGGTGTCGCGGCGCTGAGGTCTTCGTGGAGCGTTAGGAAGTAGTATGGGTCATCTTCAACGATGAGGAGGTCGTGCACTTCGGCGACGGCGTAAATGGCTTTTCTTCTTTCGAAGGGTTGTGTAATACCGGTAGGATTCTGTCCACATGGGACGGTGTATAAGACGAATGGTTTCGGGCCGTTGGCTAGGTCCCATTGTCGTAGCTTGAAATCCAGAGCATCTGGCTTGAGGCCGTGCTCGTCCATGTCAACGCCGATGGCTTTGATGCCAAGTGGTCGGATGGCCTCTAAAGCTCCGGAATATGAGTAAGAATCTGTTAAGATACTATCGCCACGGTTGCATAAGATGCGGAAGATCATCTCCAGGGCGGATGTGGTGCCAGACGTGAGGCAGCATTCCCAGTCTTGGTATGCAGGGTTGTGGATGAGTTCTACATGCTCAGTCACGAATCGTAGAAGCTGCGGTGATCCGGTGGCCCAGCCATAATTCACTTGGAATCGATGGTCAGTATGCGCATTGTGATTGTTTACGTCAGAGGAGTGTTACATACTTGCTGTCCCAAAATCCCACCCCGCTTCACCTTTCTCGCAGACAACATTAATGAGGGCATTGAACTCATCATGATTGTCCTTTGGAGTCCACGGATCATAGCCACTCATAGACATACTCTGCCATGGTGAGTACTTGCTCGATGGCCTGGCGGTGCCAAGGTTGATAGCTTGAATGGTTGAAGTGACGCTTGCCGATGCCTTCAGTGTGGCAGCGTGTCGTGCTCGACTCTCTTCACTGAGCCTATGTTCAAAGTCCTCCGCTCTGCGGGTATGAGCAACCCGTGTATCTCTGTATAGGAAAGAGGAGACCTGTGGAGCAATGCCAACAGGCAGTGGTCCCGATGCTTCTCGACGGTGCTCAATAGCGGTAAGCTTCTGGTAAAAGTCATCCATGTTGATCTTGGTCTTGTCGTTATGCTTTGACCTTGGTCTAGCATGTCGAGGAGTTCAGAAAGCTCGCTTTGACTGGTGAGTCTGGTTCCCTGGTTAGACGTTTCGGAGTCTCGGAGTGTTCGTCCGGAATGTGGGACTATTGAGCTTGCAGGTCGCCGGCTTCCTGCCCTCAGTACGGCAAGATCGATCTCGGATCCAATTTACTTCGTGCCCCGTGCCAGAGGGTACCATCTGTGGGGCCGGTATTGGAGCTGAGTTGCGGGGAGCCTCAGGCCCAAGCCCAGCACTCGTCCAGAGCTCCTGCATCCTGATCATGGACCGACCGCAACGGAGACGTGCATTGGACTCTCGATGCGTGAATCGTGCACTTCGCTTTGTTTGTCGTAATTTACGGGGCTGCGAAGTTGTTCGTTGTGTTGCTGGACAATTCAGGATGATCGGCCAAGTTCAACCAGAAGTCGAGCTCAAAGTCCCTGCCACCTTGTTCTGCTGTCCATGGAGCCCAATCGGGAGGCGCCAGAGTCTCCAGCGATCTGTCTTGTACTTGGTACGGTTGCGTCATGGCACCTGAAAGAGTCTTCTCCAGCAGGCTCTTAACTATTCCGGTGGCCGCGGCTAAAAGCGAATAGTTGGGCTCGTCTACGTGAATCAGCGCCCCAGTCTCGGTGTGAGCGACAAGTACTCCGAGGTCTTGAATGGTCTGAAAGACGGCTATGCCGCCATTTTGTGTTCCCAGACGCCTATTCAGAAGACATAGACAGATGATGCCGGCGGCAGGTAATCCATAATAGGCGACCTACTGGTGGTTAGCTTTGGAGAAGAACAGCATGAGACTGCTACTCACTTTCCAAACATGGCCCGTTCCGGAGTTCTCGACATGGCTCTTTAGCACGACCGCTTCAACAGTCAAGTTCAGTATTTGTACAGCAACCCCGAGCAGGTCAGCATTGGGTTCCGGAGTGCGCTGTGTTAGTGTCAGATGGAGTAGAAAGTGGGTATGAAGATAGTTGAGCTTTGCGCTGGCAAGAAAGTCACGCTCAACAGGGGAGAATTGGTCGCAAAGTCGCAGAGGTCCCTCGAGTCGAAAACGATTCGGCAGTGACCGCCAGAGCCGCTCTGCCTGGATCTCCACATTACTTGGATGAGTCAGTCAATGTGATAAAGCGAATGCCGCTGCGTTGACGAACCTGGCAGTGCTCAATCGATGCTCATAAGGTGCGTTCTTGGGAACATCAAGGACTTGCTCTTTGAGCAGTGCACACGAAGCTGTCCACCAAGACTCCAGCAGATAGCTGAATCGTGTTTTGGTGTCTGCTTCCAAGAGATTTGTGGTCTCATCTGGAGGGGCGATGCCATCAATCACACTCTTGATCTCGCAGTACTTGCTGTGGATTCGGGGCGGTCGACCAAGGAAGATCGAAACATTTTTGTCTCCGGAAAAGGTCCTTGCCAGTGCTGTGCTTCTTAAGTCCTTGAGGAAGTCCGGCAGCTGTCCTTGCGTGTCGATCCTTTCATGATATCCCAAGGCGAACAGTGAGCTGATAACGTCGCCAAGCTTTCTCCAGGAGTGATAGCCTGGTCAGTCAGCGAGATGTGGCAGATACGAGAGCGATAACACCTACTCTGATCACCATCTACCATGGAGTGCGCGATCCAGTTCTCATATTGTAGCAGAAGCTGCAAATCATTCAGGCAATCTAGACTCAGACATATTTCCAAGCATTGGTCTGAAAGCTCCAGGGCACTTGTCTGCCACTGTCGTCGATCTGGTTGAGTTCTATAAAGCTCACTGTACTCGTCCAAATCTGTCGCCGCACGACTGACGGCGACAAGGAATAGACCAACACTTTCCCATCTGACATTTTCGTTCATTAGCTGAGCCCGATAGTGATCGAGGTCGCATGATGAATCTGCTTTAAGCACATTCAAGGAGTTCGTCAGCAACTTCTGCGATACGTCGATGCTTGAACATCGACTTGATAGCACACGAACGACAGTGTCGATACAAGGTCGGAGTAGGTCCCCAGCTAAAGCCAAGTTTGTTCCTTTCCAAAGCCAGGCCTTGAGCAGAGTTGCGCACGAAGATGGATGCAACGTGCTTCGCAAGCTGTCAAGTATGGCCTTTCCTCGAAGTACCTGCGGGCCTGGAGAAGCCTGGCGTCCTGTAGCTGCACGCACAGTCGAAGTGCCAGGTGTGGTAGGAGTGTGTACCTCGCTGCTGTCGTGACTGGCCACAATCTGCTCAAATATGGCAGTATGGCTGGAGTCTCCGAGATAACCAGGATTTGGATAGGAGTGAGGCTGTAAGGCGTCCACTCGCTCTACGAAGGCCAGAGAATTGCTGTCGCTTGGAGGATGACCGGCAGGCATGGGTGTTGACGGTGGTCTGGAGTCTTCATGCTCGCTACGCCGACGCCGCTTGAACGGACGTTCTCGGTACACACATCCTTCCGTGTTGTTCTCCTTGCGACATCGACTGCAGATCGGACGGACATGATCGCATGCTACTTTCGATGTCCTGCACGGGTCGCAGGCTGCCAGTCTGTTGGGCATTGTTGTGCATGGCGGTCATGTGGAAGACCAAGTCGGAGTCTCGGAGAAGGAAATGAGGGAGCTGGAAACTTGCTGACAAAGATGGAGAAAAGAGTCTAGCTACGCGTTCGACGCGTCCATTCCTTTGATTATAACAATACCAACATCCAGATCATCAAATCATCACTACCTCGCCGCCACCGGCGTGCTGTTCAGCTCGAGCATCATGTCATACCAGCCGCCATCTCCATACAAATTCTTGCTTGACCCGATATTGACGAAGCCGAAGCTCTCGTAATATCCCAACAGGTGTGCATGAGCCAATATTGCAACGCGATCTGCTAGATCTTGCTGCTTCAGGAGCTTCAGATATGCTGTCAACATCCTCCTTCCGAGACCAAGCCTTTGGAACTCCGGCACAACGGCAACGGCATGTATGCACACTGTCCGGCCCTCTGGTCTGTGCCCACTTTTGGTGTGTTCTCCAGGCGCTGGACTCGCCATTGCTCCCTCGGTCACCGTGGTATCCGTCGTCTTTGTTGCACTGATCTGGCCTATGAGCACCCGCCCCTGTTGTGTGTCGCTATGAAGACGAAGTCGCTTCGCCAGTCCATCAAGCTTCAGGGCGTCAGTCGTGTCGACGAACATGCCCAGGCATAGCTCTGGACACCGGGACAATCTGTACTGAAACTGTGTGGCGTCAGCGATTTCCCTTGCACATATTGCATTGAATAGCAACGACGGCGATACGATCAATGCTCTCCGCTAGACGACCCGCTCACCTTCTCAAGGGTAGCCATCTCGGCTGGTGGGAACGTGACTTCCTCGAGGGCATGGCAAATTGCAGCATCCTCATATGATAACGGCAAGAAGAATGTGTCAGGTTTCTGCGAATGCCCCTGCTGGAGGTCGTTGGCGATGGAACCCATCTCTCAGGGCTCAAATGAATAATAGGGTAAGTATCGAGCCCCAGGACAATGTGTGCAAATGATCGTAGGTATTTCGAATGTGCTGCCTTGTAGGTCAATGCGTAATGTCTGCTGGAGGAGTTTGGGCACTCGCTATATGTTCCCTTGTTGACCCATGGTATGGGTAAGAACGTCCTACTCCGATACTCCGAATCCGGAGAATTGGTGCATTGGGGCTGGGCTCCATAATTCTGGTTGCCGCGGCTGGGGTAGGGCGATCACCGCCTCTGCCTACCCTCAACATGCCCAGCTTACTTACATATACACGTCTCCAGACTGAGCAACAATTCGACAATGTCTGACACAGTCACACTCGCAGAATACCTCTGTGAAAGGCTCAAGCAGCTCGGTGTTGCAACGATACATGGCGTTCCTGGCGACTACAACTTGACCTTGCTGGACTATGTCGAACCATCTGGTTTACACTGGACAGGTGGTTGCAACGAGCTCAACGCAGGCTATGCGACTGATGGATACTCGCGGATCAAGGGTGTAGGAGCCCTGATCACGACCTTTGGTGTCGGAGAGCTTAGTGCTATCAACGCAATCGCAGGCGCCTACGCTGAACTTGCCAAGGTTGTGCATATAGTTGGCACGCCACGAAGAGCTCAGCAAGAAACCAGAGCCTCGATTCACCATACTCTGCTTGATGGAGATTACACCCACTTTGCTGACATGTCAAAACATGTCACAGTAGCGCAGGCGAATCTGCTGGACGCACGAACAGCTACACAACTCGTCGATTCTGTTCTACTGCAATGTCTGATACACAGCCGCCCAGTATACATACAGCTTCCTGTGGATATGGTCTCTGTCAAAGTATCTGCTGAAAGCCTCAATACGCCCTTGGAGATTCACGCAGCCATCGCCTCACCCGATGAAGATGCTGCTAACGCCGAGGTCGTTGAGCGGATCAAGAGCAGCAAGCGACCTGTCATCATTGTCGATGGCGAGAGCATCTCGTATGGCATGATGGACGAGGTCCACGAGCTCATCAAGAGCAGCAATTGGCCCACCTGGATGGCGACCTATGCGAAAGGCGCAGTGGACGAAGATCTTCCTAACGTACATGGTGTCTGGGCTGGCCCATTCGGGAGCCAGGAAGAACAAGATTACATCACATCGGCAGACCTGGTCCTCTGGTTCGGACCTCACCACAGCAACACGAACACCTTCCTGTACTCCACTATCACTGGCGCTGACAAAACCATCTACTTCAAAGGAACATCCGTACTTGTAGGCGACAAGGTCTTTAGGGACCTCCCGGCCAAACAGTACCTCGCATCCCTTCTTACCAAACTGGACGCATCAGCATGGCAAACTAGCTCAGAAACTCACTTCACACCACCACAGCCAAAACAACTCCCATCCCTACCCTCTGCGGAAGCCATCACACAAGTCTCCTTCTACCGCAAATTCGCCACCTGGCTCCGCCCCGGCGACATCATCTTAGCCGAGACCGGAACTCTAGGCTATGGCTGCCGCGACATGAAGCTTCCAGCCAACGCCCGTCTCTTCAACCCCGTCACCTGGCTGTCGATCGGCTACATGCTCCCCGCCTCTCAAGGCGCAGCCCTAGCCCAGCGAGAACTACATGCTGCCGGGAAGTGGCAAGATGCTGGTAATGGCCAGACGCCTCGCACGATCTTAATGCAGGGAGATGGAAGTTTCCAGATGACGGCGCAGGAATTGAGTACGATTATCAAGGAGAAGTTGAACGTCTTGCTGATTCTGATTAACAATGATGGCTACACCATCGAGCGGTGTATCCACGGTCGGAATGAGGGGTACAACGATGTAGCGCGATGGAGATATCTCGAAGCTCCTTCGTTGTTTGGTGCTTCGATGGGCGATGACGGCGGCGATGAATACAGGGCGAAGACGTATAGAGCTAGCACGTGGGGCGAGTTGGAGCAGGCTATGGAGGCGGTGGAGAAGGTGAAGCAGCCGGCGCTGCATATGGTTGAAGTGATAATGGACCGGGAGGATGCACCAGATATTTTGGCGAAGATGTTGCGGGACCAGAAAGTTGCTGAGCAGAAGGGTGTCAAGCAGTAGAATATGAAGAGCAATGTATGCGGAAATCTGCAAATCGCTCGGGGAGTACCTCTGAAGCGCTACACAAGACCAAGAACCACCCAACTAACCTTCACTTCCACGTCGAACCAATCTCCTGCCCTGTCGATTGGGTCACCACCGCAGCCTCCCCCTGCTTCCTCATCTCAAGCCCATCATCCACAACATCTCCATCACTCCCCTCCTTCTGAATCGGCCCCGCCTTGCCAAAAATGGAATACATCAAATTCAACGGGTTATTCATCCGAGTAATCATAGTATGATGCAACAGCGTCCCCGTAACCAAGATTTCCTGCCTCGCCTCCAGATCCTCCGCTCTAGGCCCCACAAACTCAATCACCCCAACCCGCTTCGTCGCCCAAATTCTCGTAGAGAACCGCGCCACAGCCTCACCATTCTCGTCCTGGCAGATGAAGTCCCAGTTCTTCAAACTGCAATTCGTGGTCCAGGACATCACCATGGGGTTGGAGGGAGTTCCGAAGATGGGGGAGAGGTGTTGATACCTCGTGTACCAACGAGAGGAGGCGCGGAGTTCGCCAGAGAAGGCGTTGCAGGTGTAGTTGGAGTGGATTGAGACCGCGTGGTAGTTTGCGGTGCCGAAGGAGGTGGAGTCGTCTGCGGTGCGGAAGTCTAGCTGAGGAGCGCGGAGGTTACAGTGGATTTTGGCGACGTCGAGGTTGGTGGTTGTGTCGGTTACGAGGAGTTGCATTTTGGTCCATTTGAAGTCTACTTTCCAGGAGCCTGGGGCTACTGGGGCGGAGGAGGCTTCGGGTTGGTCGTGGTGGGACATTGTTGGAGTTTAATGTTGTAATGCGTTGGTGTGCTATGGTGAACTGAGGTTGGTGATATTTTCGATGAAACTTCTCCCTCAGTAGCAGCAGCAGCACAGCTTCATATATCCCATTTCAAAGCTGGGCAGCTGAAATTTAGGTAGTACAAAGGATCTCTTTTCATACTCAGTACCTCATCGTTTTGCCGAGACCTAAGGCGTGGCGGCGCACCGACGCCAGCCTGCAGTACCTGCCGATCATTGAATCCTTCAGCGAATACGCAGCCAGTAAGAACCTCGGAATTTCGACAAACAACGATATGATGTTCTCATCTTTCCTTGTGGTCCAGCCGAAGTCATGGCTGAAGTGGACACAGCCATAAGCATCGCCTATTACGAAAGGCCATGCGGCAAGAACTTACCGGGTCTCGGTATCAATCCAGATCTAGCGGCATCGAATCATGATCTCGCAGCGGTTTGAAGACGATCTGATCGCTGCAGTCTGCCGATTGGGAGGAAGTTGACGGCAGTATTTCAGGCGGCGACACATCTGGTTGTATGTCGACCCCTTCCATGAGACCCACCTGATCGCGCACCTGGAAATCGACTCGTTCGTGGGTATCAAATCTCTTTTGTACATTCTCTCTCACGTACACTAGGTATCTTATCCATGCACACGATCCATTGCAAAGCCTAGAGAAGCTTTCGAGCCTTCCTTGCGGTTTCGAGGCCTTCTAGTCGACGCCGGCGTACAAATCGACGACGATGTTGATGCCAGCGACGAAGATTTCGGCGGCGATAAGCACGATGACGATCCATTCGAGGTATTCACCTAGTAGTCATATTAGCACGTTGGAATCGCCACGCACGTTGTGGGACTCACCATGCGTATGACTGAGCTGATCCTTGAGCACAGCCAACAGGTCGGCAATCACACCGACGCGCTCTTGCAGTAGTGCGACTCTCTGATCCATCTCCAGGTAGCTCCGAACCGCCTGGTATACGGGATCGAGCTGTGGTTCTGCCCACATCAACTCCGGCGCATCCAGGACCGATCCTTGCAAGTGGATGTTGATTCGGAGGATAAAGAGCTCGCCAATCTGCATGTTGATCTGTTTCCGAGTGAGATTGATCCTTCCGGTCGTGGCGATTTGCGAGGGGATGTTCTGGGTGGTGGAGATTGTGGCATCGACCAGGTCTTCGTAGAGGGATGTCTAGGAGTCATATTAGCAGACGGCCTTTCCAATACTACCTTCCTTACTTGCATACCTTCACAGACTGAGCCAGCGCGTGCGATATGGCCAGCTTCGTCATGTAATTTCTCTTCTCTCGCAGCGAGATGAAGTCGTTGTATATGCGTGCCTGGTACTCCCGCGTATAGTAGAAGTTGAACTCCTCTGTCTGCACATCGTCCTTTGCCAACTTCTCCTGCTCAAACTTGGAAATCTCCTTCAAGAAGCGCTGTTCTTCTTTTAGAGACATACCCCACAGCACGACGACACCATATTCGAACAGGAAGATCTCCGGTATGTGCACCGTCGTATCAAGGTCGGGCTCAACTCGTCGTTCGATCACTGCCTCCGAGAGCAGGTTCGTGTCGTCCATCGAAATCTGGCGCTCGATCGGTTCGCCTTCATCCAAGATGGCCGATGTCTCCGCATTGTTAAAGTCAATGATGTCCTCTCTCCTCTGCTCTGTGTTCTCCTCGATCTCCAATGCACTGTCGGAGAAGCGTCTCTGGGGCTGTGAATGCACTCTCGCGGCGTTAGGACTGTCCGGCTGGTCTTCCTGGTCTCCGCTCATCCTCCGCCTCCTGTCCATATTGCGCGCCTCTTTGCGGTAGGTGTAGGGAGAGTAGATGCACTCGTCGAAGAGCTTCGGATTGGTGTTCTTGGTCTTGGTGCGGCCTTTGAGAAACCGCATAAGATCGTCCAGGCGGTACGAACTGGCGGTGCAGTATGCAGTGACGCGTGGGAGTTTCGCCCGGTCGTCCTTGCCCAAACGAGCGGCATCTCGGCGTGCTGTGGGGTCTTTGATGCGCGTGAATTGACTATAGACGTCCCTCCCGCTCTCCTCGTCGGCGCCCTCTTCTGCCACGTCGGGATTGGGCAAGAGCTTGAGCTTCTGTGCTGTACGCGATGTTCGCTGCGGGCCAATCTTGGATGCTGCGTTCGAGGGCGGGAGCGCAAGTGCAGAGCCAGAGCTGTTCCGCCGTCGTATTCTGCTGTTCAGCGTCGCCAGGGGCCCTGGCCGGTCTTGACCCGTGGTTTGCAGTGCGACACTGCCCGAGTGTGTTGCTGTGGTGGTGGTGGTGGAATTGGACTGCGATGGGAGGTTGGCTCGTCGTTTCGGCGGACTCGATGTCGACACCTGCGGGTTGAACGTGACATTACGCGCAGGCTTCGGCGAGGGAACCGGGCGTGGTGCACTGCTGTCGTTTCGCAGTAATAAGGGCGATGCTTCTGAGACTTGGCTGGACGACGCCATTGTCAAGCGAGTGTGTAGGTGTAGGCGGGTTGGCGCTGGCGGACAGGGCGGCGGCCGAGACTATTCCAGACCGGGCTGCAGCACGTCGATATGTACAACAATCCGAGAGCTCGTGCTACTGCGGCGTCTTCATGGCGTCTCTTGAGGCAACAGTGTGCGTGCACGGCAGCTGTCAACAAGCCCAGTTTCATCAGAAGAGCTGGAGCACGTTCCTCTCTCCAAAACGAGCTCTGGTAATGACGTCTCACCTGCTGACATTACTGGACCACCGGATATGGGACTAATGTATTAACTGTATACAAAAAAACAAGTTGGTTGCCGTACAACCCCATCCCATCTCTTCATCTACAAGTCCCATAACAGGTACCTGCACTCAAAGCTGGACATAGTTGGCTGGGAAAGAGCCAGTCTTGCCTCTGTTCTCTCCCTCCCACCAGTCATCTGTACTCTCCGTCTTCTTCACAACACGAATGCGATCGCCTTCGCGGAACGCAAGGTCTCCCTCATTCTGACCATCAAAGTCATACAATGCCGTGACGAACTGCGTCTGCTGACTCGCCAGCCGCTTCACAGGCACGGGCGGAGGCGGCTTCTTCTTTCCAGCAGCGATGCTAGCTACACTTCCCGCAAAGGATCCTGCTGATGTCTTGCGATCGAGCGAAGGCTTGAAGTAGTCGTTGCCACCGT
Organism: Mycosphaerella arachidis; assembly: GCA_001297265.1. NCBI lineage: Eukaryota > Fungi > Ascomycota > Dothideomycetes > Mycosphaerellales > Mycosphaerellaceae > Mycosphaerella > Mycosphaerella arachidis. The sequence continues at coordinate 121,178 of LIHB01000028.1, forward strand.
TCAACGCTGCAGACGCTGAAGGTGATCGACCATTGATTGGCGTGTGGTAGCTGGACGGTGTCGCTACTCCTGACGATGTCGTCTCCGTGTATGGCGGAGGCGCCTGCTGACCTTGATCACCAGGAGATGGCATCGGCACAGACGACTTCTGATCGTATCGCGCAATGTGGCTCCCATAAGATGGCATGCGAGGTATAGCCGGCTTCTGGTCGTATGCGCCGTTGTAGTTGTTCTGGCCATTGAAGGATGGCATGCGCGACCTGTTCGACATTGCTATTCCTGTCGAGAGGGATGGCGAGTAGCCTGGTGACTGCCCGGGTCGTGGTGGCTTGATAGGCGCTTCCTCTTCGTCATAGCCAGCAGCGCTGTCAACTCTTGCGCCGCCACTGACCGGAGGCGCTGTGTCCTTCTTGCCACGATGCACCATTTCCATGCCCTTGTTGTAACCAGCTACACCTTTATTCCTGATCCCCAATCCAGTGTAGGTGCTACCCTCCTCCTTAGGCAGGGTCATACTCCGGTGGACCGCTTTGCCCTGTGTGATCACGCTGATACCACCGTTCTCCAGCTCTTTTCTGAGGCTCGTGTACTCTCGATCATGCTCCCTGATGATGTCTGCATCGCTCGGTGCTGGGCTAGGCATTCCATGCTGCCTGCAGTACTGGTCAAGCGTGGTATAGATCTGGCCCACGAGCGTAGTTTGGATCATGATCTGGCTTGCGAGCAAATGCGGGAGAAGACTGACCACAGCTTCAGTGACTGGAGGAAAGGTCTGTACGACCTGGTCGTCTGCGGTTTGGTAGTCGATCTGTGCTTGCTGTAAGTCGCTCTCATGTTTCGCCAGAGCTGCCTCGTCCTTGGGCGTCTTCGTGCCCTTCTTGCGTGCATGTTCCGCTCGGCTCAGGTATCTCTCAAAGTCCAGCTTCATATTCTCTCGGTGCTTAAGAGTCTTTTGCAAGCTCTTCAAGGCGACTTTGGCTTCATTGACTGGCCGAATCACCTTGTTGTTGATCAGAGTGATCTCCTGCTGCAAGTCGATCTTCATGTCCGAGTACACCTTCTGGAGGCCGAGGCATTTCTGCACGTACTCTTGTGGTGTGATTGAGGGAGTGTGACGCTGTTCGGGGTCGTTGGCGGGCTCGATAGGCTTGTACAGGGTCGCGAATGCCTCCGTAGTATCGTACTGCAGCTTCAGGATGTCGTCCCAACCCTTGCGCCAAGCGACAAGGTCTTTCGCAAGCTGTTGTCGTGTATGAGCCATTGAGTCCGCAGGAAGCTGCCAGGTGACTTACTCTATCCAGCATGTTGTCTGTGGCCTTGAAGGAAGCAATCACAGCACCGACGTCCTGCTGATCTGCCGACCTCTTGGTCATCTTCCCGGCTATGCGCTGCATCGACTTCATATTGGCGGTGTTGGACGTTTGCTCGTCGAAGCTGCTGAGAAAAGTGGTGCTATGCGAAAGACGCTGCGGTGAACAGGTTGAGCTATCCAATCTCACAGGGATCAGCGCCAATGCTTCAGGAGATGTTCGACTTGCAAGGAAGCAAAGTCTGGGAGCAACGAGGACGCCAGGATGTTACGTGTGAAGCGAGGCTGATGCACCGCAGCGGAGCGCCAGCAAACCGGTTTTCGTACTTAGCCTCTTGGTCAACAGTCCGGCTGTAGTGGTAGGGTGCATCAATTGATAGTGAGCTATGCCGTCACTAAGACACCTCTACGCGTTGTTATCAACATTGTCTATGTTGAGGTCCAAGACACGGTCCACGTGTTGCGCGGTACCCTTGAACCCATGCGCATTTGCGCTAGTGAATCTAATTGATCCCGACCCAGGAAACATCCATGCATGTGCCGCAAGCAATGTGTGGGAAGAGCCATGCCAGTCTGCAAGTTCGTATAGAGTGGAAAAGATGACTTCGTGCCGACGGCGGCTCGCTAAACGGTCACTATCTGGGTATCATTGACATATTTACAGTTTACTCTCCTGCCCTCCCTGGAGGCCGCCACTCATTAATGCAGCCTCACCATCATCATAGCTTCCATACAAAATCCATTCCCTCCCACCGCCAGTACTCCACCACGCATGGCACACTCTACTTCGTTCAGGGTCAAGCTCGCCCTCCGTGAGGATATGCCAAAAGTGCTCTTTGCAATGCTCGCGCATGCCTACATCCTGGATTGCATAGATCATTTCGGCCGTCAGTGGTAGCCACTCGTCTAGCAGCTCCAATGGCACCTGCGTCAAGCCGTCGAGCACAGTCAGAGTCAGTACTGCTTGCTCGGATAGCGACACTGGCGGCTCAACTGAGGCCTCTACTGTTCCAGGATGTATAGGTATTGGAGTAGTCGAACTGTGCAGTGCTCGTTCATGCAGCAGCTCCAATAGCGTGGCGGGCATCATTGGTTGACATAGAGATAAAGAAGACGGCGGCGAGGTAAGCTTGAGCAACGTCTTGAAGGCTAGACGAAACTGCCGAGCGGACAGGTTCAATGGAAATACCTTGAACAGAGAGTCCACGTATAGTGGTAGATTCTTGATAGTAGCATCCGCATTCTGGGGAGCTGAGAACACCGCCAGTGTGACACTGTGCGCTGCTTCGAAGATGGGTAACAGCTGGCGTTTGCCTCCTGCGGCAAGGTAACATGTCACAGTCGGGAGAAGAAGCTCTTCGCTGACATGCGGAGGAAGCACCAAAGTAAAGTGCTCAGCGGTGTTGAGGAAGAAGAGGTCCAGGTTACGTTCCAGTGGATGTTCGGCCACAGTCCCTACGTATGCTGGACGGATGTCTCGTAGGAAAGACTGTGCCTCCAATGGGTACTGGCCAAGGATGTCCATGGCTGTGTACGAGACGAAATTGTACTGCGAGAATGTGGCTGACCCTTGGCGTGTCGTAATGAAGTAGAGACTGCGCAAGATATACAGCGACTGCTTGGCAACAGTAGGCGCCGTGGAATCATTCGCGAGCGCGATGTCTCCCAACAGGCGTCCAAGTGCGCTGCGTACAATAATCACACTTGCGAACATTACGGATTGCAAAAGTCTCCAGAGCGCAGGAACAGTGATGTTCAAGGTACGTTCGTTGAGTCGTAGTTTTTGCTCAGTAGCTTCCACGCCAGACAGCTTATTCTGCCTCCACTGGGTATGTAGCGTCTTGGAAAAGGTCTCCAGGTGGTTTAACACCGCCGTCACAAGCCAGGACTCTCTCACTTGCTCAACAGAATGTCCAATCAGACGCGCTAATGGTCCGAGAGAACCTATCAACGGGCTTGATATCATCGCTTGGATCTGCTGGTAAGATGACGATTGCTCACTCCATTGAAGACGGTCGTCCTGCTGAAGTAGAACATCCCGATCGAGAGCTCCCAGGAAGTACGCAGACTGCAGCCCTTGGCTCGAATGTAGTGTTGAACGTGCTAAGACCGGGAGTAACAGATCGTAATCCAGCTGTGCCCGTTCGTGGTCCGGTAGATATGGGAAACAATGGTTCAATGCCAAGGTTATCGATGCCAACCCGAGATCATCATTCTCCAGGGTTTCCTCCAAAGCGAGATTCGTGGCAGTGATCAGCGCAGCTTCTAGTGTGCTTCGCGAGCTTCGACTTAATCTGTCTTCGTCTGGGCGACCAAAGCCTAATAACAGGCCCGCGATCACGAGAATGTGTCTCCATCGAGGAGAGTGTTCGTCAGCTCCACTGAGGGCCGCCTTGATCCATTCATCCTTGGGCAAAGTCCTTTCCGGCTGGAGATCCACCACGTCCTGATTTGAAGCTTTTCCACTCTGAGCATCATCGTGCTTAAGAAGTGCTTGTGCCGCGGCATGAAAGACACTTAAGCATCGCATGCATGTCCGCAACCCTTCCGGTCGCAGCCATATTGCCGGCGCTGACAATATCTGACTTGTGAGGAGTGTGATATTGAGTGGATTGTTTAAGGTCGTTAGTAAGGATGAGGCTGTGCTGAACAATCTGTACAACAGTCAGTTGTATACCCGCAACGTTTTCATAGGACTGTCGACCCACCTCGGCGTGTCCTCCTGCTCGGTGTACGTTTGGAGAGCTCGCAGAAGAGTGCCTAGCAAGCGATCTGCCGGCATTGTATGGGCTCTTCTTTAGACGACATGTACGTACGGTTGACGACTGGCGATGCGGATGTGGGCGTGATGTTGTCGTTGGCTTCGCCTCGGCTTTGTGGAGGTGATCCGTGCCCCTTCGACAGGGATGACCCGACATGACTTCCATTAGCAAGTCAGACGTCCATCAACATCATCAACTGTGCCGTCTTATCGGAAAAATACTGCCTGGACACACCCAAACGGTCAGAATCACGGCGACGTACACGTGACTTGAGTTCAGGGAACCGCAAAGCAGCACGGCGCACGACCTGGCTTCTGCTGGCCGCAGCACAGGCTTCACGACAACATGAGGTCAATATATTTGAGCCACGATCAAGAAAAACATAGTCTGACATGAAAGCAGTCACCGATTCCTCAAGCTTGCGGTGAATCTAAGGCCGCTGTCACACCAGGAACCGCCCTTTCCATCCTTGTATTGGCCTTTCCCAGTACATGGACCACAAGACAAACACCTCTACAGAGCGGAGTCTATGTGGCGATTCACGCTATACTGGTCACTCATCTGTGTGGGTGGGGTGCACCTGATCGCTGGGGCTTATGCTTGCGCCGTACAGCGTCGTAACTGGAAGTTGATCTGGATCGCGCCTATACTCTACACCATCGTCGGGACTATCGAAGCATTGATCGCAGGGAATGCAGTTGGTGGACTGTGAGTGGTGTTCACACTTGTATGCAGTCAAACTACTGACACTGTTGTAGACTTGCAGCGGTCTATACTGCCGGCTTCTTTAGGATGTCCACCTGGATCCCCCTTACCTGGGGCATCATAAACGCCTTGGTGCTGATCTTGTCATCATTTGCGATACAAGGTGGCCTCTAGGATCAAGCTTTGCGAAATTATCTGATTTGCGGGTGTACTTCTTTGCCGCCTGCTTCGACCGTCGTCTATGTCACAACCCGACCACACCTCTACACACTGGTCTGATTCGCGGCACATATCTGGGGATTACCAGAAGACTGTGTTCTTCAATACACAATCGACAAAACTCTCGCAGGTTGGATCAAGGCGGCCAAGCCCAACGACGTGCCTGACGACTCATGCATTTGCAATGCCCTACGTACTGCGGCCACGATTCTCGCAGCATTTTACACGAATAGCTCGACAGCAAAGCACTTGACAAGAGCTCTTGGTATGTGGTAACATTATCTTCGTGTCGGTTACGTTTCGTAGCTGACTGAACCAGCTTCGGAACTCTACAAAGTAATGCCGGGATGCTCGAGCTGTCTGCGAGCCGTTCCAATGCCATCGTCACCCCCCTCCTGGTTCTCTCCAAGCCAAGGCTTCTTCGCCTCACCCAACACGCCTTCTGTACCGTAGTACACAAAGTGGCCGATTATGATCAGGACGAATGCAATTGGATACATCCAGTGGATGTGGTAGTTGAACACCTTGATGCCGACAACGACCCCCCAGAAGTTTCCAGTCAACAAACCAATGTTAAAGAACGCCGCCGATGCCATCCGCAGAACGACTGGAACAGCCGAATAGAACCAGGTCAAAAGCAGGGTGTAGCCGGTCAGGTAGCCTCCGACCTTGGCATTCCATACTGCAGACTTGAACGCAGCACGATCGAAAATGCCCGCCTGGACGCCGTTGATGAACATGGCCCACCACGCAAGCTGTCCGATCACCTCGTACAGCGGACGCTTGCTGACAAGGTACTCCTCGAACACGTTAGAAAGACCATAAAAGGTAGCGCCGAGCAACGCGAAGAGGTCTCCTTTGACTGCATCCGCTGCCTCCCCTCCGTTGGATCCGGTGATATGATCCGAGGCTATGAGCATTCCGAGGCCGCCGATGCAGATCAGAATACCAGCATACTGGAAGATGTGGTAGCGGACCTTCAAGAAGATGAGAGAGATTATTACAACCACGGCGATGGCCCAGAAGTTGATCAATTGCGCTGAAAGAATGGTCGTGTAGCGGTAGGCAAGCACCGTAAAGTAGTTGCCCTCTACGTCGCAGAAAGCCAGCAAGAAGAATCGCCAGCCATCCTTCCACATGAGCTTCAGCCATCCTTTGAAGCCATATTTGTAGATGGTGTAGGATGTGTAGATCAGGTTCAGCAGGATGTAGTTGAACAGAGTCTGGAACGCCGGGATGGAGGTTCCTTCCATGGAAAGCAGAGTTGAGAGCGTGTTGGTTCCTGTGACGGTCACTGCCAGCGCCTGCGACAAAACAAGAACAAGCCAAAACTGCGGCCGGCGCAAGTAGCCGAATCGCTTCTTGCTACCTTCGACTTCTGCGACTGTGGTCTGGACTGGAGGTTGCTGCGAAGGGTCGGCGCCACCGATGAGCTCGACTGTACCATGGCCGTGTCTATGTCGTGAAGAAGGAGGGCTTGAAGGGTCCGGTGTTGTAGTGGTACCCTTTGGCACAACTGTAATCCGCTCGTATGAAGTCACAGGCTCAATATCCTGGGGACTGTTTCCAGTTCCATAGTGCTCTGTGACCTGCTCCGTTCCAGTCGTTTTCGACATCCTGACCAGAATGATCCCAGCAGAAGCAAAGTGGCGGGGCTAAGGTTGGAGCTTTCTGTGTGTCGGGAGTGAGCGCAAAACTCCAGAAGTCGCTCACTGTGAATACAGCTACTTGGGAAGCAGTGTGGTTGAGATGCAGAGGAGGAAAGTAATAAGATGCTATCGAGCTGCTTTTTCTTCCATCGCCGGTCATAATCGGTTCGAGTAAACGTACCGTGGGGGGTGTGATCCGCACGTGGGCTATACGGGGGCTAGGCTTTGGTCCGTGGCTTGCTACTGGTCAACCCATCGAACTTTTTGCAGGGATCTGGTGCGCTTGTGCGCCTTCTAGACCTTTTTAGCGAAGAGTTGCTGGAGCTGGCTGCATGATGAGATGAGATGGAAAAGTACTGTAGCTGTGTGAGTGCTGTGAGCAGAGCAGCCAAGGGCCGTCGAGCGCTTCGTGCTACTAAATCATTAGTGCTGTGACTTGGATCTGCCGAAGCGTTATAACCATTCGTGTAGTCAAGCATGTCTATCTGTGTTCCTTCATCGTTCCCTATCGTATGCCAAAAAGTCTGCTTAAGATTCCAGCTCCCGCATTAATGATAGTCCATCAACAGATGGTAATGCCTGCTTCGAAACGATATGGCCCATCGCCAGTGACCCAGAACACCCGCTAATCCGATCGCAAAGGAAATGGTATACGCTGTGATAAAGCAGCTGCAATGGCTCACTTCTTGCTCCCGAAGCCCATGCTAAAGCGACTCTTCTTTCCAACAACAGTGGCCTTTTCGACGACTGGCTCACTCATCGGGGACGCGAATGCCTTTTCGGGCTTTGGCGTGCTGGTGTCGACTGTGAGCTTTCCGCCGTGGGTGAAATATGTCCTTGGCTTGTCTACTATAGTCGCAGCGGATCGCGTTGATGGCGTCCTCACGTGGGGTGGCCTGATCGTTGGCATATCGTCAGACGTAGAGTCTGTTCCCGCCTCGCTACGCTTTGGGCTTGTCTCTGTGAAGGGTTAGCTCGAGTCAAGTGCTCGTGTTGAGCTTTAAAATACCATGACTGCTCATCGGGCTCCGTCTGGAGTTGTGATTATTCATCGCGAGCTTGGGATTGAGGTTGTTGCTAGAGTAGCCTCCAGCGACATATGTCGTTGCACGACGCGAAGCCATGGGGACTCGTCCAGAAGGGAAAAGCTGCCCAGGCAGGCTGAGGTCGACCGTCGACCTTGAGGGCAGTCGGACGTCAGTCAATGGAATCTCGCCTTTGTATGCGAACAGTTCCGCGCTCTCGACAGGCATGATATCGTCTTCCGGAACATTGTCCTCCGGCACGGAATCCATCGGTGGTCGAGCATATGACCGGCCAAGTTCAGAAAGACTGCGCTCACTAGCAGTGCGGATTGGACGTTGTAAGTGCTCATGGCTCGTCTGATCTTTTGTAGTAGAGGGAGCAGGGTATTGCAGTTGGTCGGCGTGCATCGCGGTTGGGGTTTGGATGCTACTGACCACGAGCTGTGGCGCAGGGTGCAGTCCCTGAGGCTGAGGAATTGCCGACCCGAGAGTTGTAGCCGTCGTGGCCTCCTGCTGCACAACGAAGGGAGGAGGCGCGATCGATACAGGTTCTCCTGAACCGTGGCCTGACGTTCGCAGGCTCAGGTTGGGGCGAGAGTTTTGGGGGGCTGTCTGTAGCTCCTTTTGCGCAAATATCGACCCTGGGTTGGTAGAGGCATTGCTAACGCTCGGGATGGTGCTTACAATCCCAACGACCCGGCCGAACTCGTCAAGCACTTCTCCCTTCTCGTTGACCTTTTGTCGAACGCAGTCCAAGAGATCGCCATCAACTAGCTCTCCAATCGTATCTCCTTCCTCATCAAGAATCTTTCCCTTCTTGTTCACCTTGAATCCCTCCAGGGTGGAAAGGGGAGGTTTGCTAGGCCGCCTGAAGTTGTTCATGGAAGACGTGTGCTGCACTGTGCTTGCAGGCACTTGGTCAAGCCTCGTGCTGTCTTTAGTCTGGTGCGCCAGATGCGGACCCTCGAGCTCTTGTGGAGAGAGCTGTAGGGACTGCGCAGAGTCACGCGTTGCTTCCTGCTGCTCGCGTGCAGCAAATTCTGTCTGACCCTGACCCGGGGATGAGGAAGTGTGTTGCTTCGAGGCCTCTGTATCGTAGTGCACAGGAAGCATCGTTCCTAGGTCGCGGTGATGTTGCAGCTGATCGAGCGCAGGCATCGGCTCTGGTTGATCCTCAAAGCGCGTTTTCTTGCTCACGGATCCGGTTGACTTGGTGGACCTCGTTGAGTGACGATCGTACTCGTGGTCCAGCGGCGGTGCACTTGCATTGTTCTTCAAAATACCATCTTGTGACTTTCTCGCGGCGTCTGCTGTCAGCACACGATCGAGCTCTGACATCTGTTCAAGAGCTTCTTCGCCTAATCTGAGCTCGGGGATGAAGCTAGGCGAAGCTTTGGCATTGTACTGATGCCGGGGCTCTTGTTGGAGATTTTGCAAGCTGGGCACGCGCGAGTGCATGGCAGACGGTGGTCCTGCGGATTCGTAGCCAGAGTCGGAAGAGTAGAGAGTCATGTTGCCGGGCTCTTTGCCCAAATCCGCCTTGCCTCGTCCGCGAGCAAATGGCATGGTGTTATCGAAGCCTCCGCTTCGCCCACGAGCTTGATAGAGATAGTCGCTGTTCTGGCCAGACATTTGACCATGTTGCGAGCCGGCCATCGACAGGGCTTGAGATCTCGAGAACGTTCCCTCGTTACGTTCCTTAGCTTGACTGTAGAATTGTTGACTGTGGATGGGATTTCTGTCGTCCTGATTACCATTGCTGTTCCCGTGCAAGGCCGCATTGGTCGTATGCCTTGGTTTGTAGGCCTTCATAGGAGCCTGGCCAGCAGCAACCTCCTTCTTCGGCTGAACCTCTGCTTCTTTGGCAGACTTGGCCTTACGTTTGAAGATGGCCATCTTTCGCAATATCCACTAGTGGTCACGTATGGATAGGCGCCCACTCTTGTCGAAGAGTCGGACTACCAAAAGCTCAGCAAAAGAGGATGTTGCAGTAGCGAGTGACTGTAGAAGTGCAGGGATGTGAGGGGAACAAAAGTGAAGACGCAATATGGTAAGCTAGTCCCGGCGAGCAGAGGAGCTCCCAACTATTAGGCAACACCTAGCATAGCCAGATCGCATCGGTGAGCCGAGTGAGCGTCTTGGAAGCATATGCATGGGGCATCCTGAGTTTAACGGCAGAGAAGCCTGAAAGGTTAGGGGCCATGTGGCGTTCGAGTGAACTGTGCAAACGCACCACGCCATGATGATGGCAGATGGACCTAATCATCAGACACCGGCCTCGAAATAGGCAGCATGATGTTAGAAGAGGCGGCGGTGGCGTATGGGCGCATGGGCGTGTTGACATGTTTACCAGGTTCCTGGCAGCGTTTCCGGTTCCCAAGTTCCAGTTTCGGGCACACTCTTCTGCCACATTCTCCAGCGAGCATTGCATCCCGCAGAATGTCTCAGAGCATGCCTGGTAGCTGTCTCGGCGGTAGTGATTTTGCAATTCGACGGCGCAGGCGTCGTGTGTAGAGCGATCTGCTGGGCGATGCAGCTTTGCGAATCGTCAGAACTCGGCGTCTTCCCTGGCGCGGTACATTTGGCGGCGCTCTTCCACAAACAGATTCCAGGCTCCCAAACAAGCCAAGGGCGTGGTTAGGGTACAGTACGATTCAGAGCACGGTCAGAGTCGACGCGGGAGGCTCTTTTCACGGATCTCGGCAACCGAGCCGTGCCTCACCTTTCCTGATCGCATGCACATCATTCGCGAATGTGGAAGCCACCTATGCACGTGTTCCACTCGATGACCGATCTGCTGCGTTCTGGTCGTGTAGGCAGATGCGTCGTTGTTTCTCGGTCTCGTCACGTCGAGAGCTGAGGGTAGCGGTGCCTTTTGACGACGGAGTAGTCCTTTGGTGTGTGACCCCGTCTCGCCTCGCCTCGCCTCTCGTGAAGCACCGGCACAACACAAAGAGTCAATCTCTGCCACAACGCATACAGTATGAAACGATCGCATCGCTGGCCCCGCTCTATATCAGATCCGGCAGGCCCGCAAGATGTTTCGACTGCCGACCCAGCAGGACACTTCGGTGCGCTCGGCTCGGCACCAGGCCGCCAAGGCCTTCCAAATAGCCCGAAACTGGAAGGGTTATGCTCGAATTTGGTCCTGCAGAAACCGCCGAAACCTACACTTGTCTTGATAATGGCCACATGTTATCACAATTGTCGAAATCAATGTTGGCACGTTCGCTGCCAAGAGGCCCGGACGGCCACTACCGCTGCTCGGACACCGCAACCGGGCGCTTGGAAACGGCCGATTCCACGTGTGCCGGCCATCGACCGTGCCGCTGGTACGACTCGACTCTCGACTACAGCTTCCAGTCAAGCGTGCAGCACGGTATGCCACGCGATTTACCACGAACAATCCTGGCTGCAACGTGTCCCTCACACGACTATGCTCCATGCCTTTCAACTACATAGCCCCTCGGAGCATGTCTAGTACCGGGCTCTCTATATTGCAAGGTTGAGGGTTAGGACATAGTGAATTTGCTGATTTCGGTCACGCTTCACTTCAGTCGTAGCCTCATGCAAGGTTCGGCCTCGCAGATTCTCGAAGCGAAGACCGATTAAACAGATTCAAGCCGGCAGGATGGACATGATATGAGTGAATCCCTCATGGCTATATCATCAAATCTGCAGCATCTAGCGGTGTCTGCGAACATCACCCAGCTCGCACTCGCTACCTATTCCCGCTCAACAGTCAGCAAGCTCAGTATGCCGCCTCACTTGACCACAATCAGAGCAGTAGGGCTCATGTCCTGGGCCCATCTTCTGATTCCTGACAACGGTCGAGGGTTCCATCTACAATACCCTTGAGCTTACTTTCGTGGTGCAACGCCTTGGATGCGCAAGCTCCCACTAAAGCTGGCTTCAGCCTCCGCAAGCATCATTACCAGATAGTCCCACACGTGGTATCCTTCCAGGATCTGGACTCTACTGCACAACCAATGCAGGAACTCTACAATGAACCTTGCCACTTCGCATCCCGACGTGATAAGCAATTGTGATGAACGACCGATGTGGTGTCCGTCCATCGCTACTCGCTACTCATCTCTTCTGGAAAGTCTTGCGATGCCCCTTCAAGGTCGTTCGCTGTCTCGTCGCTCAGCCTTGGCAGATATGCGTCTAGTGAGTAGGGCATCACGACTCGGCTGTACCTTCTTGACAACAAATCAGTCAAAGGGAGCATTGACCGAAGCGGCTCGAGGCATTCGGCCCCAGCCTTATCTTCGATACAGATCAGCTTCATGGAGTACTTCATCGCACCGACGTCTAGTAGTCGAGCTGATCTTCAGCTGACACTGCTCACAGCCAACTTCGATCGAATGGAAATGTGCTCCCAGACAGCAGAGGTCCACGATCACAAGATACGTGTTGAAATCGCTGCGTCCTCGCAGCAGCCGGTAAGGCTGGTCGGCGACTCATTAGTCCAATGTGGCACAGTGGTCCACAAATGTCGAAACGTCGTTCATACCTCCCAAGTGGATGCAGCACATGGCTACCATGCGAGGTCATGATAATGCTCTAGGCTGAGGACAGCTGCGGCGCTGACATGCGAGTACGATCGAAATATGCGCCATAGAAGCTGTTGTGGGACTGAACAGATCTGATCCATAAACGATTGCTCGTGAGTACTCTCATATCGAAGCTATAACACGCGGTCTGATTAATCCTAGCCGCTTAACATCTTGGCAGGCCACATCTACACACCTCCAACACCTTCCTTGCCGTGGGGATATCGTTTTGGGTCGAGATCTGTCTCTAGACCATGAAGTCGCTATAATATGCACATGAAAGGTAGATGAATGAGATTCGTTGCGTCGTGTTGGCTGATCCGGGTCTATAACAAGAAAGCAATAGCTGTGCCGAGAATGGCACTAGTCGAGATTAATGTCGAACTGGGCCCAAACGAGGCGGCATTTGATAGAGCTTTCGTAGTGAACACCATGTCGAATCCTATGTTCGTGCTGTTGTAGCAGTTTTGTGGAGTTACTTGCTCGACATCTTCTGGCTCCGCAAGTGTCACATCAACGCACTGAGAGACTCGTTAGTGTTCCGCTGTCGGCGTGAGAGCATGGAGACAACGTACGCTGTATAGTGCTGCACCATGCTGAGCTGTCTCGACAACCTGAATCGTGATGTTGTCGCCCACCGCAAGTGAAAGGTTGGCCGGCATGCGAACTTGCGGTAGGCAGAACTGCCCACCATATTCGCTGTTGTTCGGCCCTGTTATCTGGAACACAGGCACGACTGGGTGTGAATAGTTGGGAGGCGCTTGCATGCCTTGCTCTTGAATGCCAATGTTCATGTAGAAGAGAGCCTTGCTGTGTCCTGGAAACCACCCCGGCTGGACAGATACCGCTCCTCCTTGGTACGGCCATTTGGTACGGTTCCGTGTTAACGGCATACCGCCGCCTAGAGCGCTCGTCAGCCATGGAGATCGAGCCTGCTCAAGACCACAACTTACATGGATACATCCATTGCATTCCATATGGGAATGATAAGGTATCATTGTCAAAGTTTATGCCCACCGTGTTCGGATCGTCTTGTGGTAGTGTGCCGTTGGTATGCAGATTGTTTCCCCTCCATCCAGGATATGTGATAACAGTGTGAGCTCTTGACACTCCAACTATTGCTGCCAGGAGTACCAACACCCTCGACGTAAGGTTGGCCATCGCCATCACGCCGCCTTGGGTCCGTCTTTTTGTGCTGGCGCTGCGTTCAGCTGGATCGCCGAGTATCGGTCCAGAGGCCTGGTCGTTGGCAAACGTGCGGCCGCTTGGGTATGGTAATTCTTCCGGACAGATTGATCGCAGCCAGAGAAGACGGAACAAGAACGTGTATAGAGAGAGAGAGAGAGAGCGAGAGAGCTTACCGAGCGAATTCCTTGTATGAACACAGCAACATACTCGCCTTAACGTGAGCTTAGCGCTGTCCTGTTGCTGACTATTCTTGGCGCGCATCTGCACGACCAGAGGCTGACGGTCCGCAGGGACTGGCTGAAAGTGGGATAGCATTGCGACGTGCGTGATGGAAATAGCTTCTCCGCCGTGTGATTTGCGCGACCTCAAAAGCAGCCAAGACGAATGAAGGATTGAAAGTAAGCGCCCGGCTGATGTGTATGGTGCTGGCCCCGCGTCTCGGACCGCCGCGCGGGATCCATCACATACTCTTCACAGCCAATCATGTATCGCAGTTCAAGCTGCGCTGCCATGTCGCGCTGGGGGGCTCGCTCGAGGGCAGGTCTCGACCAGTATATCAAGATCTCTTCGTGTCAGCTTTCAGTGACGCTCCTATCTGTCGAGAACGACAACGCCAGCAGATTCATGCCCATGACGTGAGATTGTTCCGGGCTGCGAGCATCTTCGCACCCACCATGCGAGAACATAGATCTTACATGTCCTACACTGGGATGCTCAGCACGAGCGGCCAGCTCTTGAATATCACGCTGGCGAGCTTCGTCAGACAATACGTCTGCCACATGTGGTCATCACTTGGCAGAAGTGTACAGTCGAGAGAATAGGGCTTTTTCGAGAGCACCACAAGGGCTGATGGCAAGATTTGTTGCCGCTCTGTGGGTTGAACGGCGTCTTAAGAATTCAAGACACCTTACAGAGGATGCGGAATATAGTCACCTAGGCACAGCACGACGCGCACGCCTACGCCTTGATGGCTACAGCCTTACGACAAAGTCCCGCTCCCGCATGTTCGAGGCGCCCGGCGGCAATTAACTTTTTCAACAGCTTTCGCCAGTGTAGCGCGTGGTGCTCGTGATGAGGTCGGCAGCACACAGGCCTGGTCATCAATTTTGTTGGTTACCACCGCTGCTCTCGTATTCTTCCGTCAAGTGTCACATCCGTAGCTGACCAGACACATGTTGATACTCCAAATAGTGACAACCAGAAGATGAATGCTGACGCAAAACGGCGCATGCCTGGGTGGGTACTGTGCTCGCGTCGTCCCACTGTCCGCTGCTCACAGCCAGCCTCCTGGTCTGACAGCGGTACCAGATGCTCACTAGGCTGTTGAGCATAGTAGTCATAGGCGGTCTGTAAAGGTCATCTGAAGACATCGCCAGACTCGCTGGGATCTAATGCTATGACGGGATTAGGTGCCGGATGAAGACTACGATGCCGATGCTCTCATCCAGTACAGGATGCGAAGGTAAAGTCCTTTCTTGTTGCTCGTGGTGACGGTGATATGGCTGGCTGTGGTCAAGAGAGGGAGAGAATTCGAGTTAGCCGCCAAGCTTTGGTCAGTGCAATGGAGCGAAGCTTCTTCACAATCTGCTGTCAAGACATCCTTTCTTCTCTGCACTTACTATCATGGCGTGACGCTTTCCTTGTCGACATGATTACATTTTGCGCTGAAAACCCGAATCCCGCCCAGACTTCGACGAATGAGACAGCCATGCGGTCGCTCAGCGCTTCCGACACCCAGTGGAATGGTTCCAAGCGCGAGCGCGTACGAAGCGAGTCAAGTGGGCTCTCGCGCCGGACTGGCAACATTCGAGCGCTGACCTATCTTTGCGTGTCATTCCGAGACAGCCATATACAAGCATGCCGCGTTCTGCTGCAAGATGATCTTCCGTGCTCCTCCAGAGCATGCCGAAGAGGCCTTCAGTTGCGGTAGCGATCTCATTGGGCGACCCAACTTACTGCATTTGATCCATGAACACATGCACAAAGCTCAGGTAGGTCTTTGCCCAATCGTAACGGGCGTACCTTTGGCTTGTCCTATCGATGGCCTGTTGCAGGTTTGACTGCACTGCTGAAACGGGCTGCTCGGACCTTCATCGGTGCACGAACGATCCTTGGTGCCATTGGTGACAATAAGGCTCCTCGTCCACGAAGGTAGCGCGCGGAATCCTGGTGCTTGCTACTGTGCCTAATGCAATTTCGAGGCCTGAACCCCATGTTGTGCCACCAATTCGCGTGCAGGCTTAATACCGTGGTCGACCTGGGCAGTGCAAGCTTTCAGCCTTAGATCCCGTTTCCTTCTGTCAGCTTGCTTGTTTTGTGGAGCGCCAGTTCTTGTGCTGTTCTTGTTCTTCTGCTGCAGACTGACGAGTGCGCTCCAAGCTGGGCGAGCGTACGACAACTCATGAGAGCATCTGGCTGTACAGCTTCCTGCTCCCTTTCGACCAACACCTGCGGGCAGGTATAGTCTAGAGACTAAATACCTTAGACTGCAGGACAGCACCGGCGCAAGATCCACAGAGGGGTGATCAACATACTGTGCCTCACAGCGACACAACTAGATCAACAGTCTCAGTCCGCTGCCAACCTGTAGCCAGCTTTCATGACCAACATCGAGCATGACAACCTTCATGGATCGTTCAAGATCTTCAACACCAATCGAAGACGCACCGTCGCATGAGAGTGCAACAGCTCAGCCACCTTGGGAACAACGCACATCTACTCGGGTTCCTTGCACGAGCCCTTCATCACCGCCCATGACACAGACCGAACGCCAAGCTCAACCTTCATTATGGGCTACGCAAGAGGCTAGTGGCAGTGACCGGCCACATCGACAGGACTCTATCGATCATGCCAACGTGGCCACTGCCGTCGAAGAGCCCTACTCTAGGACCAGGAAAGGCTCATCGACGACACGGCCACCCTTGACGGCTTGTCATCCACCAGTACCATCAACATCGGCACCATACGAGACCCATGTTCAAATCCCTTTCGGTCCAAAGTCAGCACCATACTTGCCATCTTTTGTCAAAGCTCTGCCCTCACCACCAAACAGTACTACGCCTTCTCGCTCTTCGACAAAGTCTTCAGTTGATCAACCAAGGAATCACTACGCTTCTCCACCGCCTCAGCCCACAGTCACGGCCATGCCAGGGACGATGTCGGCCCGCGAGAGGACGCCTTCGCGTAGCAAGAAAGGGTCTACGAATCGCGTGCGGGTCGACAGCGTAGAGCAGCGGTACGAACGATCAGATCAGCCTACATTCGGGCAGCGCGTCAAAGTCCGGGTCAAAGACATGTTCAAGCGGGAGCCGGTCGATGAGACTGCTTTTGTCCGTATAGGGGACAAGCACTGGACCGAAGAGTGAATGGACCACCTAGAGTCAGCTGCCAAACAGAAGGGTGTTAGCCATCCTCGACAAGCACGAGGCAGCGTCTTAGAAAGTGTTATAGACGTGGAGCGAGGCGCGTCTTGCAACCCATGTCTCCTGTGCTCCGCCGCTGTCTAGGTCACTGCTCGATGTCTTCTACACCTGCACAGACAAGTCCTGGCTGCTGTCTGAAGTCTGGCATGACGAGGAGGTTGTACTGACATGGATGGAACGATTGAGGACTTGCTAAACAACGTCGGTACGACAAGACGATCAGGTCTTAGAACGCTGTTGGAGTCGGGCGAATGGGGTGTTTTGCGAATGTTGACTTTTGTGAACTGGCTGGGGCTCTGCCTGGCACATCTACGACACAGTAATATCGCTGACGAATCTCCTTGGTTGTTGACATGCATTTAATTGCGCACTACCTCCACACTGTTCAATACCCCGCTAAATGTTGTCGTTTCGCTTCGCACTGTATGGCTCAAATCTGCGGATGCGTAGCTGCGTAGCGCACCTTGTAGCAATTGATGCGAAGGCGTGCGCGTCGTAGGAACTTTGTTATCTGCCCGCCAACTACGGCAGCGACGAATCCGGGAAGCCGAACTCGCGAACCCCTGAGCTCGACGCGTGCACAGAAGCTTCCATTTGACATGAACTTCCCGTGTTGAAAGGAACATGAGACAATCAGATCATTTAATAGCAGTGCTCGATACTACAGCGCTTGTGGACTCCGCGGCGTACCTCCAACCGTCGCCCGATCGGACTCCCTGGCGCGCAAACACAATGATGCTGCGCGTGCTCGAAGTGCTGACTATGCCTTCCACCTTCGCCCAACAGGATTACCATGGCAGCTCATGCATGACAAGACTTTCGCAAAAATCACCGCGCATCTGCTGCCTCATCCCAAAGTGCCCCGTGTGGCCCTCGATGGCTCCGCGACCCACCACAGTGGATTTCAACTGGCGATAGTTCGGTCCCACTACGCTCGCAGGCCTTTCTCGTTGTCACCATCTTCGACCATGTCTTCCGCCTCCCATCGAATGCCATCGTACTTGTGCCTCATACCAGGAACGAAGCGATACAGTCCCCAGTACGGCGTGTTGATCGGTGAGACCCCGGTGAACATGAGGGTGTCGTACTAAAAGATTCCGGGTCAGTTGTTATCGAGCGATAGGGGAAAGGAGTCAACCTGTCGTGTCCGAGCTAGCAATATCTCTTAGCACGCCCCCATCGGGCTCTGCTGATGTGCCGTGCTGTCACTGTATAAGACAGCTAACCCGCCTCGAGAAGTTGCTAACCGGCCACGACTGTATGTATTCCCTAGAAATTGCTTACCAAGAAGCCGCCAAAAGTGCATCCGACGAAAGGGGCGACCATCGGAACCCAGAAATAGTAGTCTCCAGCCCTCCAAACATTCGCTCCATAACCGACAGCATAGCTCATTAATCTTGGCCCGAAGTCTCTGGCCAGGTTAATAGCATATCCGGTCTCCCAGCCGAAACACGCTCCGATTCCGAAAATAATGAAGAAAAGGGCCAGCGGGGTGAGATTTTTGGCTCCCAGGTTGGAGTCGTCCTTGACCGCATAAATCATGAACATCAAGATCGCAGACGCTATGAATTCGGAGAAGAACTGTCCGGTCTTGGTCATGAATTCGGCAGGATAGGTGCAGAAAATACCAGCAGTCGCGTTTTCGCTGTATCCTGGAACGGTTCGAATACCAGCGCCTCCCTCAAACACATCTATGGCCGATTTATAATTGCCGTACACTACCAGCGAACCACACATGGCACCCAGGATTTGAGCCACCATAAAGACCGGGAACTTCCTCCATGGGAAATCACGATATATGCAATTGGCAAAGGTCACTGCTGGGTTGATATGTCCGCCTGACTTTCCAGATGCATAGACTCCAAGCATTACTCCAATGCCCTGAAAGCTTCTGTCAGCACGACGTTTAGACAGCAGTCGGCATGCTGAACTCACCCAGCCCCAGGATATTGATTGGTAGTCACCTTTCTCTCCATTCGACAGAACCACTTGCGCAACCACACCATCACCGAATAGAATCAAAATGAACCTGCAAAAGTTGTCAGCATGTGATGAACGAAGTGTGCGGTCTCGAACCACTTACACGCCGAGGAATTCTGACAGAGGCTCTTGGAAGTATCTCCGGACTCTCGACCAGACCAATCCATTATTGGATTCCTTCCTTGCTGCGGCGGTAGGACTTCTGTTGATAGGTGCTCCCGTCTCTGCATAAGGAAGATTTGAAGGTGTACTTGGCTCGGAGCTGGCTCTCCTACGTCGACGTTAGTGTTACGATCTTGAGGCACAGTCCATGGGATGACACTACGAACCTGTGCTCACGGTGTGTGATGTGTGAGTCGTCGTGGAGGATATCCAAATTCTTCTGATGGATGACTTCTGCGAAATCTCTTTCAGGCATATTGGATAGCAGAGCTGATTTTGGGTGCAGGTGTATACTCAGTTGTCGACCAGGTGTCCAGGACCTATGTTGTGCGATGATAGCGACCACTATGAGGAGATCTGTCACAATTGGCTCAGGTCGTCGACGGTGTGAGTTTTGACGAAAGGATGTCAGTAGTGCTGACCATGCTCAGAGGTTCGTTATATTGCTCTGACAATAGCTTGGTTCCGAGAGGTTCCCAGTCGCGGCCATGCAGTCGTAGGCCCGATCAAAACTCAACTGAACAGCTGCTACGGGGACGTCTTACATGCGAGGCAGAGCCACGAGCTCTGCAACGCGGGACACGAAGTTTTGTAATCCAATGCGAAGGACATGCAGGTCACAAACCGTACGTACAGGCCAAGTAGCATTCTATGCCACTTGCAACGCACGGCAATCCTCGCGAACCACGCTTCACGATGGAAGCCAACCAGTTCAGGTTTGGCCATGCGGCTTGGCCGGAAGTATGGTTGAACAAAGGAATCAACGCCGCATGCAGTCACATTCACCTAGGCTCTTCCGTTGTCCACCCGGATTGGAGACCTTCCACGACATGTGACTCTTCATGTGCCACGACAATCAGACAGCTGTGTCTTCCTTTCAACATCCAGGAGGTCGTGACAGCAGCCACGCTGTCGGCTACAGTGACTGCTTTGTGTATCGCTGGGGCATGGCAACATCGAACACGATTGCATCAGCAGTGGTCACGATACCACTAAGGCCGCGAGGATCAATGATCGCTCTGCAGCTGGTACATCCAATGATGATCGCCACCCCAACGCCGTCTGACACGAAGTCGCTGACATTTGATGCCGTTCTCGGGCGTAAGAGCGGTTACCCTGTTCGCACTTCCTGCTAAGAACTGTAGGATGAGAGACGGCCTTGCCGAAACGACGTATAGCTCAAGTTTCCCCGCAACCGTGCTGTATGATCCTCCTCATCATCATGGTGAATGTCTGGTCGCGCGACGGCCTGTTGTGTCGCTAAAGTGGCTGCCAACTGTTTGGGGCGCGTTGGCAGAGCGTGCCCGGCCGCCTAGTCGGTCTGCTCAACCGCACGATCTCAAGAGGAGCAAATACACGCATTGCAGGGATCGTTCTTGTCTTAAGGCCAGAACGATCCAATGGTCCAGGACGTCACACATCGTCTGCAAACGTCTGCAAACAACATCCACCCTCCCCAGATGTTACCCCTCATCATCATTCCTGGAGGAGTTCCTCCACATCGGCAGCGGGTCCGTGAGTGCCGAGACCTTCTAACGACGAACGCCACCACATCACGTTGCTTCGCACACAGGGAGGATCGACAGTGGGGTCGACAGACATGCTTCTGATTTTTTGCTCACAATACTACACCACGGTCACGACAGGCTACGAGACAAGAATGACCTTAACGCGCTATGCAATTGCCCGTAAGGTAGTCTTCGTTTTGTAGTGATATGCTAGTAGAAAGTACATACAACTTTTTCGAAATTGACGGGCGTTTTGCCGGAGTGTCACAGGATCTAGACACCCCCTGTGGTATGCAAGCAACAATGAATGCGGTAATGCCATGCCGTGAGGTGCATCTCATCATAGGCTACCGACGGCTCCCAGCGGATGTGCGTCGCCAAGGAGCATAATCGCACACGACACGTGAGTCTTGCAGCTCCGAGCTGACATGATATGCAGTGCATGCGCCAAGCTGGGCCATGATCACATGGGTCGAACTTAGAAGCGGGCGATTCCTGGGAAGCTCGTGGGGTCGTCTTTCATGTGTACCGACGAGGCGACAGCTCTTCGGAGCTGGTCACAGGCGCACATGGCTTCCTCATAAACAAAGCGCGTCCGCTTCAAGCACGCGAACAGGTTGGCACGCATTCCGTACTTCTACATCTCCAGTTGTGCGCAGCATTTCGACCACGTCTCACAGCGATTCTCCAGCAGAGATGGCGCCTTCGGAGGAGGTCTTCGTGGGCAGCATTGACCAGGGCACTACAAGCTCTCGATTTCTTATTTTCGACAAGGCTGGCGAGCCTGTGGCAGTACACCAGGAGGAGTTCAGCCAGATCTACCCAAATCCGGGGTCAGTCCTTTGCGATCACCAAAAGCTCAATATGCTAATCTTTTCGTAGCTGGCACGAGCATGACCCAGACGAGATCGTCCAGTCGGTCCAGAATTGTATAGAAGGCGCACTCAAGATATTTGAGAAGGATGGCCACTCCAAGGACAGTATCAAGGCGATCGGCATTACGAACCAACGCGAAACGACCGTGTGCTGGGACAACAAGACCGGCGAGCCTCTACACAACGCCATTGTATGGACAGATACACGTACAGCAGCTTTAGCAAGAGAGCTCAAGGCGAGACCAGACAGTGACAAGCTCACTGATGTCTGTGGCCTACCCATATCGACATACCCGTCCGTGACCAAACTTCTTTGGCTACTCAAGAATTCGGAGAAGGTCAAGAAGGCGTACGATAATGGAACTCTGGCGTTTGGCACAATCGATGCATGGCTGATCTATAAGCTCAATGGTGGGCCAGAGAACAATATTTTCGTGTCTGACCCAACCAATGCCAGCAGAACGATGTTCATGGATATCCACACTCTGAACTACAGTGAGAAGATGTTGGACTTCTTCTCCTACGAGTTCGACATGCGCAAAGTCCACATGCCTGAAATTGTCCGGTCCTCAGATAAGAAAGCCTTCGGACGGGTCACGTCCGGCGCTCTGGAAGGCTTCCCTCTTACTGGATGCCTTGGAGATCAGTCTGCAGCGCTTGTTGGTCAGAAAGGCTTCGAGCCGGGCGCTGCAAAGAATACATACGGTACTGGTTGCTTCTTGCTGTACAATGTAGGCGAAAAGCCAGTGATATCTACCCATGGACTGCTAGCAACAGTGGCATATAACTTTGACGGCAAGCCTGTGTATGCCCTGGAGGGCAGTATCGCAGTCGCTGGATCCGGAGTGAAATTTCTGATGTAAGAGACTGCATTCGGGAGTGTCGCCCTTCGATATAATGCTGACGTGATCAGGCATAATCTTGGCTTTAGCCATGCCTCCCATAAGATTACCGAGCTGGCGGAGACCGTGAAGGACAACGGCGGGCTTGTGTTTGTGACCGCTTTCAGTGGCTTGTTTGCACCTTACTGGATTGATGATGCTCATGGCACGATGTGTAGGTTCTCTGCGCACGTTTGGAGGGAGACTACTGATCATTCATAGTTGGCATAACACACCACACGGAACGTGGTCACATCGCTCGAGCCACACTCGAAGCCGTCTGTTTCCAGACGAAAGCTATTTTGGACGCAATGGAAAAAGACAGCGGACACAAGCTTAGTGAGCTGAAGGTCGACGGCGGTATGAGCAATTCTACGCTATGTATGCAGACACAAGCAGATCTTGTGGGCATTCCCATTGTACGACCAAAGATGAGGGAAACAACAGCTCTTGGCGCCGCCATCGCCGCCGGGTTTGCCGTGGATGTATGGAAGAACTTCGATGAGCTGAAGGAAGTCAACACTGCTGGACAGACCACTTTTGAGCCACGGATGGACGAGAAGAGCAGCAAGAAAATGTTCCGCAAGTGGGAAAGAGCTGTAAGAATGTGCAAAGGATGGCTTGCGGAGGAAGAGGAAGACGAGGGCAAATCAGATGAGGCCAAGGAAATCAAGGATGATATCGCTAAGGAGCAGGAGGAGGTCTCGAAGCTGTGATTGCGACCGTAGGATACCCCAGTGTGGCTACAGAAGCCACTGCCACGAAGCGCTTCGTCCTGTCCAGAGCAAAGAAAGTCCCTCGAACTCGCCAGTGCGCCCCTTCATTGCCTAAAGCATGGCTTTCGTCCGAAGGCAAGGTGTCGGAGCGAACGAGTGAATGAAACCCATCACGCAGAGGACTGCACCGCCACACAAGCAGGCTCGAGGAGTAGTGAGACCAATGGGAGGACTTCTCTGCGCAAACATGTGCACGCCCCACTTTTCTTATCTGACCTCACCTCATGACTGGCACGCGCCACCAGAAGCTCGCGCACCAAATCTTATTGTTCGTTACGACAATGGCAATGCTCATCACTTTGCGTCTTACTTCATTTCTTCCCATCTCAGGTGTCTGATCAACCTTGCCTCCTATGTAGCAACGAAAAACGATGCCTCCTCTTCCTCCAGCGTCGACGCCCGGCAGCGAGCACAGATGGTAAGCCTCAATGACTCTCCTCCTCCTCCTCCTCCTCCTCCTCCTCACGGCAACTAACCACCGCTTAGGGATCCCTATGGCCCAACCATCCTCATCCTCATCGGCAGTGGCGCCACCCAGACTATCTTCAACGTCAGCGAGAGCTTCCTTTCCCACTACTCCGGCTACTTCCGCACCATGGCCTCGACTTCCACCATCAGTCCAATCCTCGCCGACAGCGCCGCTGAAATCCGCCTCCCGGGTGATGACCCCGAAGTCTTCAGCATGGTCCTCCACTACCTGCACCACCGTCGATTCCTCGACTCGTCGACCCACCCATGTCACATCCTCTCCTTCGACAGGATCATCGAGCTCTGGTCCTTCGGCGAGGCGAGAGTCATGCCCCTGATTCAAAACGCCGCCGCCGATCTCTTCGCCAGTAAAATCAAGCTCTCCAAAAGACTCCCGGACCGCTGGAGCATTGAGTACCTCTGGGAACGCACCGAGAAAGGGTGTCAATTGAGGAAGATGCTGGTGGCGTTTGTCAGGGAGATGTGGATCCCGGATGGACACAGACATTACATCTGGAGTGAGCTTGTTGACGGACGCAACGAGGACCCTGAGAGACTCGTCTGGCTGATGGAGTCGCTGCTGAGTGGCAAACATGAGATCAGGGTTAGTGCGAAGACTTGGCGCCGCGTGCAGAGCTGCGAGTGGCATGTACATGAAGATTTCGCTTGGTGCGAGGGGAGTGAGGAGGCTAGTCTTGACGACCAGAGAGATTTGCCGGCTGCGAAGAGTCGCAAGCGGGCGGAGGGCTGGAGCTCGTGACATGTTGAAAATTGAGACTGTCACTGCTGGTTTACGTACAGGCGTTAACATGGCCGTGAGCTGTTGTGAAAGGGAGGCAGCGCAAGAATGACTTGTACGATTGATGATACGCCGCTGTTGATAGTGATCCAGCAGGCTCGGACTTGTGTGCTCAGTTGGCCACGTTGATAAGCATGGCCTTGGTGGTCAAGTACTCGTTGATGCCTTGAGTTCCACCCTCACGGCCGAAGCCACTTCCTTTTACGCCTCCGAACGGTGACTCGCAAGCACTTAGCATGCCCACATTGACGCCAACCATCCTACTCTCATTAGCATAGTATTGGTAGCTCATCAGGAAGACATGTCTCACCCAACTTCAAGCGCTTCCGCCACCCTCCAACTCCTCGCCATGTTCTCCGTAATGATGAAGCTGCCGAGTCCGACGTCACAGTCATTCGCCAGCTCGATGACCTCTTCCTCGGTATCAAACTTGTACAGCCCTACGACAGGAGCAAAGGTCTCCTCTCTTGTGGTGAGCATCTTCGTGTTCATTCCTGGCGGTCACATCGCTGTCAGCTCTGCACGCATGCTCGTAGAACGTGCTTTTCATAACGCAGTGAAGCGCTTGTCCTGAGCGCTCTACTGCTGCCCGTACACGATCCATCGCCTGGAATGTCTTCGAACATACCTGTAATGACCGTAGGCTGCATGAAATACCCGTTCCCCACGTCTTTCGCCGGTCCACCACCATACACCACCTTCCCGCCATGTTTCTTAGCATCCTCAATATGGCTCATCGCTTTCTCAACAGCCCGCTCATGCGTCAAAGGCCCGACGAAGACGTCTGCATCCGTGCCAGCACCGACTTTCAGAGTCTTGATCCGCTCCGTCAAACGACGGGCGAATTCATCGTAGATTCCAGCTTGAACAAAAACTCGATTGGCAGTAACACAAGTCTGCCCACTATTCCTAAACTTGGCCAGAATCGCCGCCTCAATAGCAGTGTCCATCTTCGCGTCGTCGAAGACGATGAAGGGACTGTTGCCGCCGAGTTCGAGCGAGAGCTTCTTCAGAGTGGAGGAGCACTGCTTCATAAGCAGCTTCCCGACACGTGTAGAGCCAGTGAAGGACAGCTTGTGGACTTTCGGGTTCGTGCAAAGTTCCTCGCCGACTTCGGCCACGGTCGTGAGCGACGTGATAACATTGATAGAGCCTTTCGGGAAGCCAGCCTGTTCTGCCAGTACTGCCTGCGCCAGCGCTGACAAAGGTGTCTCGCCCGCTGGCTTCCACACGGTCGTGCAGCCAGCCGCCAAAGCAGCACCGCATTTCCTCGTGATCATGGCCACGGGGAAGTTCCAAGGCGCAAGACACGCAGCGACACCTAAGGGCTGCTTGAACGTCACGATCCGTTGCTTGGAATTGGCAGGCGGTACGACCTCGCCATGGGTCATTTCTGCTTGAGTAGCAAACCATTCGAGGAAGCTGGCGCCGTAGATCACTTCACCTTTGGCCTCTGTCAAGGTCTTGCCGTTCTCGAGGCACATGATCAAGGCCAGATCGTCAGCGTTCTCTGTTCTGATTAGCTAGTCACTGCAGAAGCGTAAGGCGTCAAAATGCAGCATACCATGACACAAATCGCTCCACTTCCTGAGCATTCGTGCCCGCTCACGCGCAGTAGTTTTCTTCCACGTCTTGAACGCTTCGTAAGCTGCATCCACTGCCTTGGCAACATCTTTCTTGTCCATCTCTGGTAGCGTAGCAAGTTTCTCGAGTGTCGCTGGGTCAATAACATCGAATGTGGTCTTGCCGGCCAGAGACCCAACCCACGCTCCGTTGATCAAGCCGGTGTCTTTCAAGAGCTTCCTGTTTTTCACTTCTTTAAGCGTCTTCTTTTGAGTCGCCATGGTTGGAGATTGATCTGACTACGTGAGACGATCAGTATGTAATTGACAAGAGGACAGGAATACGGAAGCGTTAAACTGAGGTCGTGCAGTTCATTGACATTATCATGCTCCCTCTACGAGGCCTGTATCTGGCTTCCGCCAATGACGGTGCGGGGTCAATTGCCAGCTTCTTGTCCGATGTTGCCGAGTACTGTCTACCTCTCCGCACACGATCACTGCATGGTGAATCGGTGACATCTCGCCCGAATCAATGCCAATCTCGCAGACGGTTTCGTCGTTGAAGCTGCCAAGTAGGCTCTTCCGCTGCCAGAGCATGCCATAGCCAGTTCAATGCCTGCAGATGATCGACCCCGTATGCACTAGCGACCAGCGGGTATAATTTAGACTGCATTCCATGGCGATTCGGGTCCAGGTGGTTCGATCGAGCAAGTCTTGCCGAAAGTGAACGACATTCTACGTTGTCGCCGCCTCGCACGACAAGCTTCCGCAAGGTGATAGAGTACCATGCGGTCTGCGTTGCCTGCCTTCGTGTAGCCCATTACATGACTGTTTGACGTTGGGCTGCGCCATGTGTGGCCGACGCAAAAGCCACTAACATGGCCATGTACCCAAAAGTACGCCCATCCATGTCGCGGATTTGTGGGGTGTAAGATGCTCGCCCAGGCGATGCAATCACCTCTCAAACATCGTCTCCCGAATCCTTCCTCTTCTTGCTCCGCCTCTTGGGCTTCGCCTCTTCCGAGTCACTGCCCGTCTCCTTCTTTGCCTTGACTGGCGCATCCGGCACCTTATCCACGATGTCGCCCAAAAAGTCCAAGACCTCATCAGCCTTGACTGCTGCCTTCATGTGCTGTGCCAGTATGCGCTTGGGACCTTTGCTCGCCGGACCTCCTGCTCCACCCGGCCCACGTGCTTGGACGGCGGATTGTGAAATGAGCTTGATCATGAAGAGTTCCAAGGCTCTGCTGACGACGGTTGGTGTGACCTGCGCAACCTTGCCGATATCCTCATCTGCCTGCATGATCCTCTTTATGCGCGCAACAGGAAATGACGTGTTGATTGTGCAGCCGAGGGTGGGATCGCCCGGCTCAGGCTTGATAGGAAAGGGCGACGCGTCGATGGAAGGTGCGCCGTTTGGCAGCTCCTGCCTCACGCGACGCGATGTCTCGGAGTCGGTGTTGGCATCCGGCATGTACTCGTCCTCATCCTCGGCCTTGCACTGTCGCGGTGGCATGCCGGTGGGCGGTGAGTAGTGTTGGTATTGCTGATACTGCTGCTCGTATGGGTTGTACTGTGGAACAGAGGTGGGCTGCAGCTGAGATGAGCGGCCTGGAATGTCGCGAGGGCCAGCATTCAACGCGCCGGGAAAGTGGTGTGCTTGGTGATGAAATTCTCCCATCTGCGGTGAGGCATTCAGGCCACGAAGGTCGGGACTAACCGGCCGTGCCCCGTCCAAGTGCGAGAGATCCGGCGACTCGGGTCTGTAGCTGTGGTCCATCGTGGAATGGCGTGTGTCTGCCGCAGGCCGC
Source organism: Mycosphaerella arachidis (assembly GCA_001297265.1). Taxonomy (NCBI): domain Eukaryota; kingdom Fungi; phylum Ascomycota; class Dothideomycetes; order Mycosphaerellales; family Mycosphaerellaceae; genus Mycosphaerella; species Mycosphaerella arachidis. Next base: position 148,835 of record LIHB01000028.1, read on the forward strand.
GGCAGGCCTGTGTCCAGGATCGGCTCGACTAGGCGCTCAATACTTACTGTACGAGGCCGGGGGTGTGAGATGTGGTGCGTGCGGGTGCAGATGTGCCGATGAGAAGGGGGGGGGGGGCCGAGGCGGGCTTTAGGCGGTTACTGTTTGCAAGTGTACACGACAACCACAACGGCTAGCTCACGTAAGCGGAACCAGCCAGATGTCGACGAGCTCGAATTTGGCGGGGAGAGAGGGGCCTTTTAAAAACGCTGCACTGCGAGCTGTTGCGCCTGGCCTCGAATCTCGATTGGCTGACCCGGAAATTGCGTCAACGCGCGAAGGCAGCCGCATGGAAAACAACACACAATCTTATCGTCTATTTCACACTTCACACGTGGAAGGAGGGACGCTTTCTTAGTAGGTAGGCATATCATATATCGACGCCAAACCCTCATACACGCGATCAATGTCAGCCGACTGCTCACGAGATTCTGCACCGGTCGCGCACAATGTCAGAAATCCGCTTGCAGTCGGCGTCCTCTGCTCCTGCTCTCGACCGACGATTGCCACCACTACTGTATCGTTGACCATCGACTAAGCATGACCCGTCTTGCCTCGCAGCACGAGTACGATATCCTACTACTAATACTAGTCTTCCGAAGGCACAGTCCCCGGCTGAGCGACGTATTTTAAGTACGAGAGACGTGGTGGCGGCGCCCCGTAACGTCTGCTCGTGTATCAGATGTAGATTTGAGAGACAGTAAAGAATGTAACAAGCGCGGGGCTTGGCCTACTTTCTGCACTCGTTCTGCGTCAGTCTCAGTCTGGCTGCGCTGCTGAAGGTGCCACGCTGTGCTCCTATTCTCCTCTTCTCCTATTCTCCTCTTCTCCTATTCTCCTCTTCTCCTATTCTCCTCTTCTCCTATTCTCCTCTTCTCCTATTCTCCTCTTCTCCTCTTCTCCTCTTCTCCTCTTCGCTTTGTTGGTTTGGAGTGGGAGCGAAGAGTTCTGCCATCATCCATAGAAGTGCAATACGGTGAGGACAAGGAATTGCAAACAGAGGGTGGGGGTTGATGTTACTACTCATCACTGTTCAGTGAAATTGGCGACGATATCGAGACACAAGCCGTCATATGGAGTCGCAAAAAGGTCATGGTGAAAGCGCCTGCGGCCAGAACGCGCAGATTGCCTTAGGGCGCAATCCAAAACGTTCACCTCGACTGGACATGCCGCTTACATAGTCACCCATACCGAGCTCCTCGAATCATGTTAACGACACTGTCGTCACTCGAGCATGACAATGTTTTACTGCTTTGCAACGCAAGGTCCCCCCCCCGTGTGAGCGAGGGCCCTCGTGAGAATCTTTGGACGCCGCGAGCCGGCCGATGACGAATTCTGCCAATGGCTTCAGCTATTCCATCCTCAGCTCACGCATTCCGCTATGCACATCTCATTTCTTGTCGGCTTAAGGAGGATCGTAGGTGTATTGATCATTGCGATATGAATCGCGTAGCTTGCGGCAAAATCAAAGAGGGATCAGTAAGCCGCTCACGAGCTGCGTGCAACCACAATTTCATAGCGGCGCCTATCAATGACAGAGCCGACCTAGTACAGTCCGCGGTGGTGTTCACGATCTATTGCAACTTTCAAATGGAAAATGCTCAGTGGATATGTGCAACCCACCATAACGTGGTACGACCGGCTCAAAGCAGGTTTCTTGGCCACCTTGCCGTTGGGATCGGCGTGGCATCGCAGCAGACATGGTATCCTCCACCATGGTGTACATACCCAAAGTCGACGATATGTCAGTGGCCCTCACTGTATACATAGCAAGGCTGAACATGCTGATACCGTACAGGTCGTCTTCTCGCAGCAACACGCGAAGCAGGACATCGGACAAGAGCCTAGATCTTCGTCTCAGCCAAGCCATCACCAATCAGAAAGCCAACGAACAAATGGAGACTATAGAGAAGCAACAATCCGGGCGACGAAGGCCTTCCGCTCTGACCTTTATGACCTCAAGCACGAGCAGCGGCAGCACTGGCACCTCTACAACGTGGTCCTCAAATGTCTCACCAAGGACCAAGAGGTCACCGCGCTCAGGCGCAGAGCTACCGGTCGTCCTCCCGGTGGAAAGTAATGGTCTAGTCAGGATGGAATCGATTGATGAGTCGGCTCCAGCACTCGAGGGCACGACTGTCAGTAGACGAGCCTCTGAGCAGGACCAGGGTGAATATTACATCAAGAGGTATCGCAAGCTTCTGAGGAAAGACTCGAAATGGAGCGAAGTTCGGACTACGGAGCACTACTACAGGCCGCCGGGATGTCAAGGATTCGTCGCGGTCAACTGGAGTTCGAGCAGGCGGTCTAGCGGTATCTGAGACAACAGGATTTTCCACCGTCTCGATAGCACATAGGAAGACCGACGACCGAGTACGCTCGGCCAGTCACAATCGATGAGACAGCTTACCACGAATCGTACTCGCTGAGGCACGCATTTAATCATCTATGCTCGACATGGAAGAAGCTTCTCTCGTGTGACAGCCCTCTTGCTCCCCTCCAACACGAGATGGCAAGTATATACACCACACACCTTCGGTATCCACATCTTAAGCTTTTCGAATCAGCACAAAGCCGCATTCCTTGACAGGCGGATCTGCTGGAAGGCCTTTGTTCAGTCGACAAAAGCCAGTACAATGAACAGGAAGCCATGGTATCAATGTAAGGACAATGCATTTGTCGAGTCTCTCGAGGCATTGTCTGTCGGTGTTATATATACACCGACATTCTGCGGACTTCAACTCTACACACCAGTACAGCTACCGTCACACACAAACACAGCGATAACAACAGCGTCCGGAAAGCTACACATTTTCTCCAACGCAAGCACCAGTCCGACATACCACAACTCAATATGCTCCCTGGCACTTACACCCCAACCGATCCTTCCGAGGTGCAGGCATTTGCCATGGAGCGAGCACGCTCCTCATTTCCAGCGTACTCGTCTCGTCTTGCCAACCTCGAACGGCAATACCTGGCCGTTGGGATGAGTTACCACTTCCTTCCGTTCGAGGTTCGTGAGAAGGTAGACGATGCACGAGTCCAAATGTGTCTCAGATGCCTCACTACTCCCCGTGATGACATCCCGGAGCCATGCGAAGGTCTCCGTGATCTGAAAAGCATTCGTGAAGAGGCCAGAGAGGCCCTGCGTCGTGGCGATGGCGTGGCAGTCGAGGACCTCCTCCATATGTCGCGTCTGGACGACTTCATGAACATCATTGAGGCTCTCGAGATGGCTGCCCGTGACATGATGGACGCCTGGATGACTAGTGATACTCCCTTGGGTTGTTCCCAGGATCATCGTGAGATGATGAGGTTCAGACGTAAGTGGATCATGTCTATTCCTTTCGTCGCTGATGCAGTGGAGCAGGGCTTCGTTGATGAGGAACAGGCCTATCGTATGGTCGTGGACGGCTGGACTAATGGCGAAGAAGGTCTTGAAGAAGAGGTTCTTCAGCGTTTTGATAATGAATGCGCGTCCGTCGATTCTGGCGAGGAGGGCTAAGTCTCCTCGACGCTGACGATGATAGTCTACTAATGGACATGGTATAGGTTGCATAGACTGTGCTTACTTGGTACTGGAGTTAGGAGTCATTCATTTCCCACTTCAACAATCTTGACCCATACAACTTATCTCTCATCTAGTGAATGTATCGTATCAATTGGTCATAAAGTGCACATTTCCCATAACGCTTTTCTGGCTGCTGACGAGTGCCATTTTGACATTGCACATCGAGATGCGTCCAGATATATACACTCCAAGAAGATATTCGAGGGATCGAGTTCTTCAACCTAAAGCACGTGCGTACTACATAACCTGATTTCTCCGAGCTCGTCGCTCTCGAGACTTGCTAGATTGTCATTGTATGGAATTCGAACGCTGTCTCAATGACCCTCCTTGAGAAAACTGTGATCTTCTTATCCCGCATCTCAGAACACCGCGTCTCTGTGACTCTGGCGACAACTACTCACTGTCAGGCCGTATCGTGCAGCTTTCGAGACGCACCCGCGAAGTATCGAAGCAGGCTAAGCACCCAGGTAGAGGGTTATTCCTTCGGGAGAAGCGCTGGGTGATGGCGCTGAGAAGGCGTCCCTCAAGTGCACGCCACTTTGGTGGTCCGCAAACGTGATAAGCTTTCATCGAGCATGAGCCTGAGAAGTTCCATTCGTCGTCCATGCGATGGCTCCGAAGCTCCTTATGTCGAGCGGGCTACACGAATAATGCTCAAACAGCAAACCAATTGGGACATGGATTTCCCACCCGGGCGATGATTCGGAGCAATGTTCCCGCAGCGAGGAGAGTCAATTGGCACCGAGTCTGTCAACTCTGATATCGAAATGTTCACACTTTGATTTGGACGTCTGGGCAGTATGGGGAATGCGGAACAGATAGATCGATTGCGTAGTTGCGGGTTGCTGGCGTTAGGGCCGTACTCGATCCTTCTATCTTGTCGACCCTGTACACTCCCAGGTTTCCAAACTTTACTGCATAGACAGCGATGTTTTCTGCGCCTATTGATGCAATACTATGATGTCAGAACAACATGTATTGCTGGTTCGAGGTGTCTTGGCATGCAGCATGTGACAAACGCAGGCAAGCCGCGCTAAGAATGCGCCAGACTGTTTTGAACTTAGCAAACATGAGTGGGTCGCTTTTCTCTCGTATCTCCATCATTCTACCACGAACGACCAAGCACCACTACCACCACCACCACCACCACCACCAACAACATGGCAGGACCGGGTGACTTGCCAGAGGGTTACAAGTCTCTCTTCGAGAGCATCACCACTCGCTTCGACGACCAGAAATTCAGCGACCTCACCGTCACATGCGGTACCGACAGCTGGCCAGTCCACAAGTTCATCGTCTGTTCGAGGTCTGACTGGCTCGAAAAAGCATGCGATGGGCGCTTCAAGGTTCGTGGTCCATACCGAGTCTATGACACGAGAACTGCTGACATGTCACAGGAGTCGGACGGCATCATATCGCTGCCTGACGACGATGCAAACGTCGTCCGTCAAATGCTGAAGTACCTCTACACCGCCGACTACGAGGATGACACCTCCTTCTTCCCGGGTGACACTCCAGAACCTGTGCCGGCCTTGCTGTTCAACGTGCTCATGCACACCCTCGCGGACAAGAGTACGCCTAACCTGATAATTGCTTGGAGGTCCTCACTGACCTTGCACCCATAGTCAAGATACCAGCTCTGTGCAAGCTTGCGGAGGCCAAATTCGCTGAGCGCGCCACCACAGGGTGGAACACGGCCGGCTTTGCGGATGCCATCGAGGAGATGTACGACACTGCACCCGACACCAAGCGGGCTATGCAGGACACCGCACTCGAGGTAGCTGCCGACCATGCGACCGACTTATACTCCAACGAGTATGGCGAGCGCTTCAAGGAGGTTGCCGCTGCTGTTGCCTCCTTCACTTCCGAGCTCTTTGGCCGCATGATGCACGGCAAAGGCAGTGTGCGACTGAAGGCCGGGCACAAGCTTTGGGAATGCCCTAACGGACATGGAACAGTGGTTGCGGAGCAGCGTTTGGACTTTCAGTGCTGCTACTACTGCCACAGCTGTTCTAGCTACTACTCCGGATCGCAATGGTCGGAGGTGACAAGCTGAAGCAAGGTGAGGGAAACCGCACAGGCTCACGGGTGACGATCAGCGACCTGAGGTGGACAAATAGCACGTATCAGATACTGCGCAGAGAGTAAAGCGCGACCTTGTCCCGAATGTAAGCGACATATGGTAGACTGCTTGTGTGACAGTCCAGTGGTGAAAGAATTGGAGTACGATGCATTCAGAGAGGATGATAACCTCCATCTACCCCAATGATCTTCCTCGTTACGTAGGACGTGTTTACCATCCATAGTACCGTTTCTGCAACCTCTTCCGGCCGTCCTAGTCGTCCCACAGGTACGTCTGTTCATCGTTAGCAGCCAAAGATCGAGCGCTCCGAAAGGATGGGCAGAAGTTTCAGAGCGTACTTACTAGCAGCCATTCTCTTCTTCGCCTCTCCATCTTCCTCAGTTCCCGCCATCATCGTAGTCCCCTCAATCAACGCCGGCGCAACAGCATTGACCGTGACTCCCTTCTTCGCCACATTGTTGCCCAGCCTACAACACCACCGTCAGCGCGTCCTCGCTACCTGTACCTTATTTCACACTCACCAATGCACAAACCCACTCAACGCACTCTTACTACTAGCATAATGCGGCCCCACAAACCCACCCGTCCACGCTGCCACACTACTATTGAACACAACCCTCCCCCACCCCTGCTGCTCCATATACGGTAAACACAACTGCGCCAGCAAAAGACTACTCCCACAGTTCGTCCTCCACGTGCTCTCAAACACATCAATCGGCACATCCGCCAAACTCTGCACACCACTCATGCCACCGGTCGTGCCAGCATTCGCAAATAGGACATCCACACCACCGAATTGATCCACGACTTCTTTGTGGAGACGGCGGACTTCAAGGTATGACGAGAGATCTGCCTGGAAGAGAGCTACGTCGATGACCTTTGTGACGGAGTCGTTGATGGCGTGAAGAAGGCGGTCGCGGGAGTCTTGTTTGGCGGTGTGGTAGTGGAGGGCGAGGTCGTACTGGCCTGTGCCGGCAAAAGAGCAGGCTGTGGCTTTGCCAATACCGCCGGTGGCGCCGGTGATGAGGATGACCTTTCTGGGTCCTTTCTTGGAGATTGTGCTCTGTGTACTGACTCGATTCGACAAGAGCGTGATGGAAGCTGTGGAGTCTCTTTTCGAGGGAGGGAAAGTTGTCGAGTCTCGCTTTGACATTGTGGAATGGGAGTCTCGCTGTAGAACTTGGTCAATGGACTCGACTGTTCTCATCCGTTGGTTTGGCATAGAATGTTTGCGGTAGAAGTGCTAGGTAGATAGAGTCATTGGCTAGACACTATCTGGAAGTCAATCTTGCTAGAGCGAACAGTAATTGCAAAGTTCCGGCACAGAAACACGATTCGTGTCAGTACATATGCATGATATGCAGCATTTGAGCCTGATATCGTTCTGGGCGTTCGCCGGGCAGTCAAAGTAGTCATTGACCTATCCACGTAGCTGCATCAACACGTCATGGCGGGGTACGGAGCGATTGGGCAGCTGAAGAAGGGTGAGACATAAGTGCCTCAAGTTGATCGGAGAAGGGATTGAGCGTTATAGCTAGTCCCATCGCTGGGGACACGGCGTTGTTGATGCACTTGTTGACCGCTTTGGAACGGCTGAAGACAAAATTAGGTGCCGCCATGCGCTTCGCTCCTTACTTGAATAGAGAATCTGCTCGAATGTAAGAGAGCGTAGCTGCGTAGCGAGGACTACAGCAACATACAAGAATATTGCGCGTCGTACTATGAGTATGCATCCAGGTAACTACGACTTCTTATGAGCAGCTTTTCAACATGTTGCTTGTGACTTACCCCGGCAACAAATACGTCGCTGTTTCTCGGTATGCCTCGCGGTAATGCCCTGCAATGTTGCCCAAGTCGCTCTGTGAGAGCCCGAAGAACTGGTCACGAAGTTGATCGCCGCCGAGCGCTTTGCTTCGTACTTAAGTAGACAGTGTGCTCGAATATGGGAGACGGTAGCTGCGTGGCGACGACGACAGCACAACACAAGAGTAGTGCGCGTCGTGCTATGAGCGAACACTCAGGCAGCAATGTCTCCCTTTAATCAGCTTTCAAGCATTTTTCTTATCATCCGACTTGAATACGTCCCCTCGCTCGGCGTGAGCACCCAGATCCCAAGATATGTTATCTCGCCAGGCGCCTCGTATAATTCGAAGGGTATCTCGCGCTCCAATGCATGGTTCTAAAGCCCGATCGAGTAAGGAAGTGTGCCGCGTGTGTTTGCTCATAAAGTGGCTCTGCGTATCACAGTTCTGGGCCAATTCGCGCTCCAGTCATGCCGCAGAGAGCAAAAGACAGCGCATACCGTGAAGATGCTCAGGCTTTCGCGATATCGACGCCAGTGCTCGCTCCATTCGCCATCCTCCCTGTTTCTTGCTCAGCTGGCATAGCGATGCCCTCTTTCCTGGCATACGCCGTGATCTCCTTCAATGCCGCCAGCATCTTACTCCTCGTCTCCTCTAGCAATGCATCCACATCGTCCTTCGTCTTTCCCTTGGTCTCGATTGGCTCCAGCACTCTGATCGGTATGCTTCCTGGCACAAACTTCTTCTGCTTCACGTTGAGCACATTCGAGTAGTTGGAGACCACGATAGGGATGATGGGCACTTGGGCCTGGACTGCGAGATGGAAGCAGCCTTTCTTGAAAGGAAGGAGATCAGGGTGGTCGTAGTAGGAGCGAGTGCCTTCGGGGAAGATGAAGACGGATTGCTTGGCAGAGTGCATCTGTTCGGCGGCTTTGGCAAAGGCTGCGACGGCCTGTTCGCGTGAGGCGCGTTCGATGAAGACGGTCTTACTGAGTGCCACTGCAATGTTGTTAGCCATCTCCATGTAGTCCTGCACACAGCATAAGTGCCACATACTGAACCAGCCCAAGAACGGCCAATACTTCAGACTCTTCTTCGCCGTGACACTGCAGTACTGTGGGAAGATGTGTCCCAGCATGAGCACATCTAGCTCGGTCTGATGATTTCCCACCAGCACAGCCGGTCGTGTTGTATTCAGCCAATCTTTCTCATCGTGGATCTCGAACCATATGCCGGTGAACAGCAGCATCGTGTACTTGAACGCTCTCGCCGTTGTCCATTGGCCCAGACCCCCATATCCCACCACATTCAGACAAGCCGACGCTATCGTGCCGTACGTTGCGCATATGATCAAGGCGACGAAGGATGCTATTGATCGGCCGTAGAACTCGAGCGCCGGCATTTTGAACGATCGTCCGGAGATGATGAGGGCATTGCACGTTACGCTGAGGACGGTGGCCGTGGTCAACAGCCAGAAGAGAATCCCGGCCATGGTATTAGCAGCTCTGTCGCAACATCAGGTGTGCTGTGCGAACAGGGAGGAAAGTCGTTGTCGCAAATAATGGACTCGTTGGTGGGAGGCTAGGTGAGGTGGTGGGGCATGAAAATTGCCTGCAGGCAGGGAGAACAGGCGTCGATCACAAGCTCATTACTGACATACCTCCGCATGACCATGCTGCTGATCAGTATATGTATTTGTACATGCTCACAGCTCGCCTGAGGTGGACGGGCGGAGGTGGTTATACTATACAACGATTGCTATACAATTCATCACTCAACACTTGTGGGTATCTTGACCGCATTACTCTTGCGGTCCTCATGCGGCATTCCGTATCTGACACCGACCGCGTTTCTTGCTCGTCCATCTTTGCCAGTCTTCTCCGCGCTGAAGTCCTGGAACTTGAAATCCCATCTCCGACCAGGAACGACTCGTTGTGTTCGCTCTTCCCAGCGGCGACGTTTCTGCTCAGCTTCTCGCTTCTCCTGCGCAGCTTTGGCATCTCGCTCGTGGACCTTCGCGATCCGCTGGCTTCGTGGCATATTAGACAAGGCATCCTTCTCGCTGGCAATCATATCTGGATGAGCAATGCGCTTGTCGGCAGGCAACAAGTTTTCATCAAATGCTTTGGCAGCGTCTTCTCGCGTGAACTGCCTCGACTCTGAAACTGGATAGAACATTTGTTGCCTTGTCTTCGGGTGTACCGGCAGGTCGTTGATCGTTTCGTGTGGAACAATATTCTCTGTTGGCAGATCCGGCCTGAATGGTGTTTGTGGCAGCATAGCCAAGACAGCGTCGTTGTATGGTTTTGCCAGTTGCTTGCCCTGTATGGATCATCAGTAACCTGGTCTTTGCAGATGATGATTGTGCAATATTTTATGTTTCAACGTCGAAATCAGAGAGGCTCGCAAAGCTAAAATTTTGTAACCATGTAGGTGTCTTAAAGACTAATCGATTTGAATGTGGTCATCATCGAAGGGAAGGAGGGGTGAGAAGAAAGAATCGCCCAGACGTACCTCAGAAACCCACTGCTTCTCGATGGTCTTCAGACGTACGACAGCAGCAACACGTCGAACGTCGATACTGAACATGGCGCTGACTGTGGAAATGTCCATGCCTCTCGTAACGACTTGATTGTAGATGGCTTCGCGTAATTCCTCGCTCAGAACGCGCTCTGACCGGAATGAGTGGTTGAGAGGATATGGCCGCAGGTCGGCGAGTCGTTCAGGTGGAATGCCACCTCTCGATTCGATTGCTGCATTCTTGGCTCTTGCCATGGCGCGCTTCTCAAATTGCTCCTGAATCTCGTATTCTTCCATGTTCTCAGCTCTTTGCTTTGCTTGCAAGGCGGCCTCCTCCTCTTCAGGAATGACATCCTCTAGCTGACTTGCTGCCTCCTGTTCGTCATCACGCTGTCCACGGACACGCTTCTTTCGTAGTAGATTGCCCTGCCTATCGTACGCACTCATGTAGTTCGTGCTGTTCTGGAGTGGCTCGCGGAAGACCTTGCCAGGACCATTGAGCCATTCCTGCATGTTCCGCCGCAGACGTGTTGAGCCTGGATTGATAAAATCTGATGAGCGGCGTAGTCGCCTCTGTCGAGATTCTGAGGAAGTGAAAGGGCGGATCTGTGCTGGGTTGGGTAATGACTCAGGTGTTGTATTGGGTCTGATGCGGAAGCACTGGCATGAGCATGGTGTCTGCAGCCGCTGAGGCTGTATCCGTGGAGGCATTCTGTGTTCTGCGTGCACGATGGCACGGCTTGGTGTTGATGGAGAGACGATGGTGTCCCATAGGAGAGCAAATCTTCCCCGGAAGCGGAGGCACGGGCCACATACCTTGGCATTGACCGCATCACAAGTGCACACTCCATTGCAACACTGCGAAGACTACAGTCATGTAAGTTTGTGATATAGGAGGAGTGAGAGCAGTGGGAGCAGAGGAGCAAAAACATGTAGGTAAAGATGTAGCTGAGTACTTAGGTAGCGAGCGATGATCCCGAGCTTCAAACGTTCACGTTTTCATTGCGCAGACCTTGTAATCGACATCTCGTCTGTCTGCCACGCAGTCAATTCGCGAGAAGCAGTGCAAGTTTAACTCAGTACAGATCGACGCAAAAAAGGATAATAGGACTCATGCTCGCATGACCCTGACCCGATTTGAACTGTGTATTATGTTAGACACAATTTATACTTTAACTGCCTGACTGCACATACCGGATGACCTTCTGGAATTTCCACGATGGCTGGAATCAGACGCGCTACCGCTGCGCCACAGGGTCGACAGTTATTGTGTACAGTAAACTGTGCTGTGCTGATGAGTAAGGCAAAATTATAGCTAAATATATCATACGGAAAATCCAGCCGAGCTTTACCGGCTGAGCTCGGCAGGCTGTGCGCCCTTAGGAACGAACAGCCTAAACAAGCATTGATCAACAGGACGATACCAGCTTGTCCAACCATTCCTTAGGAGCCGTTACGAATAGACCTACTTTGATTTCCCTCATCTTAAGCTCGTGCCATAGCTGCTATGCATCTCGCTTTGCCATCTCGCTCGCATCTCTCCTTCTCCGTCCGTCGTCACCATACATCTAGCACTACGATTCGTTTGACGATTGCCTCCATGTCGACATTCTGTAGCATTGAGTCGAAGTCACTCCTCTATTGCCAGATGTTGCATGGCTTTTTGACTAGGAGATGTCATTTCTCGAGCAGACTCCCACCATGATGTAAAAGCAGAAGTACTCGGGATATGCGTAAACGCCGACGACAGTCAAGCTCTTGGGTATGTTTTCGAACGCCAGCTGGACAAAATGCCCCGCCATCAAATTATCAGTCAGCGCCGTGAATGTTGCTCTAAGATAGTCATAGACCGTGCCACCGGCTTCTCAGATGTTCTCTTGGGACCGTACCTCAACCCTACTGAGTTGAGCACAATACCAGCCCAGGGAGGTATGGCAGCGATGCAAAGATGCCTTTACATGTCGCCATGAACAGAAGTAGAAAGGTGTAGGTGTGCAGGAAGTAGGGTATCTCGATTTGTGCAAACTACGAGCTCGGTGTTGGCACAAGACATGTGGTGAATTCGTTGTTGCCAACAGCACCACCAGCGCAAAGACCATCAGAGTCAGCGAAGGCTGAAGCTGGACCGAGAGTACCAGCAATGTTTCCAGCAGCGGCGTGCGATTCGGTCTGGAAAAAGCTGTTAGTGAAACGTTGGGACAGAGTGCAGGAGGACATACGTTCGTGGGAGCTGGGGCAGTAGCGACTGGGAAGCAAGCAGTTGTACCGGCACCTGGACCAGCCCATCCAAGGCATCCTTGAACGAAACCAGTTGGTCCGTTGATGGCGCCGCCTGCCGTTCCGTCGAATGGACCGAGGGTACCAGCTGCTTCGCCACCGATCTCTTCTTGGCGCTCGACGAGCTGTTGATTTATTAGTGTTCGTAGAGGCGTGTTGGAAGGTCCTTTCTTACCTCTGCGACTGGGGTAATGGCAGGCTCAGCCTCTGGCATGGCCATGACAATGACGGCGAGGCCGAAGAGGAGAGCTGTGAACAGCATGTTGATTATAGACCCAGTGTATTCGAAGAGGTAGATGCTGTTGCTACCTCGAACAGTGGAGTGTAAAGCGCTCGATACTTATATAACCTCCATGAGTCTGCCGCTTCAGTGCTTCTATGGAAAAGTGCGAGGACTTTACGCTGTGTGCGGTGCCATCTGCCTCGGTGTCGTCTTACTGCTCCGAAGCTTGGTTTGGAGAGTCTCAATGGTGCACGGCAGATGCCAGTCAGACTAAACGAAGCTCCGTGGACCGACTGTGAGGTGTATGCAGCCCTGCATTTTAGTCAATTCTGGATGTGGTAGGTGAAGACATGAACTCCCCTAGAAGGGTCGGCAAGCGGCCGAGGCGCCATATTGATTGGCACATAGCATGCTCACAATAGCTAGAATGGTACATCTTCCTGCAGCCACGTCTTGTCGTTCGTCTCAAGCGCGTGTTTTGTGAACTCCTTCGTGCAGTAGTCAGCATGGTAATTAGGGATGGTTGTCCTAAGCACGAGCTTTGTAGCAGATTCCGCGGACCATGCTGCAAGACGCACTCTTATACTTGTGCAATGAACAACGACAGGCGGCTCTCATGCGCTTTAGCGATGAAGGTGTGCAAGACTTTCGAGCTAAGTCTGGAAGAACTCGTGGGCGTTCGTGCGAGCGCTCATCAACGACCCATCCTTGAATACACTTCGATGAATCCTGGGCGCCAGTCACATCACTGCAGCTTGACAACCAACTTCTCATCTATGCAGTGCTTGATAGAAGGGCCGGTAAGCCGCAGTCTGCTGTAGTGTAGACTCGACCGAGGATAGCCCAGACAATCTTCAGCCGTACATCTACATCCATGTACGAACGTGACCGCGTAAATCGCGAGGCGTCTCGTCGGGAAATGCAGGGTGATTGCTTCCCTTGAGACGCACTCCAGAACCGTTGACATGACTATATCGACGAGATGGGTTTGCTCTGCTTGCCACTGCTCAAAACTTCTGATCAGGCTGACGAAGCGCTCGGTGTATATCCCAACTGTTTGAAGGGAATGCCATTCCAGAGCACCCTGCAAGTCTTGTAGTTGCATTGCAGTTACCTCGTCCATTCGAGCTGGGGCAGTACTGTGATCTAGCAAAATATGGCCTTCCTCAACCTCCTGCTTCAGACACCCCTATCTCGGTCCGCGGTCGAGCTTTGTTGAGTCCTTCAAGTAGCACGCATGCTTTGCAGACTGCTTGAGAAGACAGGTAGCCACACCGTTCGCACTGACCGAGCTTCTGCTTCGGAGGTGGAGCATCACGTGTCGGCTTGCGATTCGATTTCTTCTCCTGCTTCGTCCGGATTGATATACTTTGAATAGTACTTCGTTCTCTATCGTGATTTTGGTCGTTGGTTGTCTTAGTGGGCATCTTAACCTCGAATTCGGTGCCATTGTCCTTGGCCTCCTCATCTTCTCGAAGTTTCTTCTCCATTTCAGCCATCTCGCCACCGCTTGAACCATCCACCGCTGTCCCACAACCGCCAGCAGTTTCGTCTTCGGCGCCCTTCGCCACAGTGTCTGTGCTATTGCTGCATGCGCCTTTGCAGTTGCCATCAGCATCTGGGACAAGCTTGGCCATGTCAATGCCGGACTGCACAACATCCAGTATGCTTTCTGGCCGTATTCTCTCCAAGTTCTTGATCAACGTACGTGCCGAACCTCGAAATGCTTCCGGACTGTAGATGCACTCTGTACTGAAGTAGTCCAGCTTCTTGTGGTGTGCGTAAAGCACAATCTCCTTCTCATATGCATACATTAAAGGCTTGCTCCGTTTGACGTTCGTGAAGCTCACGCTGCCGTCTGTGGCCTCGATCGCCTTCGCGGCTGGTGTACTCGTGACAATGCTCGTCGCTCTGCTTAATCGTGGGAGATCGCCTCGTAGCAAGTTCATCAACACTGTCTCTGCAACATCGTCGGCGTTATGCCCAGTCACAACGTGGCCCACGCCCAGCATGGCCGCGCCGCGGTCTAGTGCCTGTCGTCTGAAGACGCCACAGTAAGTACAATTGCCCTTCTTGCCTACCTGTGCCACGACCTGGTCCATGCTCCAGCCATATAACTCTGCATAGCTCACGATCTTCAGCGGCAGGTCATACTGCGCAGCGTGTCTCTTAACAGCCTCGAGACTGTGATCTCTGTATCCCGTGATACCCTCATCAACACTGAGCAGAATGAGATCAAGCCCCCAGCTGTGACGGTCGTTTAACGTCTTCAGCACCGATGCCAGCACTGTGCTGTCTTTGCCACCAGACGCGCCAATCGCGACCTTTTCACCAGGCTGGAAGAGGGTCGCAGTGGTGACGGCATCTGCTACTTCGTCTTCGAAGATCTGGATGAAGCATGTCGAGCATATCCGAGCGTGGTTCTTCGGTCGCAATATCTGCGCGCGAGCTGACTTGCACATCTCGCAGGTGAAAGGAGGCATTACGGCGACTGCGATGTGCTCATCGCGTGGTGTCGTGCATGTATGAAGAGCAAGGAAATTGTTGCTGGGTGGTCATGGGTCATGGATCGTCAAATTTTACGCAAGCTGATAATAAAAATTTGATGAACGCCCAATGTTTTAGCTCTAGCAAGGCATCTTCCCCGGCAGCACATTCGAGTGTCGCCACTCGAAACATAACAAGCGCATGGTGGCAATAATGGCTGTTCGACCAACTGATGACTTCCTCCTCCCTGGAGCGTACGTTCGGCCACAGCTCCACCGACCGCGAAGGACTCTCCAGTACCCGGACGAAAGGAGCACTCTTTGAACACGGCTCGCTGCTGTCTGCTCCTGCCAGGTCTGGCTTGATCTACCTATGCGCTGAATCCAATTTGATAGGGAGGTGCCTCATTGGCTGGTATTCTGGAATACCGCTGCAGTGTGGCGCGTAAGGATGAATCCGCATACCCATTGCCAGATACATATATGCCCAGAAAGCTTGCCCATCCAAGCTTCGCGAAGGCACTGAGGACCATGTTCATCTCATGCATGATCCAGCTGCTGCTCGCAGTATTCACATTTCAAGCTACTTGCCAAGGACCCAACAGCATAGTTACGTGGGACGAATACAGCCTGCTCATCAACGGCGAGAGAGTCTTCATCTTTAGCGGTGAATTCCACTACGAGCGACTCCCAGTACCTGAGCTGTGGCGAGATGTACTGGAGAAATACAAAGCAAATGGGCTCAATGCTGTCTCTGTATGCGCATTGCACTACTGAGCTGACGGCTCCGAACTGATATCCGTTTAGGTGTACTTCTTCTGGAGCTACCATAGCGCTCGTTAGTAACACATGGACGGTAGAGTTCAATGCTGATCAATGCTTCAGGACAAGGCGAGTTCGATTTCACAAGTCCGGGCAAAGACATTCAAAAGCTCCTTGACATTGCCAAAGAGGTCGGACTGTACGTAATCGCCAGGCCAGGGCCCTACTGTAATGCGGAGACGAATGGAGGAGGTCTTGCCCTCTGGGGATCGGACGGTACCCTGGGATCGATCCGGACATCTGATGAGAACTACCGCCAGGCGTGGCTACCATGGATGAACGCCGTGAACGAGATCTTGACGAAGAATCAGATTGATGATGGAGGTCCTATCATTCTGTATCAGATTGAGAATGAGCTTCAGGAGACACGCCACGAAGCCAACAATACACTCGTCCTGTACATGGAGCAGATCGAGGAAGCGACGCGAGACGCCGGCATTATCGTTCCATTCACGTCTAACGAGAAGGGCATGCGGTCTCAAAGGTAGGCATTCAATTATGCAATAGCACTAAACAGCCAGTAGCTTTGACCATAGCTAATCCTCGTCACAGCTGGTCCACCGACTATCAGAACGTCGGCGGCGCGGTGGACATCTACGGCCTGGACAGCTACCCGGGCGGCCTCAGCTGCACGAACATTAACAGCGGCTTCAACCTTGTTCGAACATACTATCAATGGTTCCAGAATTACTCCTATACTCAGCCAGAGAGCATGCCTGAGTTCGAAGCCGGCTACTTCACGGCCTGGGGTGGTTACTTCTACGATCAGTGCCTAGCAGAGCACGATCCTGCATTTGCGGATGTGTACTACAAGAACAACATTGGCCAGCGAGTGACTTTCTTGAGCCTCTATATGGCGTTTGGAGGCACAAATTGGGGTCAGAATTCATTCACTCCCCTGCATGCATGGCTGGACTGACAGTTGCTGTGTAGGAAATCTTGCAGCTCCAGTAGTGTACACGAGCTACGACTACTCTGCTCCGCTTCGGGAGACACGAGAGGTCCAGCTGAAGTTCAAGCAGACCAAGCTGATAGGTCTCTTCATCCGTTTGTCTCAGGACCTTCGAAAGACCATCATGGAGAGCAACGCCACAGGGAACGCCGCATCCTCCGCAGATGTCTTCTCATGGGTGTTGAGAAATCCAGACAACCAAGCCGGATTCTATACTTACCAGCATGACACCTCATCTTCGAGAGCCGTCACTATCTTCGAGGCGCGCCTAAACACCTCCATCGGCAGCGTTTCAATACCCAACGTCCAGCTGAATGGGCGACAAAGCAAAATCGTAACCACGGACTATCAATTTGGCAACCAAACTTTACTGTACTCCAGCGCCGACGTTCTCGCTTGGGGCATCTTCGACGACTCCAAGGTTCTGGTCATGTATGCCGAAGTTGGACAGATTAGCGAATTCGCCTGGAAGACCTTCGACAACAACCTGACACACAGGAAGTATGGTACAGCAAACCTCACCTCGCAAACACGGACAGCGACGACCAATTCGTCGACATTCACGAGCTATACGTACACACAGACCAGTGGTTCCACAGTCGTGGTTTTCGGAAATGGAGTCACTGTGTATCTGCTAGATACTGAGACCGCATGGAACTTCTTTGCACCGCCATTGTCATCTGACCCATCAGTGCCATCCAATCAACAAGTCTTCGTTCTAGGATCATACAACGTTCGCAGCGCTTCTCTGAACGATGGTACGGTCGACCTGATCGGAGACAACGCCAACGCCACGACGCTCGAAGTATACGCCGGAGCAGAAGCCACTTCGCTAATGTGGAATGGCAATAAGATCAAGACCGAACGTACAGAGTACGGCTCTTTACTCGGCTCCATCCCAGGTGCAGAAGACCGCACCATCAACCTCCCCTCGCTCGCTTGGAGAACCGCCAACTCACTGCCCGAAGCCCGACCCGACTACGATGACTCTCGCTGGACAATTTGCAACCACACCACCACGCGAAGCCCAGTCGCACCCCTAACACTTCCCGTCCTCTTCTCCTCAGACTACGGCTACTACGCTGGTGTCAAAATCTATAGAGCTACCTTCACCGGTCCCGCAACTTCCGCCAACATTACCATGCAAGGCGGCCTAGCCGCCGGTTTCAGCGCGTGGCTCAATGGAGATCTCGTAGGCTACAATGCTGGGAACGCGTCCGCCACCAGAGTATCTTCGTTGCTGGACTTTAGCAAAGTAACGCTGTCTAAGTCCAGCAATGTCCTCACGGTCGTGTGTGACTATACTGGTCACGACCAAACGAGCACAGGACCCGCGGGTGTGGAGAATCCAAGAGGGATCATGGGAGCTGTGTTGTATGACGGGAATGCGACTAAGAGTTTCACAGAGTGGAGGATTCAGGGGAACGCTGGCGGTGACGCAAATATCGATCCTGTCAGAGGTCCGATGAACGAAGATGGAATGTATGGGACAAGACTGGGATGGCATCTTCCGGGGTTTGATACGTCTGCGACAGAATGGACGGATGGGTCACCGCTGGATGGGGTGGAGAAGAGCGGAATCAGTTGGTATGTCTCGACATTTGAGCTGAATCTGGACGAGGATCTGGATGTTCCGGTCGGCATTGAGGTGGACGCGCCGGAAGGGACTGTGGCGAGTGTGCAGATTTATATGAATGGTTATCAATGTGAGTATGTGCTGTCATATGTGCTAGGCTATGCTGACCTGGTTCTAGATGGCAAGTACATTCCGCAAATTGGGCCGCAAACACGGTTTCCCTTCCCGCCTGGAGTCATCAATAACCGTGGCAACAATACTCTCGCCCTAGCACTGTGGGCGCAGACCGATGCTGGAGCGAAGCTGTCGAAGGCTTCGCTATTTGCTTATGGGAAATATCAGACTGGCTTCAACTTCAATCAAGACTGGAGCGAGCTGCAGCCTGGATGGACGGAGGACAGGCTCCAATACATGTAGCTTACGATGCGTCAATGACCTGCCGCAGCGAGGTTTGACGCCCGTCACCCCCAATCAGCTTGATGCGTTCGAATTTCTCATGACTGCAGTTCATCATGAAGGGCTCCCCGAGTTTCGTATCTGGGGTTGATCGATTCTCATATCTACAGGTCTCGCAACTTCATGCATCATCCGCCTCCTCCGCCTCCTTCTCAGCCCTCTCTTCCTCTCTCTTCTTCTTCTTCTCCAACAATCCTTTCAACTTCTTCGCAACCCCAAAACTCCCTCCCGTATCCACCCCACAGTTCGCACACGTCTTCTTCTTCTCCTTCATATACCTTCCCATGGCACACTTCTCACAAAAATAGTGCCCGCACTTGCTCACCACAGGGTTCTTGTAACTCTCCTTGCAGATGATGCACGCAAAAGGGATCTCCATCAACATCTTCTCCTCCTCCGTCATCTCACTTGTGTCGTCTTTTCCATTCTGCCCGGGCTTGTCCTTTTTGCTGCCCACTTTCTCCCACTCTTTGTCGAGCTGCCAGCCTTGCTTGTAGTCTTCGCGCGCGTGCAGGAATTTACAGCTGTCGCCGAAACCGCAGAAGCCCGTCTGTTTGTAGTCTTTACACACGTCTGGGGCGAAGTCTGTCACGGTGATGGCGCGGACGTTGGTGGGTGCTCTTACGGGGCCGACTTTCTTTTCGTGGTCGGAGTGCTTTTGGATGAAGGTCGAGTACTTTGCTGTTCCTTGGTATTTGCCGTCGGTCGCGTCGGGCACTACTGTTTCGGTCTTGTTGATGGTGGTGGTGGGGGCGTCTTTTGCGGCGAGCGCTGCATCTGTGTACCAGTTGGAGGCTTTTGTCGCATCTTCATTGTCGGCTATCGTTTTTGAGCGATCGGCTTCGAAGTTTGTGCTTTTGTTGAAGTTGGTCTCGCGCTTTGGGCCGGTGCCGACTGTGACGCCGTCCTTCTTGCGGCGTTTTATTCTGACGCCTGCTTCATCGTCGGTGTACTCGGAGTCAGAGCCGGATTCTGCTGGTGGAGGTGTTGCTGGTCGTTTGCGGATGTTGGTGCCCTTGTTGGCGCGCTTCTTGAAGACTGGTGCTGCGACGTCTGCCATGTTGTGAGGTGGCAGACAAGATTGTTCGGGTTAGAGATGTTCCGCAAGACAGAAATGGTAATATGGTCTTGAACTTAGCTTGAGAAGTGTGGCTGACAAACGCCACCTCGGCTGATCGATGTGCCGCCGACCTGAACTCTCTCTCTCTCTCTCTCTCTCTCTCTCTCTCTCTCTCTGCGCTTCAACACAGGTCGGTCCATTGCCGCCGAATTGCTGCGTTCCACCCAACACAAAGATCGTTCCTCGCATCCGGAGAGCTCGTCAGTCAGTATTGCGTAGACGTAGAATTGTGCGCGAGGCGTGAAGCGCGTTGCTACGTCTGCTTTGAGCGATAGGCTGTCAGGCATGAAGCCACAGGTATCGGTAGCGGCAGAGGCGATCCTCCGGCCCAAACAACTACTACCTAGGTACCTTCATGTGCCACACAGGGGAGACTTTTGTGTTTCATACCATCTGTCACCGACATGAGAGAATCACGCAGGACATGTCGTATGGCATGGTAGACATGATACTGTACATCGCGCCTTCGCATGAGTTCCAGCAATGCGTGCCGTCGTTCGCTGGAATGACGAATGGGACAAGGATCGATTGCCGGCGTCGAAGTCGATTGGCGCGTCTGTGCTGCTGACTCCCTCGTCGAGAAACTCTATGCCCACGCGTATCGTCCTCCACTCCACCACCACCGCCGCCCATTCCCTTCCCCTCCGCGCCTCGTCTCTCGTTTGTACTTATTTCGGTATCACATCATACTGTGCGCTTCTTGATCCGCCTGTTTCCTGGTCCACAATCCCAGCGACACGGAGTTGGATGCTTCCGTGAAGTGAACATCGGGCGGCCGCTCCCCGCAGAAAGGTTGTTTACTGCGTGCACAACAAGAAACACAGCACCGCAGCACAGCCCGCATTGTACGAGCAGCAACGCGCGCAGCGCACCGCTCGACTGTGTCGCTGTTGGTCGTCCACCTTGGAGCACTCTTCCATTCTTGCATCGGCTATTGTTTGGCGCCTTTCGCAACCTCACCGTGCTGTCCGGATTCTGGCCCGTCCGTCACGGACCAGCACCTGCAACTTCCCGAGACTGGACAACTTGGATACCGCCGGACCGCCATCTTACATTCGCTCGACCACGTTTCCTTCTTTCCTAATTCGCAATTGATCGCCGCAGCATGACCACCGCGAACATGCCGCCAGGCGCGGTTCTCCCCAACGGCATCGTCGACCCGTTCACCTCGTCCCCCTCGGCTCAAGCCAACCCGGCGCCATTGCGATATGCCGCCTTCGACAACGACCACTTCTCCCTGGCTGCCACCCACTCGCCTTCTTCTGCGAGACGAGCGCTCGAAGCGCACTTGAAGAACACCGATCGCCGCATACACGAAGCCTCCAGACTAGGCACCACCCTGATACAGCAGCGCAAGGACTTGGCCGCGAAGCTAAAGGAGCTCGAGCAAATGCAGACAGAAAGCGAGGTACCGGACGACCTCCGTCAGAGGCTGTCTGAGCTGGAGCGCGAGTACAATGAAGTTGGCAGAGAGTCTGCTCGTGCATTCCTACCCAGATCGCGTGTTGTCAGTGAAGCCAATGACCCAAGTGCTGGATCTGGTATCATCTCCGGTAGTGGCAGAGACTCGCCCACGAAAGCGCAGGCGCCCTCCATGTCGAGGCGGCAACGAAATCAGCCGGGGAACAGAGTGCACGATATCGAGTTTGCAACGGAGATTAGTACTTCCTTGATAGCTCAGGTCCGGCAACTGCAGGCAGCATTGGCCGAGAAGGACGATGAGCTGAAGGATACCACCGCTGCGAAGGCGCTTCTGGAAGCCGAAGCTGCCCATTTAGTACAGAAGCTGCGTCACATGGACGAGAACGAGCAAAAGTATAAAGACGAGAACTGGAACCTGGAGACAAGGCTGCAAGACTTGGAGGCGAGTTTGAAGGAGAGCATGGACAAGGAGAGCCGGCTGGTCCAGACATTGAGATCAACACAGTCCGAGAAGGCGACCAAGGAGCGGGAGCTGGACGATCTGAAAGTCTCGCACGAAAAGCTGAATGAGGATCATGCCATGGTCAAGAAGCTACAGGAAGCTGATCTTCACGGGCTCAAGCGGGATGCGGCTGTACACGAGACAGAAAAGAGCAGGCTCGAGAGGAGAATAGCAGAACTGGTCGCGCAGAACACTGAGCTTGCGAAAGCTGTGTCTTATCGCATGGGCCAGGCTGGTCAGCAATCGGAAACCGACTTTGTCTCGGCAGATGAAGGCATCCAATCCGATGAGCAGAGTCCCTTCGACAGTGCACCTCCTTCTCCGATCAAAGGTACCCCGGCTCGCCATGGGATGCTTGAGCAGGAGACTCTCAAGTCGAGTCTGAACCACGCTCACCGTATGATTCAAAATCTCAAGAACACGATCCACCGCGAGAAGACCGAGAAGATCGAGCTCAAGCGCATGCTGCAAGATGCACGTGACGAGATTGAGACTCGACGCGAGAGTACTGGTATAGTTGGCGCAAATATGGCCAAGAAGCGGCGCAGCGAGCCAGAAGGTATCAAGTTCAAAAGACCCTCTACGAGCAGGCTCGGCGCAACACGAACCAGCACGACCGAGATCCTCGAGGATGAGCCGGATTGGGAGGACCACGAGGTTGACCAGACTCCAAGCAAAGCGAGATCGATGGGAGTTGCATCTGGTGCTGCAGCTATTGAAGCTGCAGGAGGCATGTCTGCTTCCGATCATGCCTATGGAAGATCTGAGGACGACAGCACCGATGCATTCGACACTGCCCACGAGCGCGATACGACGACCGAGAGCGAAGCTTTCGCGACTGGCAAAGAGGACTTCGACGACGATACTACTGATGGCGAACTTACCGAAACGGAGGGCAATGGCAATCATACTCTGCGTTCCGTTGGCAGCATCACGAGTCGACCAAAGGTGGAACACAGGCAGTCTTATACGTCCACTGCTTCGATGTCTGGCGATGACGACGACGATGTCATCCGCACCCCTGTTCACAATGCACAGCAACCCAAGTATAAGCTTCGCCTCAGCCGTGGGATCAGAAGATCTGGCCGTGTCAGCGACATGATTGCCGACTCTCCAAATGCTGCGAGCAACAACAGTCCTGCTTCGAGCAACGGCACACCGCAACGCGCACAGCAGACCCTTGGTGATGAGCTGGATGCGCTGGACGAAGACAGCATGGAAGGGACCCCATCGTCTAGTTTCGTCATGGACGATGAGGGCACGCCAATCACGCAGCGAGAGGTCAGTATGGAGCCTGGCACTCCTACGAAGTCTGACCACGAGCCTGCTGTGATCATGGCCGACGAACCCGTCATCCGCAAACCGGACATGATCGACTCAGGGATGATGACCGAGCCTTGGGAACCGGAACGCATCGTCGAGGAGCGCATTGTGGAGAAGGAGGTCCGAGTCGAAGTTCCTATCAAAGACCATTCGCTCCTTGATCACGCTGGCGAGCTCGCGGGAGGCGCACTGGCTGGCGTGGGTGTGAGCAGACTGCTACACAGACATCACGACGGATCTGGTGAGGTTGATGGTACGTCACAAGCGTCAGCTGATACTTCCCAAGGCGATCTTGCACCAGTAAAGACAGCCGACACGGACATTGCTCGGCGAAGTTCTCGATCTAGGAGCGTCGATGCCGGTCAAGGTCTCTTGCAAGGTGAGAACCACACTCAGATACACCTGCCCATCGTCGCAGATTCTCGTGACGAGGAGATCGAGAAGTACAAGGCAGAGATCGCTCAAGTGAACAAGTCACACGAAGATCAGGTTGAGCAGTATAGGTCAGCGATTCAGCAAGCACAACAAGCGCAGCAAGCTCGAGAAGTAGAGATCGAGAGGATCAAGTCGGAGATGAAGCAGATGCAGGACTCGCGTGATGCGGAATTCCAGAAGATCAAGTCTGAAATGCAACAACTACAAGCATTCCACGTAGCTGAGGCCGAGAAAGCCGGGTCTGAACTCACGCTACTCAGGAATACTAGCACGGCGGAGATTGAGAGATACAAGAGTGAGCTCACGCACATCAATCAGTCTCGGGAACTTGAGCAACAGAACTACAGGAGTGAAGTCGAGGCCCTCAAGCAACAAGGTGTTGAGTCGAACCAAGCTATTGCTCAGCTGAAGCTTGACCACAACAGGCAGCTTCAGCACTTCAAGGGCCTGGTGAGCGAGATTTCGGATAAGCTCACAGTGGCAGAGCAAGAGAGGGGAGAACTTCAGCACAGCCATGCCGTGGTCACTGCTCAGCTGAACGATCTTTCGAAAGAGCATGGTCAACTGCGTATCCAACACTCGCAAATGGAGGCGGAGAGGGAGCAGTTAAAACAGGAACACTTCAACTCCAACACTCAGTTCGAGCACCTCAGGAGGCAATTCATGGAGATGCAGAGCAAGCATGCTCAAGCAGAAAACACTATCCGAAGTTTGACGCCTCAACCAGCCAGCTTTGCATTCTCCGACCTGATCGCACAAGATGTCGAGCCGGTGGAAGTTGACTTTCCTGAGCACGACTCGCCACTCGTGCCTCGTCGGAGCTCAAAGCGTCCAGACCACACGCTTGAAGGGTCGACAGGACAACGGGAGCCGACGACTTTGATCACTGACAATTCTCACGATCATCCCCTGGCTGCCACTAACGAAGAAGAGGAGGATTTTCCCAGCGACTATCCAGTGGATACTGCTCCCTTCCCGAGAACACCACTTGCCGAAATGTCAAGCAATACACCTCCAAGCAGACCACCGCCGGCTATCCCTATGACCGACGAAGGATCGCAAACTCTTGTCTCGGGCAAGGATATCGACAGCATCCTGCGCAATAAGGCTGCCATCATACCGGCCACACCTGCTTCAAGAGATGCCGGTAACTCGCCAATGAGGACTGCCGCGGTCAGTGGCGCTGCCACGGCTGCTGCAGTGAGCGTGCTGCCGTCGGTGGCCACCTTGCCGCCCCGAGACCCTTCGGCTGATGTTCGACCTTCAATTTACGAGTCTCCTACTTTGAAGCAGCCGCGCCGACCAACGAGCTCGGGTAGCATGCGTGCAAAGGGTACGGGCGCGCCACCACTTCCTGCTGACCATACGAAGAAGATCGCGGAAGCGCAAGGAGCGCCAGGTACGCCGACCGGGCAACAATCGGCCGGGACTATGGGTCCACCGCTTATGCCCGCCTCTGCCTACAAACGACCATCTACAAGAGACCGTGCTATGAACGAGCGCGTAGGCTCGCGCGACAGTACCACTCCGCGACACTTGCAGACGAGAGCCAGCCGCAGTCAAATGGCTGCTGATCGGGTGTCGCATAGGACATCTGTGTCATCATTTGCATCCGAGCTTGACGAGCGTTTCAATATCGGTCGTGGTCATGGCGTCTACCCAGATGACATCACGCCTCCGACAGACCCTCGCATGATACAAGCCATCACGCAGACCATGATCGGAGAGTACTTGTGGAAGTACACACGTAAAGCTGGCCGCAGCGAAACATCCAGCACTCGCCACAGACGCTTCTTCTGGGTGCATCCGTACACCAGAACACTATACTGGAGTGAACAGGATCCAAGCACAGCCGGCAAGAACATGCTCAAAGCGAAAAGCGTTGCCATTGATTCTGTACGAGTGATCACAGATGACAATGCCTACCCACCTGGCTTGCACAGAAAGTCGCTCGTTGTCGTCACTCCAGGCCGTGAAATCGTGTTCACTGCCCCAACTGCCCAGCGTCATGAGACCTGGTTCAATGCTTTGTCCTATCTTCTGCTGAGGACAGATAAGGAGAAGGGCGAGGCTCAGGATACCTTTGACGAAAGTGACCTGGACGAGTTCAGACCCGGCTTTGGCAGATCAGTCAGAAGGAGCATCAGTAAGATGACAGGCCAACAACGTAGCTCGAGTCGGCAAAGCCATGATCGGGCAAGTCTAAGCAGCTACAACAGTCGCACCACAAGGAATACGAGCCCTCGTCGGCACGATGCTGACAGGACACTGACGAACCGTTATGGTACCGCCACGCAAAATTCGAAGACCTTACAGCCGCCGCCGACAGCAAACAATGGCTTGACGAATAACGTCTCGAACAATTCTCGACAGTCTTCCGGTAGTGTGGGTGGTCGCTTCACTTCTCTGACGACTCGCTTCCGGCCATCAAGCAGTGGTCGTTCAGGATCTGCTTTGTCCAATCGCAAGCCTGATAACCTCGATCCAGCTTCGATATACAATGCCAGTGTCGTCGCAGACAGTGCCGAGGACCTTCGAGCGGTCATCGAGCAGCAGGAACAGCAAGCGGATCGGCTTGAGGATGTGAGGGCGTGCTGCGATGGTATGTTGTTATTTCAAGTTTTGACGCTATTTGTCAGTGCTAACACTTTCCCAGGTCGCCACAACGTAGGGTCACTGTCTCGCGCCAACGGCAGGCACAGTCATGGCCATCACTCACTCTCGCATCGTCAGTGATGATAGCGCTATACAATGAAACGAAGATTTTCCTTTGTAACCAACGTCCGTACATGCTGGACAGCACCTTCCGTACCTCTCGTGACCAAACTTTTACTGGGTGGCAAATCTCTACACTGGACACACCGTGAGCAAGCGAGGAGTTCTTGGCTTTACACGAGACAGGACATGGGAACAAGCTTTTCGCACGTCACATACAAACGTGCAGGAGGACTTACTGGTGTTAATGTATTTGGACTGAAGATTGTCAAGATTGTGTTTGTTCGATTTGAGAGTTATCTAGAGGAAATATTATGATGCGATGTTCACCACTGGGCCCTTTCTCTGGTCATTCTTACCGACTTGCTGAGGACTTTTGGTTGAAACATCTCTACGATCATGGGTGGTGTCCAGGTCCTCAAAACAGCGATGATCGAGGACAGTGTCTGTCCTCACTCCGAACGAACTTATATACGGCCACTTTCGCACCTATATCTGCACTCATGAGTACCTCGTCACACAGCAGAAGCACAACCATGGCTCTAAATGCAGATCCCACCACTCCGGACAATCGCCTTGTCTCGTACCGCTTCTTCCGGCGATTCGCAGAATTTCTGGGCTACATCCACCACCACATCACATCCAACCACACTCTAGAGACTTTCGTCGCGTTGTTCAAAGATCTTGCCCAACAGTGTAAAAACTCTGAATGGGGCGCTACGTCGCCGGACGTGGACGACTATGACCTGCCACGACGTTTGAGGAGGGGGTGCCTGTGTGGAGATGGACGGGCTCAGATTGAGCCGTATTTGAGACCTTTGGTAGTGATGTGGACTTGGGCAGGCGTTGTGCTATTGAAGCAGTGGCGTATTGGACCAGGAATTCTGAGGTGTACGCTGCTGCAGAGGATGGATGGAAATGGTGAGTTGTCGCGGCAGGAGAAGGAGACGGCGGAGCGATTTCTGATTCGCAGTCACAGAGGCTGCATGTCCGCTACGAAGACGGTCATCAACAATGCCCTTTTGGTTACTGTCCTACACGATGAGGCGGAACGGATGCAGTCGACGAGAGCCAGCAGGAACCAACAAAAGGAGGACTGGTATAGCATATACGGACTGTTTTTCGGTGCAAGCAAGAAGAAACAGAAGAGAAAGAAGCGAGCCACGACAGACTTTGAGAAGGACTTGGCGGCTGCAGTTTTGATACAGAATCTGCTAAGCATTCCACCACGATCCAACGTGAGCTTGTGCCAAGCTTCATGCACAACATTGTTTGAGAACAGTGTACTCACGCAAGGTGACTCTTCGAGCGGCAATGTTCAGATATCGACCTGAGGACTCGGTCATGGGCTCTTCTTCCCTTACAACAGATGAACAGAAGCCATGCCGCTCAACCCAGGCGAAGAAACGCTCACTCCGGGTAAAAGGGTCATATCGTACCGCTACTTCAGACGCTGCGCAGACTTCCTGACCTACATGTCCAAGAACTGCCAAGATCTCACGGCTGAAGACTGTATATTGGCGACTAAGGAGGGAGAGCCTTACGCCATTTCCTAGACTTATGCGACGGCCTTGTGGGGTTGCGCGTAGGCAAATAAACCAGGATAGCACCTCTTAACGAACTTTACCTCAAACTGGGACATCGTCCACTATTACTCAGCTGCCTGAAAGCTTCGAATAGTCTCTATACTTCAGAAAGGTAGTTAGGACTCGAAGTGCTCAATCTGAGTAGCTTGTTCTGCTTACCAGCTTAAAGCCATACGAGAAGCACACGATACGCTGACTTTTCGAAAGTCTTTCGCAACGACAACTCTAAATAGTGGTTCGGCTCAGCGTCTCGACGTTGAAGGTGATTAGTATTTATGACCACCTTTGTTGGCACTGTGGTATCTCCCTCTTGACATCACACACAATACTGGGTTTGAAGTCAAGCCTCTAAATTCCTGCACGTGAAAATGCTTGGCAGGATGCATGCACAATAGCGTGTGTCCCAACACTCTCGTCATTGAGCATTCAAGAATGCCAACGCGATATGGATTTCGGAAAATCGTGGCAACAACAAGCACCAGATCGTAGGATCATCTCTTGTCGGTTCTTTCTCCACTGCGCGGATTTCTTAGAGTACATCGAGCACGGGCTGCAGGAGATGTACAGAGACGAATTAGCAGAACCTTTCCACCGCATTAAAGGCCTGCACTACAGTCAACGATGGAGCTTAGACCTCAAGACATATACGATTCTCTTCAAGAGGCTGGCGTACTTGTGTATACAAGCTCAACCACACTGGAAGTCTGTGCGGGACTATGATGGGATTCTAGGCCATGACTGGACCAGGGATGCACTGGTCGGGGATG
The DNA here is from genome assembly GCA_001297265.1 of Mycosphaerella arachidis. NCBI lineage: Eukaryota > Fungi > Ascomycota > Dothideomycetes > Mycosphaerellales > Mycosphaerellaceae > Mycosphaerella > Mycosphaerella arachidis. Next base: position 177,512 of record LIHB01000028.1, read on the forward strand.
GATCGGATCACATCGGAGCTCTTGTAAACACGCCGATGATTCTGGACGTTTACCAAGGCAGGGTTTTGGTTTGGAAGAAGTCTATTGCTGCATGCTTCTTGTTGGACAGCGTTCTTGAGAAGTTGCGGCGGGAGCTGTCTACCGTGGAAGGAGGGCTCTGCAGGCGGAAGGTTCTGTGTCGAAGGCGGTGCTCTTCGAGCACACTTGCTGCTGCCCCATTGCTAAGTTCCGTCCTGGAACGAGTCGACGAGCAAATGGCGTGGAGCAAACAGCATAAACGCTTAAACTTGAACAGGGCTTGGCAAGCACTTTTCATGTCTGTACCAAGAGTCGACAGCGTCCTGAGCCTCGAGTCGTCCGATTCTTCAAGTTCCGACGATGAGTACATGGACGACCTCCTCGCCACGCCCGTCCAACCCAGACCAGCCCCAGCAGAAGGGACTGGCACATGAAGCGCGGCAGATCACCGGCAAGGCTTTTCGGCAGGCCATATATGCCGCTAAGACAAATGCCCCTCCACCAATCAAGAAACCAGATCTCAACGTAAAGTCTTCCCGCAGCTAACTTCTGCGTAAAATAATAAGTTGTTGGTCCTGCAGTAGGACTCGGTTCAATCCCCGACGGATGTGAACTGTAAAAAGTCAGAGTAATTGCCAGAGAATCCTCGACACAGTGCATTGCTCAGGAGGTTATCGATTGATCGAGTTTCTCGCCCTACTATCCTTCGCAAGATGGTAGGTTTTCTTTTGAACTTTCGGCACTTCTGGCAGATGGTAGCGGGTAGAGCGATGCACCGCTTGTAACAGGATGCGCGAAGCCTTGGACGTGGATGAACTGGATCTGCCCAGTCATTCACGCAGGAGAAGGTCTACTGTGCATATCAGCGAGGGACCCTAGAGATGAGGTTGAGGAGGCAAAAGTTTACTATAGCGACAATATCAGACAAACCATGTGTTCTTCCTGCTACATCGTGCCGCAGCACTCAGTGGGGTGTGAAGTTTTGCTCATCATAAGGTGTTTTGTTGGGTCTCAATGGCGGGCAGTGCTACTCACATGATACTACCTGGCTACATTGCACCAGCAGACGTACTATGCCAGTCTCAGGTCATCTGCAGCAATCTCACATGCAAAATTACGCTCATGGTACTTGAGAGAGCCATGTTGATCCAGTATCCAGGTTGTTTGTTGAGATCGCTGCGGCGCCCATACGCTCTGTGACGTGCGCACCTGCGTATTGTGGTGCATTCAATCTGGTTCGCAAAGGAGAAGTCGCTCGTTGTCGATCTCATCGACTTCGATAGCAGGCATGATAAAGTAGCAGTGCCAATAGACTCGTGCCTGCTGCAGAGCAACACCCCTGACAAAGAAGAGGTGAAGTCAAGCAGACGAAAAAGATTCGTGTCGCGAGTTCCGCCAAGTTGATCGACATTCTCCTCAGTACTGACCCAATACTGGTTGGCATCGAAGGATGAAGCCCACTTTCCTTCTCCCAATGAGAGCAATACCAGCAATATTCATGCCCCTGGTTGCCATTCTCTTCGCCAGATCAAGCACATCAGCAGCTCGATTTAATACCGTGCTCATTAGGCTCGACAGGAGAGATGATCGCCGCATGTTCAAGAACTGAAAGTGTTATCAATCTTCGTGCGAGACTTCGAACGCCAGCGGACACATTAAGTGTTATCGAAACATGTCACGCCCTTCGATGCTTCCACTTCGCGGCGCTACCAAGTTGCGTTTTTGATAGATAGATAAGCCAGCGTTGGATCTTTTGCACATCGGCCGCCTCGCCATCGTCTGCCCTGGAATTCGTGTCACGCACAAGCCAAAAGATGCATGAAAGGTTGATGCTGGTGGAACATGAAGGTCGTCCCAGTTCACTCAATTATTTGCTTTTTGGCTGATCTAAAGTTACATGAAATACAGCTCTCATGCAGAATGGAAGGATACCTCAATGGCAACATCACATAGATCTGCTGTCATTGAAGTCGTGTCTACGTACCATACGATCCTTGCAATGCAACCCAATTGCTTGCTCACTGCAGTGTGATGCCCATGCCGGATAAGCCAACTATGTGTATGTGCGCAATCCCTGGGAGGCTCAAGTATGAGGTCTTAATGGCGTAGCGGTTTGTGTTGTCAATTTATGCTGTGGCAGTGTTGACGTTGGCAGAACCCTCGGCGGTGGATGGCTGAGCATCGGTCTCGGCGGCACCCTCAGTTGGAGCGTTTGGGTCCTCGTCTTCCTTGCCTGGGCTGTCGATCGCGACCTTAACGGCGATCTCGCGACCCTCGATCTCCTTGCCATTCATGTCGTTGCATGCCTTCTGCTGCAGCTCCTCACTAGCGAGCGTCACGAAGCCAAAGCCACGACCCTTGCGAGGCTCGTTGCGTGCCTGCAGCTTGCGAACCATGAACTTGGGGATCGGTCGAAGGGCAATCTTGGCGGAGGTTGGGTTGTAGTCGGCGAAGATCTCGAGGAGCTAGAAGCTGGTCAGTAAAGTGAAGACGGGTGACAGTGCTCATTGCCACGACTTACGCGCTCCTCACGAAGGTCATAAGGCAGGTTGGCGACCATGATCTTCGTCTTGCTGGCAACACCGTCTTCTGGTGGTCCGCGCTGCTTGCGTGGCTCGCGTGCGTCAGTCTTGCCGGTCTTCTTCGGGTTGACAGTGAGAGCATCCTCGGCGCCATTCTCAGCGGTAAGTGCCTCGTTGGTGGTAGTTGTCAGGGCATTGACCTGGCCTGGGACGTTGGTAGGTGCAGTTGTGCCGTTGGCGTTCTGTCCCTCCTCGCCATTCTCGCCATCCTTCTTGCCACGGCCACCGCGAGCGGCACGTCCTCCACGTCCACGGCCGCGGCCACGACCACGGGTCGATGAGCGGCGACGCTGTTGGCCTTCGCCGGCCTCGGCATTCTCGTTGTTCGCGGGTGCTGCGGCGCCGGCCGGCTCAGGCTTGCGGGCCAGCTGAACGGAGACCTTACGGTCCAGGATAGTCTTGCCGTTCAAGTCGTTGATGGCACGCTCGGCCTCAGAAGGCGTCGATACGTCAACAAAGGCGTAGCCGACTGGGCGAGTCGTGCGTGGGTTGGTCGGGATGGAGGTAGTCTCACTGTGGGACGGTGTCAGCCATTTGTTCTTGCTCTTTCTGGCGAATATACACGTACACGAGGTACTCCTTGAAGAACTCCTTCAACTCTCCCTCGGTGGTCGCGTACGCGAGGTTTCCGATGTACAGTCTCCTGCCCTCGGCGGCACTGGCGATGACGGCCTCGTTCTGCGAGGCGTTGATGGGCTTGTCGCCGCCAGCGCCGACAGAGGCGCCTTCAGCAGTTGCGCTTGGCTCGTTGAGGGTGGTGGTTGCAATTTGGGCGGTAGCAGCTTCGACGCTCATGGTTGCGGTGGTTGATGACACGAAGTGTACTGTGGGGGTGGTCTTGGGTGGGTGGGGCGAGTACTTCGGGCGGTGAAGTACTTCGTGTGTGTGTTGAGGACCGCCGGTGGTGGTGGAAACAGAAGATTGTCAAGCTGCTCATATGTGCACGTCAGTCATGTGCGCCCATCCGTGGGTGTGTGAGAGTCGCGCGAGGGATAGGCAGCGGGGAGGTGCAGTATGGGCAGACTCACGGAGAGTTGGGTCTGGCTAGCTACGTGGCCGGTGGGTTGTGATGAGGTGTGTGGTGTGGGTGAACGATGACTTGACTGTGTTGTTGATCCGAAGAAGCCAGCAAAAGGGAGAAGCGCAGGTACAGTAGGCGTCGCCAAAATCCCACGGCGATCTGCGCCAAGCGGGCAAGCGCAAGGGCTCCTACACAGCTAGTTTGCTTTGAGCGGCTGCACCCGCTCACTCGTCAGACTGCTCACGCGAGCATTTCCTGCCTCCATTCGCCTCGCCTCCTGCCCCTTGGATAATACATGCTCTTATCCTCTTGTCACACTCCTCGATCGCTACAGCATGTCCAGCTAAGGCATTCGGCACCGTCCATGCCAATGCAGGACAGTGTCGCCTTCCATCGTGCTCGACGTCCCCAAACGGCGAGGGCAAGGCCACCCACCCGCAGCCATCGGCGAGCTCGGAGGTGATGCCTGACGTACGGTATGCCGATATCTCATGATGCGTTGATAATAGCTGCTGCACATCATCGTTTCTCATATTTCGTATGTTCTTCCCTCTGATTCCTGCACAGCATGTCTCCCATCACACCTTCCCGCACAGCCCTGGTCCTCTATGGATCAGAGACAGGCAATGCTCAGGATGTAGCCGAAGAAGTAGGCCGCATGGCCGAGCGATTGCGCTTTGATACCACTGTACTCGACCTAGACTCGGTGCAGCTGAAAGAAATCACCAAGCCGACTGTTGTGATCTTTGCACTTTCCACCACAGGCCAAGGTGAGATGCCACAGAATGCCCGTGCATTTTGGAAGAAGCTGCTGAGCAGTGCTTTGAAGCCTGGCATTATGCGTAAGGTGCGCTTTACTTCTTTTGGTCTTGGAGACAGCTCTTACGCACAGTATAATGTGGCACATCGGATGCTTCACGGCCGCTTAGTACAGCTTGGTGCTAAGCCCTTCTGTCAGCGTGGCGAAGGCAACGAGCAGCACCCAGAAGGACACAGCGCTGGCTTCCGAGAATGGATCATGATGCTTCGGTCAACACTTTTAGATGTCTTCCCTCTTCCGGAAGCCATTGAACCAGTCCCCGATGATGTCTTCATCGAACCGAAATGGAGACTGGATCTAGTCGCGGACACACATATCAATGGAACGGCCTTTGAGACGAGCGTCACGGAGAATGCCAGCGAACTCCCTTCTACGGAGCTCTTACCTGTTCGTGGCGGGCATGTGGCAAGCATCGAGCATAACGAGCGCATCACCGCCAAGGATCACTTCCAGGACGTCAGACTACTGGATCTGCGGGTCCAGGAAGCTATATCCTACGGCCCTGGTGCTGTAGCAGTAGTGTATCCAAAGAACTTCCCGGGTGATGTCAATTCCTTCATCGACCTAATGGGATGGCAAGAGGTCGCAGATAAGCCTTTGCGGCTAGTCGCCAGCCATTCCAGCTCGGGCGAAGCAACATCTACACCGTCGCCGCTCCGGCATCTAGATCTCTCAACCACCGCACTAACTATCAGGTGGCTGCTCGAGAATGTACTTGACATCATGTCGATACCTCGAAGATCCTTCTTCGCTGGTTTGGCGCATCTTGTCGGCGAAGATAACGAAGACGAGGCCTATCAACGGGAACGACTTTTGGAACTCGCCAACCCGGAGCTGATTGACGAGTTGTGGGACTACACGACTCGTCCGAAGCGTACTATTCTCGAGGCAATGACAGACTTTACGTTAGTCAAGATCCCATGGCAGTACGCACTGTCCATCTTGCCAATAATGCGTGGTCGACAGTTCAGCATTGCCAGTGGTGGTGATCTCATTCGAGATGCAGAAGGACGAACAAGGATCCAGCTGCTAATTGCAATCGTGCACCCACCGAGTCCCATCATCAAGTATAGACGACGATATGGCGTCTGCACAAGATACATTACGGCACTTGAAGCGAAGCAACAGATAAGTATCGCGATTCAGCAAGGGTACCTTGATGTGCGGCCGAGCGAGCTCGAAGTCCCCGTTGTGATGGTCGGTCCCGGGACGGGCTTGGCGCCAATGAGATCGATGGCACATCAACGCCTTGCGTGGGCACGCAATGACAGCACTTGGTCGAGTCGATCTCTCGAGGGTGACATGCTCTTCTTCGGCTGCAGGAGTGAGAATGCCGACTACTTTTTCCGCGACGAGTGGGACCATTTCGCCACGGCGGAAGGCCTGACAGTCTGTACAGCATTCTCGCGAGATAAGGACAAGCCGAAGCAGTATGTACAAGATCAAATTCGAGCAAACGGGCAGGCTGTCCGTGGTGCGCTGCTGCAGAAGAACGGCAAAGTATACGTTTGTGGCTCGTCCGGTAATATGCCGAAGGGTGTGAGGCAAGCACTCCTGGATGTCTTGGCTGAGCATGGTGAGGGGATGGGCACTGTGGAGGCGGAAGCATATTTGGATCTGATGGAGAAGAATGGGAGGTACAAGCAGGAGACGTGGTAACCTCAGAATGGGACTGATACGCCTTCGAGTCTGACGCTTGGTCCAACACACCTGCGTTTGCTCTCGTGTGGCACCCATGATGTCTCTCCAAACCTAGCCAAATGAGCACATGCGACTGCTTCACTTGCCGTGAAGAAATTCAAAAAGCTCTTCGCCACGATATCACTTCTATACCACCACCAAGGACTACCGCATCAACGTCGGTCGCACCTTCAACCATGGACATGGCTAACACCACGGACATGGCTACCAAAGGCCCACCAGCTCCACTTCCCAGCAAGTACGACTCGAAATACCATATGTAAGAATACCTCACCGTCTGTTTCACCGTCACTATCTGACAGAGCTAGTTGCGACCACTATGACTCGATGGTCCGTATCAAGGTTGGCAAAGGTGCAAAGACCAAGGTCTTCGACATCCACCGAGGCGTCCTCGAATTCTACTCAGACTAACTCCGCACGACGATCAACAAAATTGAAGAGGGCAAGTTCTCCGAAGGTGCTGATGGTACGTGCACACTTTGGAAGCAACAAGAAATTCGAGCCCAGCTGATGTGAGTTCAGGCGTGATCTCCCTCTACGAAGATGATCCGGACACTTTCGTCTTCTTCCAGCGCTGCCTGTACGCACCGAACCAGTGCATGCTTGCACCCGCGAATCAGGATCAGAGCGAGTATCAATTACTCGACTACGATGCCTCAATCAAGATACGGTGCTTTGCCCATTAACGGTTACCCCAATGCTCCAGAATCAAGCATTCGACCTTATGATCGCCAAGATGTCACTTGAGGGCAAGCTGTCGATATCTACCATATGTTTCGTTTTCACCGAGACAGCTGCAGATTCGAGCATGCGCAAGCTGGTCCTGTTCTACAAAGTCCACAGCCAAATCCTTGAGATGGGTGACGACCTCAGGAAGGAGATTGCAGATGAGACGTGGTTTGGGGACTTCTGCAAGGAGGTCATGATGGAGCGTCTTAGTGGTAAGTTGCCACAGACTGCCACCGATCGTCGAGATTGGTCGCGGTGCACTTACTATCCTCATGAGAAGTACGCTAAGTGCATCTCCAAAGGCTGGCTGCATTACTGAGAAGCACTTCGAAATAACGAATCGTCGAGCCGCGACTGATGGGGCGGTGAGATTACAGCAGCTCAAATGCCTATCTCCGAAGAGCATGTGCAGGGTCAACATTTGAGATAACAAGAGGTGTCAAGGAGCACTACAGCTTGAGAGATCGTAGGAAGTAAGCTGCTTTCTACACTTCGACATGACAGTCACAGTCTGTCAACACCAATTGAAAGCTGTGGTGTATGAAGAGTGGGACCAGAAATCCAAAATTCATCTGTTACTAAACAGTATATTCCCATTCTGCTTCCCGTCTCCTAGATCTTGCTTGAGCAAGATGATGCTGCATGAAAAGACTCACTTCTTTCCTTAACCCGCCTTCTTCTCCTCCAGATGTAGCATGCTCAGCACGACAAGCACCAGGCCGAGAGTCAAGACGACCCCATAGACCTCAGCGCCACCAGAGTACCCAACCAACCCAGCAAGCGAAGACGACTGCGCGACCCAGTCTCCAGACTGTCTGATTGCGACCCACCATCAACGCCTCCTTGACCTCCTTCTCTCCACCCTTCGCAGCAGTGGCGGTTATGGCCAGAGCAGGCTTCTCCTCAGCAGCCTCCTTCTTCGCCTCAGCACTGTGAAGTGGACAGCATCTTGTCATTCCTGAACACAAAGGGTAGCATATCTTGCTTACCCGGCAACTCTCTCCCTCATCGCCTCCTCCCTCCGGAAGTCCGCAATTGCATGGACACCGGCGACCTGAGATGACATGTGTGCCTGCTGCGCCTTGATCGCCTCAAACTCAGCCATGGTGGCCTCAATTGATTCAAAGATGGAGCCGAGAGCCTCGTTGATAACGGTCTTGGCCGGCTTCGACTACTTCAACTGCTTGTCCTCGTGAACCGGAGCCGCAATAAAGCGCTTGTCGCCGACCTCGAACGGCACCCGAACGGTAGAGACGGTTGCAGGAGATTCCGCGGTCAGTGTCGACTTTGACCAATGCTGTTGGGCTGGAGAGTGGCTTGGCTAGGGTGGTGGATGCAGGGCGACTTTTCTCCCTGGTCTTGTCTTAGTAATGTCGTTCTTCACGACGATGGGGGCTTCGGCCTTGGTAGTGGTAGCGTTGGTGGTGCATCGTGGAGGAGCCTCTGCGGCTGGGACGGGCTATCGGATCGTGAGAACACGGTGTTGTCTGGACGTGAGACTGGTTTGAACGTGACGTATTGGCAAAGGTGTGAAGATGTGAAAGACGAAGGAGGGCGAAAGTATTTCGTACAACTAGCATAGCATTCCTCTTGAGCGACTTCCAGCCACGTCTCCTCATCAGGCACATCTATTCCAGAGCGACACCGTCTCTCTACTATTATTATACCGACAGCCTCGCCGTCGAGAGCACGCATCGAAACAGTCCTTTAAACTTGCTTTCCCCCCCCCCCCCCCCCCCAGTCCATCAAAGGACCACGTCCAAACTCATCTTCAGATCTATCCCGGCAGCGCAAATATGCAGAAAGCCGTATCGCAGGAGAGTCCTACTCCGAACTCGCACAGACACGGCCAATCACATCCGCATCGTCTATAGATGGCTGTATTAGCTGGTAAACGCGTGGACGGCGACAACACAACAGCGATCTGACATGACGCACCGAGGCTGAACTGATCCTCAGACGCATGTGAAAGCCAAGGTGCGTGCAGCTTAAAACATTCCCGCTGCGACGAGCGCGAATGCCCAGGGCAAGAAGGAGCGAGGCAACGGTGATCAGGCGCATGCCACCCACGAAGAAGGTCACGTCTCGGCTGCTCATGCTCGCCAGCGTTTGTCGAAGGCTTTCGGTGCTGCCGATTGATGATCTCGTCCGCGCAGGACGCCAAAGGGTGGCACGAATGAGGCTGTTTTGCACTGTTTGAGGTAGTAATTATATCTGTGTAGGCTACACTAGCAACCCAGCCAGACTCCCCGCCAGCACAGCAGCAGCATCAGCCAAGTCCCTCGCGATGTCGAGAGACATTCCCATACACGCCACTCTGCATCGCCTAACATGCTTCGTACAACGCTTGCCAGTAAGGTAGCTAGCTACAGTCTTCATCTCAAAGTGATGGTATGATGTTCTGCTTTTCTAATGATACACACAACACATTTTCCAACACAAAAACAACAACGAAGCACCAACCCAGAGGGGTATCTCAACACCCGCCCGCGCTCGAAAGTAGTAAGACCCAGAATTGTGCATTCCGTCCATCACTTTTTGGTGGTAGTGATTCTCGCTTATTTCCCGCCGTGTCGAGTGTACTGTGGTCGATGGTGATTACAAAGGAAGAGGCCATACATAACAAATGGGGTTGTAAATGCATCCGCAAAAGAACGACTCGCTCGCTCGCTCTGTAACGCCTGCTTCGCGGTCCACCAACTCAAAAGCGATGCGACTGTAAGATCCGCCGTGTGCATGCCAGTCTAAAGGTAGTAGTGTAGCTTTTGCGTAGCTAAAAGGTCGGCGAAAGTCATGCTGTACATCTATAATTCGTTCGCCCTGCTTCGTGCTCCCAGAGCGTGGCTGTGTCTAAGCAGTCTGGCCGAAGTGGTTCCTGGATGCGTGATAATGGAAGGTCATTGCTGTCCTCGGCCAATGCGGCGAGCACAAGGGTATCTCAATAGACCATTTCAGAGGTGATTGCCCCGATGCAAAGTGGTTGGTCCGATCTTTCGGAGCTGTCGAAGATCTGATCGGATCTATCCTAGAGTGCAACATCAAGCACCATGCTGACATCCGCAACCTGGTCGCCAGCAAGGTCTTCCAACACGGGAATTAGATCCAGTAACTCATTGTCGTGCGCGTCGCTGAACCAGCTGCTGATCGGGACCGCATGTTGTGGATGGAAGATATAGCTGGTGGGAGAATTGTCGATGATGATGGTCTCCTTGAGCTCACGCCCAACTTGACTGAGATCCTTGACATAGTTGCCCTGATGGTTGTAACAGCTTTCTCGGAAGAGTCGGTGGTGAATGACATTGTGGATGTCTAGTTGGTCGAGTAATGGATCGCCATATTTCGACACCGATGCGGTGAATACCACGACCTCGTAGAGCTCACCCACGCGCTTGAGGAACGTATCTACGCCCGGTCGTTTTATGACGTAGACATTGTGATACTGGCCTTCGATCTCGACCGGGATCGTAAAGTCAGCTTGATGGAGGATCTGCAGATTGCATCAGTATCGCTCCTCACGGTCAACAGTGGGTAAGGCTCACTTTGAAACTGCTGTGCACTAGCGTCTCGTCCAGGTCCAAGACCAGGCATTTCCGCCCACGGTGCTCAGGTCTCATAGCAGGCAAGAGCGCGTTGGGCCGCTGGTCGTGGTCTGATGTGGTCGCTATTGAGGTGCCTCCTGACCGGTCTTGCGGTGTCGCTATGGTACCATCGTCAGGCTTCGGTAACGGAGGCGGCGGAGGCAATGTGTTCACATCATAGCCTTGCGCCTGATCCTGGTGCGACCTTTCAACTTCTTTGGCTATCTCATGTGCTTCGGCTTGTGTCAACGGTTCCTTGTCGGCCATCTCGATATCTTCATCGCGTCGCTTTTGCTCTGCTGTGCGGTCAAACGTGGGGTCTTCATCGTCCTGAGGTACCACTGGAGTCGGCGCTTGTACTTCAACGGAAGGGTTTTTGCCAGTGCTTGTAGCGAGGGGTCCACCAGACGGTCCTGAGGTGACGATGTGTGGAGGACCAGCCAAAGGGTCGGCCGGGATCATTTCTCTAGCGACTGGACTGATCTCCGGACTCGACGTGATGGGCACACCCACAGGAAGATCCGGAACAGGCTTGTCGCTGGCAACACCGTGTGGCTTCTCCGACATAGCAGCATCAGATGCTGAGCCATGGGTCTCTGCTTGTTTCTGCGCCGCCTTCTCATCAATGGCATCCTTCGAGTCTTGTGTGTTGCTGGTGTCTGTGGTACTGGCGTTCTGCTGCGCTCGTGATGATTGCGATTTTGCGGGCTGCGTTTTGTTGACAGGTTTAGCTGGCTGCGCCGGTTCTTGTGCGGGCGAGTCGACATCGTTGTCGGATGAGCCGCAGCAGGGTAGAAATGACAAGAGACCGCCCTTTTTCTTCGGTGGCTTCTGCTGATCCGTCGGCTGCCCTGCTGCTTCCTTTTCATTGAGGTTGTCTTTCCGCCTGATACCCGCGCTTCGATCTCTCCGTCGACCCGTGAGACTTCGTGTCGAGCCCCTTCCTATGCTCTCTGAGCGACCCTGAGTTGCATCGCTGTTTGTGGTAGAGGCGCTCGGCTGTGTAGATTGCCCAGGCACTGGTAGTGTTGCGCTTTGCGACTCATTGCCGGCGGTCGCACTCGATGCACCGGGTTGTGTACTGCTGCTGTCAGGGGGTAGGTCTCGCGACGGCGACGACGACGACGACGGCGGCGGCGGAGGCACGATCGATTGGGGTAGTGGGGAGGCGTCTGAGGTCCGAAGTGTTAGCTTTGGCATGGTCTTCCCCGATGCGCAAATCCACGTGCGCCCGCTTGCATGTGACAGCATCTGGAGCATGTGCTGTTTCGCATACCCATGGCAGCGTGAACGAACGTACCCTGCACTGGCACTCCCGAGACGGGCTGCGCGCCCGGTTGACTCATTGGGTGTCCTCGCGGGGCTCCGGCGGAGCATTCACGACGGGTGTGGTGCTGACGGGGCTGTATTGTGGAGCGCGGACGGATGTGCGATTGACCTGACCTAGGGCTGAAGCCGGGGACACGAGTTTCGGGCGGTGCACTCGAGAGTCTCGGCACAGCGACCGTATGGCGATGGGCGGTGTGTCGCTATGCGATGCTATGCGGACGACGGCGCCAGCAAGGTCAAGATCGATCTGGCGGCGGCGGCGGTGGCGGCGGCGGTGGGTGGTCGGGCAGGCGGTGGCTCTGGGCGAGTGAGGCGGAATCGAGCGAGGCGTCGTTTCGGGTTGCACTTGCGAGTGTGCGGCGTCAGGTGTCGGCGGACAAGCGAAGGTGCGCTGTGTCGCGTGAAGCTTGACGGCAGGTCGAACGTGTGCGGGTGTGGTTCAATGCCAATGCTGTGTGGCAGCAGACGTGACGCGCATGAGGTCGCCGATGACTGATGAGGTCTTCTTCTTCTGGGAAGAGAGGCGTGCAGCACGGCGGCGGGTCGCTTGTGCTGTGTGTGCTGTGCTGTGTGTGCTGCGCTGTGCTGTGCTGTGCTGTGAGTGCAGGTCTAAGCTTGCTCTTCTCATTTCCGCTCAACTCGACGACCTAGTTCTAGTCCACCCACGTAGCCAATGAGATAGCGATACACTATTGTGCAGCACACTGCCGCGCCCTTGCAGCCTCTCACAACGTGGCCGGCTGTCTGCTGCCTGCTATTGAGCCCTGGGCAAAGACCGCTCGTCCTGCGCTGAACCTGTTTCCTGCCTTCGCATCATGTCCACCGTACCGCTCGCTCCCTTTCCCGCTTGAGGCAGCACATGGGGGGAATCATGCACCTCCCGCACAAGGTTCAGCGTGCCTTCTTCCTCCATCGAGTCAAGCGTCAGCGGCAACAACGGCTAACTAAGCGAAATGGCTATTGAAATCTTGATGCATCCTCCTCCATATATTCATCCGCTCTGCCCTTCACGCTAGCGCTAGCACACCTTCGGCAATCGCATCTTACAGCTTCATCAAAGATACCGACATCTTCTGCGCTCGCAGTGTCGCGGCCCTGCCAGCTCGCCTGCCAAACACACCTCCGGCTGTCAACCCACTGCCACCGGGGTAATTGTTGTAGAACAGACCCCCCACCATCTCTCCGGCGCAATGGAGGCCGTCTATCTCTGATCCATCCTTGCGTAGCACAGCGGCCGTTTCTGGATTGATAGCAAGACCACCAAAGGTGAAAGTGATGCCTGACGTGACCTTCACAGCCAGAAAAGGCGGCTTTGCAATGGGTATTGCCCAGTTGGACTTGGCCAGAGCAAGCTGCTTCCGAGAAGACTGCGTCGAAAGGCCATCCCTCTCCGCAGGGTTGAGCTGAGCATTTGGATGCTCTTGACGATGAGCATGGACGGCTTCGTTGTACTCGAAGATGGTCCGCGCGAACCGCTGAGGGTCTTTCAAGCCATCTTGCGCCAGCTTCTGCGCCAGCTCTTCAATACTGTCAGCATGCACCTTGCGGACGATCCCATCTCGATATTCCTCCTTCCGGAGCCATTTCTCGCCATCTGTATCCCAAATTTGGAAAGCAACACCGTCTGGCTGCTCCAGTATTGCTCGTCCAAACTTGGCGTACGTGTAGTTGCGCAGGTCAACGCCCTCGTCCACAAATCTACGAAAATGTCAGCTATACTTGGAGTCTAAAGGTCATTGCTTCAGCGAATAGTTCGATCCTGGGAGCAGCGCGTCGAGCAATGGCTGTCTCCGGCGCAGTGCCACCGTCCAGGTCATCGATCCACGCCTTTTGCTCTTCAACGATACGTACCTCTTCCCTTCTGCATTGAGCATCAGGCCTAACGGATAGCCTGACTTGGTAAACTCGTTGGTCTTCTCACGATCGCCGCCATTCCGAGGCGAATCCGCATCCCAGGCCGTGCTGTGGCACCCACTTGGACTGAAGTCACCAACGGTCTTGGCATCTAACCGGATTGCCTCCAAGAGCATATCCCCAGTGTTGTACGGCGTGCCTCTCGTATGGGCCAGCTGCCAGCCTGGACCCATCCACTTCTGTCGAAGCTCTGGGTTCGCTTCGAAGCCCCCAGCGCATAAGATCACGGATGGAGTTGATATTGTGTGGACTTTGCCGGCCCTCTCGACCTGCCAGATGTCAGTCAAGGCAAAGAACAACACATGGTTCCCTCAGCAAACACTGGTCGTAGCGAGCACCAGCTACATCGTCCTCTGTTGACCGTTGCGTAGTTCCTCTCAATTCCCACTCCGCCCAGTAGCTCTCGACCATGAACCAAGCAGCTTTAGCCATTGCGTGCAGCTGGAGATGGTCGATTCTGTACTTGTCGATTGCAAGATGGCATAAGACGAAATAAAGGAGCATCGATAGCGCGCCGAGCCATGTGCCTGTCGCGCACGCTTCACCACCATCCAGACCACCGCGTTTTCCTTTCAAGCTTTTGAGAAACGTACCTCAATACCCGAAACAGCACCGTTCGCGTCCGTTAAAATCTTCTTTGCGGCAGTCTCGAACGCGATCGTGCACCCTCTATCCTTTACTGCTTTCACCAAACTCCTGATCAAGCCCTTCCCTCCATCTTCGACAGTGAGATGCAATCCACCCCAGAACTGCCACCGGCCGTTGACCTCGTACGCTTGCCTGCAAAGATCCAGTCATTATTTGTACTGCGCACTTACATAACAGAGTCTTTGCAGTCCGGATAGGTTCAGAGAGCAGCGCGTCAAGCATCGAACACCTCGAGCACATCACAATGTCCGAACCACTGCTTGGCACTTGCGACCCTCGATGGTAATACACACCTCCGAAAACTCAACCACCAATCCACACCCCCCACCTCCTTCAACCACCTCACAGTCTCCAAACTTTCACCAACAACATACCCCCCAAGCTCCTTACTACTCCTCCCGCCCGTAACCCGATCCAAATCATGATAAAAATCCGCCGCAGAGTAAGGCGGTAAATCTACCTTATCCTTCAACCCCGTCGGAACGTTCGATACCAGGGGCAGAACATCTTCCAACCCGTTGTGCTGAGTTCGATACGCAGCTGCTGTAAAGTATCCATTGCCACCAACCCAGTCTTCGGGCGCTTTGTCGACGATGAGAATCTTGGGGGAGAAGTCCGGAATGGAAGTTGCGGCGGACAGCGCAGAAGTCAAAGCTGCTGCGCCCGTTCCTACGACGATGATGTCCCATTTTTGGGCGAAGATGTCGTTATTGGATGCCATGATGGCAAGGGTGTTCTCGAGTCAGGTCGCGGTCGTGCTGGTAGCTTGGACAAGAAGAGTAGAACAGAGAGAAGTGAACATGCGAACTACATAGTCGTCAGTATTGATGTGTGCCGGTATCCGTACAATTGCTGTTGCATCCTAGCGTATTGAGTTGCATTCAGCCGAAGTCGCACGATCGGTAGTTCGATGAATCGCGAGAAAGTGAGGTTCAACGACGATCCGGATGTTTGGAAGGGTACATACAGTCCACGTGAGAGAGACCGCTCTCCATCGGCTCGCAACGAGATCGTGATCATGGCTGACTATTGATCCCCATATGCAGGGCGAGGCGTGCGGAAGGAGAGGAAACGCTTGCGATCACGGACTAGAATCAGGCTCGACGCAGAGTGTTGTTCAATAATTCATCCTATATCCGACCTGCTCAGTCGCGCAGCGAGATGAGAATTCAGGACATAACAGCCGCGCCATTGCCAGCGCCAACCAGCCCAGACCATTAAAAGGACCACCTTTCTCGCGCAAACACCGCTTGATGAGTATGCATGCTAGCTATGCACAAAATCATCCACAATCTTGCAAAGCACAGGTCTCTCTGCCGACTTTTCGTGCCATAAAAGCACCGTCCTCCCTACTTGCGCACTGCAGCGCGCATGCCGAATGAAAGAAAGCCCAGGTAAAAACAAAGCCTCTATGCCTGAACGCCGTGCGTAAATATCACAAACCCGCTAAAAGTGCAAGAGTAAAACAATCGCGTGTCACCAGTCCACGGCATCCACACTGTAGAGGCTGCGGGATCTGACGGCAAGCGAGCGAAGTAATCGTCGCAATATCGTGTATCGTGAAGACGTGGTCGTAACAACGTCGCTGCGTGCTTCGCATCGAGGTCGAGAAGAGGCGAAGTGCAGGGTGTCATTTCAATCAGAACTTGGTGTGTCAACCAAGAATCGCAGTCTGTGTCGGAGTATCAGAAAGATATCCATCTCGGTGGCTGCTGTGATAAGGATATCCAAAGCTGACTGGCGACGCCGAACGTGATCCCAAGCCCTGGCCCGTTGCCGAACCTGGCGACTGGGATCGAGACATGAAGGGCGCCAAAGCTGAAGAGTAGGATGGTCGATCTTTGGCACCAGTGATGGGTATGATTGGAGAGCTCGCAGCAGATGACTCTGAAGAGCTAGCAGGATCGCCCTCCTGTGTACCGTCTGTGCTTGGAGGAGGCTTTTGCTGCTGCAAAGGTGCCGATTTAGAAGCGCTAGCTTGTGAAGGCGATGCTGCCTTGCCGACTCCAGTTCCAGGTGTAAACTGAGAGGAGCGGTCAGCTTTGAGTTGTTCCTAATTGACCTTGCCTGCAGGTGCAGTGGGATTGCGGTTGGAACCTACGTAGCAGAACTTCTGGACAAGTTCCTTGTACGAATCGGACCCCATTGCAGGCCGATCCGAAGTGATGGCTTCCGGTCGCTCGGTTAGCTCAGGCTTTCTTGGCTCCACACGCTCAACGGGACCCAGAGGGAAATAACTGCCTCCAGCTTGCTCGGCTACAGAGCCATTCATAAGCCCGCTCTGGCGTCCGAGTTTGTCTTGTGCACTAGTTAAGGCAGCTGACAGTGAGTTCCCAAAATCGTAGCGACTGCCCAAGCCGTTGGTGGCTGCAGAAGGAGGCCCGCTGGCAGTGAATGTTGGTCTCTTATTCTTTGACTTCAGCTTGATCGAATTCGAGGGTGAATCACCCAGAAATTGAGACGCTGTGCCAAAGCTGTAAGCGGAGCTGGTGTCGAGTCGGGAGACGAAATCGTCGTCAACGGACTCTGGTCTGCCTCGTGGAGATGAAGAGGAAGAGTTATGCTTGCTGCGAGGGATTGCATTCAGCGGACGCTGGCCAAGAGGACTTTGCTGCAATGGCTTCTTGGCCTGCTTCTTCTCCGGCTGTGTCCTGCTGAAGTCGACTTGGTAATTTCTGCCATCGTTGTTGTCCCAATAGGTCTGACCAACAACATCGTAGCGTATGCACAACAGTAGAGTCTTATTGTCGATGTTGGCCTGGTCTGTCAGTTTGATGTGGAAGTTGAAGCGATCGCAACCATCATTCGGCGGGCTGCGAAGATCGTTGTTAAAATCAGCTGCAACCTCTGAGGTAGTCTTCCAATAGTCGAGGGTGAAGCGTGCCACGACCGATTTCTGGAATGAGATGTTTTGCACCGCACAGATGCCCACCAATGTTGTTTTGTCAGCAGAAAGGAAGATGCGCTCCAGTCGGACAGGGTTCGTGCGGCGGACAAAGGTATCCTCGGGGAAGTTGGCGACCTTGATCTCTAGCTCGGGCTTGGCTGCATCTTCGTTGAAAGGAAACTCACTTTCACTCTCGTATGTTTCCACAGGAGAGGTTCCTGCACTGACTGCAATCGGCTTGTCAACCTGCAGGAAGTGTCGAGTCTGGTTGTCGCTGTCGTTGAAGTGCACCGATTTCGAGTAGGTCGGCGTTCCAGGCATGCTCGAATAACGCCGCCTGGTCGACGGCCTCAACGCGGGCTTGACGAGTTCACCGGACTTCTTCCGTACAAGGGCAGGCTTTGATGGATTTTCGTCGTCTTCCTCGCTATCGTCCGATGTTTGTGTAGGTGACTCCGAAAATGTCGGCGTCTTCAACATGATCTTCGTTTCCGTCGACGAGCGGGAGTGTGAGATTTTGCGAGCTGCAGCTGACAACGCGGTAGGTGACGTTGTCTGTGAATGCGGCTCCGATTTGGCCTGCAGTGAAAGTTGCGTGTCGGTCTTGTTGGGCGATCCTTCTCTCTGCTGTGGCAATGCTCGCACAGCTTGCTGCAGTTGATCCCATTTCTTCTCCAGCTCTCGACCTCGCTCGTTGCAGCCCTCATCTCCATCCGAGTTCTCCGACGAGTCCGGGGGTGATATCACGGCGCCCGTGGGAATGCGGAGATTATTCCTTGGTGGGGGTGATTGGCGGATGTTGTTCATTGTTGCAAAGTCCAGTGCGGAGACCTGAGAGTGGGGACCTTCGGTAGGCGTCGGCGGTGCGCCATTGTCTGCCTTGGGTATTGAGGGTGAGCGTCGGTGCTTGTGCAGGTACGAGGCAGACGAATGTGATCGCGGCGGTTGCGGTCTATGCGACATCGGCGATCGGGGTGCGGTGGTGTGGTTATCATCCTGATGGTATGAGGATGATCGACTGCTGACCGGGCTGCTGGACTTTGACGACGCAGGCGATTGCTGCGATGGAGGCGTGTACGGCATTTCGGCTCGGCTGCGCGTACACGGAGGGTTTGATAGGCGTCGAGTCGCTCAGATCATTAAAGGTATAATCCAAGTATTAACAGCACTGTGTTGGTGAGCATGTGTCAGCACGGCGTGTTTATCGCTTTGTCCCTTGGTCTGGTGAGGATGGCGATAATGGTGAATGATGGGAATCGTCCCAACCAAACACTTCGTCATCCAGATGCAGGCGGGTGGACTCACAGAATACAAGAAGCAGCGCCAAACTAAGTGACGCCTGATGAGAGATCGGTCTGCGTAGGTTCGTCGGGACGAAACTCGACAGACAGGTGCACAGCTAGTGAAAGCCGGCGAGCTGTTGCGGTGCAGGTGGTGGACTGAAGGTGCAGAGTGGTCTTGGACAGACCAGACGCAGCACTTCGGAACACTGTTGAGGAAGCAGCGAGCGCTGATGCCGCGCAATGGCGGACAGCAGTAGGGTATATGAGTGAGTAGCAGGAACCGCAGCTGCGCGCTTGGACTGTGGGGTGGTGGCAAGAAAGCCCTGGTCTTGAACCTGGCCTGGCGTGTTTCCAAAAAAGGTTGTGAACTTGTCGTTGGGGACAACTCGAGGCGATCGCGATGTGAAGAAACAATGGGCGAATAATGATAATGCCCAGCAGATTGCAATGGCTCTCTGCCTCGAGCACGGACAAAGGACTTGATAGCAGATGACCGCGCACTCTGGGGTTGCTGCGTATATCGGCCTGCACTATCTCATGCAGCTGCCCTAGAACTGGGCGGAGACGTGCAATGTTGAGAGGCCAGCGGCCAGTAGTACATCTGTACTTTCACGACCACAAGAGACACTCTCGCCGGAAACGCTGGATAGCCAGCATCCTGCGCCGGACTCTGTTCTCCACACACCTACTAGCTTCCTGGCAAGCGAGCGCTTCGACGCGCAGGATGCACGATCCTTTCGTTGGGACAAACTCAACTTTGCGTGCAGACCGCGCCAAGCGGCGACCGGCATGTCTGGTGAGATACTTGCTGGGTACAATTTCGTGACCAGACGCGGTACCTAGATACACTTCACGAGCCACAGCTGCTGCTGAGTGAAACGCAGCGCTGCTACCAAAAATGATCTACGTGCGACAGTCTTGCGCATTCCACTGTAGCATCTCATATCCCGCTGATGTCGATGTGCCTGTTCACGGCCACCAGCCGCATTCCTCAGGCTCAGAATCATCAATAACCGCAACGGTCGTCATCATGGTCGTCCAACATTCACCGCTGCACTGTCGCAGCCGTTTTCCTTGAACCTGGATCCGCGATGTGGCGTCGTCGGCGTGCCTACTCTAGACCTCTCCGCGGATAGTCGCGACAATGGCCACTCGAAGAAGATTCGACGTCGACATGCGCTGACCGCTCACCTCATCTCACCTTCATGGCCACCCAACACGGCAGCTCAAGTCCCGCTCGGGTCACCACCGCACAGCATGTCCAGGTGAGGTGAAGCCGCTGGCGGTACCAAGTCTGCCATTGACAGCCGACGTCCGATGTCCGGAGCGTGGCTCCTGCGCGACATGGCGTGGGGCAAGCAAACGGTTGACCCATACATTCGTCGCGAGCCGTGATTGGCTTGACGTCCGCGCGGCTGTTTTCGACGTGAAATCTCTGCTCCACCACCACGACACCACCTCCAGGCTCCATCTATGCTCGCAATTGGGGTAGATGCGGCGTCGTCAATAGCCACCGCGGAGACGAGCCTGATCACTGGATGAGAACCTAGCACTTTCAACGAGCTCTGCAGACACTGTGCAGAATATGGAGATCCGTACTCCGACCTTGGGTGAGGCGGTGCTCTGCGGCTTGCGTTATCGCACGCTATAGCTCACTCATGAAGCTTGCTTGACTCCGCGGACGTAATAACAAACTGCTCCAAGCAAGCCAAGTCAGTCTTGCATAGACTCGTGATGACATCTCATACCATCATCTATCGTGTCACTCTATTAAGACCGGCAGCTTGCACATCCGTTGTATCTTACTGCCAATGGGAGATGCTTGTCGCGACTTCCACGGTCTCAGGCCGGATATCAGAAATCGTGGAGCTCGCACCTCAACACGCCGTGTCTAATCTGCTAAACTTGGTATATCGACGATCAGAGTTCGTCAAGTTGGCAGAATACCTTTTCCAGCAAGGCAACCTGGCTGGTATGCTTGCTACAGCTGTACAGATCCGCTTGCGGCTCTGCACATCCTCGGGACAGCGTGATAGCGGAGACCGATCCGTCAGCATGGGTGGATTCAAGAGCAGAACATCATGAATCGCCTGATCACACGGGTTCGCATCACTTCCTCATCATCAGCACTAACTACACAGACCACATGCCTCCGTGGATTTACAGAAAACTGTGCATCATCTTCCTGTACGACAGCATGAAGACATGAGTTCGGTCGCAGACTGCCTCGTTGAATTATAACCAGCCACAAACTGCCCCGCAGTCAAAGCCGAGACCATGATCTGCGGTATAAGCCACAGATACTGCCTTTGCTCTCCCGAACGGGAAAGAACATGAGATTATTTGCAGAGAAAGCTCACACACTAAGCGTCCGTCTGCAAGGAATATGCGCAAGCCTCACAGATCATCACCTTCACCGCCATCCGATTGAAACTCTATTTCGCCCTTTGAAAGCACTTCACTGCAGTCCGAGCTTGATAACGCAGCTCAGTGCGGGGAGCTTGCAATCTGTGGGATGATCTTCAGGTCCCGGTCCTACCACGAATGCTCCTGCTTGCGGTGTGCAGTGTGCCAACGGGGACTTTTTACATATGTCATTGGCACAAGGTTCAGCCAGTCAGGGGCAACGAGCTATCTTCACACCAGGCGAGATGTAAGGAGTAATGGGATGCTGGCTCAATAGTAATGACCATCTACATAGAGTCCTTCGCAAGAAAATAGCGAAACATTGGTGCCACACAGAAGCTGGCGCAGGAGTTCGGTACCAGCGGCTGCGAACCGTTCTGGGAGCAGCACGGAGCGGTATTACTGCTCCGGTTTTCGAAGCTACCATCGACACGCCGACGATCACTAACTCTGTTCGCGGGCGCATTACGAACCATGAAGAAGATGTTAACAATGACCTTCAATGGCTGTTGACGAAGTTTGTCGCCGTCGGGCGCTTTGTCCCCTCTAGTGCGACGTCTATTATTTTGAAAGTCCAAGGCATCAAGGCGAGGTCCAGAGCATAGACTTGCATTCAGGCGCCAGACGCGCTACTATACCTGCTCAGGTAGCTATCAGTCGACTTCTAACGCGAGACAAGTTTCACGACTACTCTGTCAAATGTTGTAGGTAATCATGCACCGCCACAGCCCAGGTTGGTGTCACCAACGACCCAAGAGTACCGCTCCGAGTGCCGCCGGCGTACCCAACAGGCCTGGCACTTCAGACTCAAACGCTCCGAACCTCATCGTACAGCATGGAATTCGCAACGCACATACATCAAGACCACCAGGGGGTGCATGCGCTGAACCACGAAGCCAGCCTCCGAACCGTCCACGTTATTTTCCGTCATCAGCGTTACTTCAGTCTTATCACAGTTTCGGTGGGTCTGGGGAAAGGGCCGCCATTACTTCATTGTCCCAGAGACTTACGCGCCCCGAGTCTCGACTACAAAGGTAAGTAGATTGCAGATACCTCAACGTGAAAGAGACAACATCCTCAACATACCGACGAATGGATCACTAGTTTCGACGAAATGCGGAGAATGCCTGTCTCGACTCCTCCAGAATCTCCAATTGTCTGCATTGAAGACGTGCAGTAGTCTCGACAATGCATCGTGGCCATATGCGTGGAGTGACTTTCAAAGGCAGGGTGTGTGAGACTTCGTCTTATCATACTGATGGGATTTCGTGATAATGGTACTCATCTGCATTGTCTGATTGTTTGAATTGCGCGTCACTGCACTGCAACGATGATCAGATTACCTGTTCCACAACAGCATGCACTCCACATTCTGTGCTCGTGCAGACGAGCTCGTGCAGATGAGAGGCACAGTCCTGTGCTGGGCATGGCGATATGTTGTGCTTCGAGCTTGCCGGATGTCATGAAACGTGATACGGGCGCCTATCAGTGCGAGGTCGCAGAGCTTGGGATTGTGGCCCAGTCGTGATGGTGGTAGGCTCATGGCAAATCGTCATCATGCTCTTTATTCTCAATCAAGCACGATGCATCCGGCTGCCACGACACTTTTCGCAGTCTTGCTCGAGACCCTCGACAGCTCCCACCCTGGTGTTCGGCCCGACTGCATGCTACCGCGAAGGTTCCGACTGCATGCTACCGCGAAGGTTGAGCTCAGGAGTCATTGCAAAGCGGATCTTGCGGGCACCAACAGTCAACCTTCACCTGGTGCCGCAACACCCGGCGCTTACCTGAGAAAGATCCTACACTTGCATAGCAATTATTATGACAAAAAGATACGGCTGATCTTCTCATCAGGTAACGCGAAGTGCACCTCTTAGCAGATACATCAGCTGTACCCCAAGTTCTGTGCATGTGAAAGCGCCACATACGAGCGGTCTTGCTGTCGTGGCTGCTGGTTGAGGGCGCCAATTCGAGCTCTCGCAGGGATAGTCACGCCATGGGAGCCGAAATCTCCGGCTTTTGAGACCCTGATCGTGTGAGATGACAGGGAGGCCTCGACTTATCGTTGTCTCCCATACACATAATTGCCTTCTCTCGTAGCTCCAATATTATCGCGGCAATAATCCTTCGTGGTAGCACAGCATGAATACGCAGCAGTTCTGACACCACGGCTCGTATGGAATGTTGACAGATCTGTCGTTGCGGCATCTGCCTGCCGATGGTGGTTCTGGACTTCTTAGAGCAGCTCGTGCGATAGCGTGCCGACCAGCTTCGACACACCAGGGTAGCTACTTCCTCTGTTGACTCCATCCCACGCGTATCACGGAGTCCGACTTCTCCGCAGATCAAACGCGAGATGCATATCTCTGCATGCGCAATCTACGCAGTGGGTCTGGAGAAGCGCCGAAGTGAATCTGGAAAGTGAGGTGTCCACAATGGAGATGGTCTGCTGAGAAACGAAACCCAGACTGATTAGTCCTTCCTCCAATGTCCACCAGCCTGCAGCTTGCATGGAAGCGGGGCCTCTCGTAGAGTCGGGGCCCCATTGTTGGCTTTTGCATGCCCGCTGCCGTGCCCGAGAAGACGCAAGCGCAACGAGCAGCGTCGTAGACCATGCCCAAAAGCAGTCATAGGACCAGGCAGCGTGCAAAGCAGGGTCCTGTACAAGCATGTGAGACGCGGCCCCTGCTCAATTATCCTCTAGACGCGTTGCGTGCTCGTGGTTGGCACATCCGAAATTGTCATATCGCATGCAGGGTCCTAATCGAGGCGGTACGTACCTCCCTCCAGAGCGACTTCGGATCCGGCAGGTCCTGGAGGTGATTCTCAAGCTGAGGGCAGGTGAAAATGGCCAGTGGAGGTTGCATAGAGGGCTCCGCCGAGCACGGCGAAGGCGGCAATGTATGAAGAGTACGAGGCGTAAGTCAAACGCGCGATACGATCAGCGGCTGGAGGAGTATGCACGTTGGGCGGCGCCCAGAACGCAGGCGGTGGCGAAAGGTTCTGTCAGCGCTTCCCGGCGAAGGTGTGAGGTTGAGGAGCAAGCTGCGCTGCTGCATGGCGAAGTGTCAGGATTTTGTTGCACGGCCCTTCGGCATGATTCACCGATTCTCGAGAGCACGTGAGATCTGGCTCGCGAAGCCATGCGGCTCTGCGGGATTTCTGCTTACTCCCGCGATCTATGGATCTATATCGGCCGAGGTGATGTCAATAACAGAAAGTGTTTCGAGGTGAACCTCGTGCAAAACACTGCTGTACGACATTGGACATACAGCACAACATCTATCCTCTGAGCAAGCCATCTAACGACGCAAGCCACGAACACCATCATACCCATAATGGCCTTCCGAACCGTCCTCCCACGCCTCCTCAGAGCACCCATCCGGCAACCGTTCGCGCCATCGACAGCAACCTTCACAATCGGCAACAGCTTCGCACCCACAACCCGCTGCCACAACTCCACCGTCCAAGCCCCCGATCACCTCTCTGAAGGCGAGCGCAAAGTCTTCACCCTTATAAAAGAAGGATTGCAACCCACCAAGCTCGAAGTGCAAGACATCTCCGGTGGCTGCGGCTCAATGTACGGCATCGACATAGTCTCCGAGAAGTTCGCCGGGCTACCCGTGATCAAGCAGCACAGACTGGTGAATCAGGTGCTCGGAGAGGAGATTAAGAAGTGGCATGGCGTGCAGCTGAAGACGAAGGCGCCGTAGACGGAGTGGAGACGTGGATGGAACCATGCGTGAAAGGTATAGGACTATGTCATTGTGCGCTGGCCCAGGTGTACGTGCGCTATGGAGGTGGACTGTCATGATGTGCAGTTCGTCTTACCTGACTTATTGCAATGCTCGCAGCAGACGAACCGAACATGGCCTATGAGTCGGCAGGTTCCGAAAGCGCCGCTTGCAGCGAGCATTGAACTGTCATACCGCCTTCATAAGCTTCGAAGAGATTGCTTCTCTCCAGAAAAAGCTGAAAGTGGAGGAACAAGCGACAGCTTTCAGCGGCTTGCGCGGTGGTCGAGACGAGGACATATCAGAGGACGCTGTCCGTGTCAATGCATCAGCCCAGATGTACAATGAATGCATCACTCATCAAGAGGTGCTGTACATTCAGCAGCCCAGCAATCTACTGGATATCATTACTAGCATTATTGTAACATCACTGGGCCAGCGCGCCTCACTTCACTTCGATTTTGTGTATCTCAGTCTTCGCCTTTTCCCATTCGTCCAGACTACGTTTCGACCATTCGACATGGGCTTTGGCGAAGTTCAGCTGCAAACAAAGTTAGCAGGAAGCCGGACTCATTAGCTGATATAATTGTGCTTACCATATAGTCTCTCAGATCGTCCTCCTTCTGCCCTTGAAATCGCCTCAAGTCTTGCAGAACACCTGACGATGCATCTTTGACATCACGCTGCGACACTTCCAGAGCCTGCTCCAGATGTACAAGGCTCTCCTTCGTCTTTCCGAGCAGATCTCTGCGTGCTCGCTCAGGATCCTGATCGGTGACGCCTTGTATTGCATGGGTCAGTCGTCCAAAGATCTTGTTGGTAATCCCGCTGGCGGCTCGTTTGTGTCCGTTGGAAGGTGAAGTCGGTGGACTTGTATAAGGTTGATTCTCCTGACGTTCGCCCTGTGATGCACTGGGTACATTTCCAGCATTCGGCGGGAAGTCACTGTCAACCGAAGCATTGTCTGGATCGTTGTATGCCGGCCGGTTGCGATTGCCACCGCTACTGGTGCTCCTCCTCGGCGCATTGTGCAATCTAGAAGATGTCATGTACTGATCAATCCTCTTCGCTTCCATCTCGCTTCTTTCAAGCTGTTCTAGGCTGGACCTGTTCTTCTCGAGTTGGTCTCGTGTCATTTCTTCTTGCACTCGCTTCAAGACTCGGTACCGTAAGACACTTCGCACGACACTGGCAAACTGCGCGTGTTCCCTCATCGGCTCCGCAAAACCAGCGCTCAGTGATGTCACAAGATCGCGAGACTGAATGTAGGTGAAGTCGCAAGCCTGCCCAGCTTTCTCGATCGCATGTGCCACACTTGCAGATTGTTCTGATAGAGAGAAAGCGTTGTATCGCGCTCCGAGGTCCATCAAGTCATCGCCAAGGCTGAACATGTGTCGTAGCAGACGCGCGTTGACTTTCTCCATGGAGCCGGTCAGGAGCGTCTCTAGCTCTTTAGAGCTGTTCTCGAACGCTGAGAAATATGGATCAAGGTCACTTTCGCTCAACCCTTGTGAAGGCGGTGGGAATCGCATGTATTGAACTTGGGGAGTAGTATGGGCCGCCGCAGAAGGTAGGGCAGCCTGCGCTGGCGGAGACGTAGGCGTGCCAGAAGCTGATGAGGCTGAGGAGGAACGTAATTTTGCATTCTGTGAGGGCACTGGCAGCCACTGGTGTCCTTGGGTCGGGTTGGCCGGATCCAGAGGTGGTGCCTTGAGATTGTTCTTGGGCACGCTGGCAACGGGATGCGAATGTAGCACCTCGTTCCAGCTGACGTTCGGATCCAGGAACCTCCACCAGACGCCGTCTTCCCGGATCTGCTTCATCTGCCGACATCTATTCAGGAAGGTCATGAGCATGCGCTGCCTCAGCTCAATGATACCAACATCCTCTTTGGCCTTTGTCGGCTTCGCTGCATAGTCTGCTATGCTGTGCTTCTCGGGTATGGGAGGTACGATCAAGGTTGGGTGCAGGCTGACCAATGTCTGCCGTAGCGATGCGAATTCAGAATACCGTCGTCGAACTTCGATCTCGCCGGTCCTTATGGTATATGTAATGAAGCCACCTCCACCTTCCGTGTTCTTACCCGCATGGGTGATCTGGATTTCCAGGTCGGGGTGTTCGTAGAGGATCTGCTCTATCCTGCTGTCATAGCCTCCCTCTTTCGGCTGCACTTTCGGCCCTTGGCGTCGATCTTCGTCGAGCTCTTCATCACTCAGATCGCTAGGTCGTGAGATGAACTGAGGCGTCTGGTCGGGCGAGGAGCGGCCTGATGGAGGGGTCGAGGGTCTGTTGAAACCTGATGCGTTTGTTGTCAGTCGCCCACATGACCAGCATATACGACAAGCAGTGCCACGAACGTTCTGTTGGAGACTGGACGTCCGACTCTGAGTCGCGGCGAACGAATGAACCGTATGGGTTGTTATCCTCGTCGTCCCACATGCTGCCAGGATGTTGCGCTCGTGATTATGCGGATGCAGTAGTGAGGACCGCCGCTGCTGCCAGAGTGGACGACGGCTTGTGCAGCGAAATGTTGTGCGAAGCCGTTGGATATGTCTCTCTGCCTGTCGTCGAAGCTCCAAGCTCCAAGCTCGAGCGCATGTCTATGTGCAAGTGGTTGGCCTGGTGCAACGCAGCGCTGGCGGTTCCTGCCGTCATGACGCAGATCACAGGGGAGGAGGAACATGAATAACTCTCACCTTCAATATCGAAATCGGCGTCTGCCTCCTTCCACACATTGCAACCGTCCAATGCCATTCTGATGAATCATACCGTCAGCTGGATTGTGGCATCCGGAACTTCACTGATGTGGTGATGATAACATTGATGGTGTAGTGTAGGTTCGTGATTGCAGGAAAAGTATAGCAGAGCATTCACGCTGGAGGCAACAATAGGCCACATGCTCCGCGAAGTGAATGCGACTGACCATGTCAAAGCGTCTAGCTCGCTTCATAAGCTCGCGCTGTCCTCTTCATGCGCCCTTTGCTTCAAGCAGCACTTTTCCTGACGCGGCAGCCACTCCCTTCCACCGCACAAGTCTGCCACGTAACTTCACTACAGAGGAAGCCACCAAAACAGGCCACAGCTCGCCACGCGAATCACACTCCAAGCGCCAACATTGGACATTTAACAACCATGGCTGCTGGAGCAGAGAAGCCGAAGCCGTTTATCGTACGCTTCTACGGTGATGAGGCTGCCAAGGACGATGAAGGTCGCAGTCTCGAAGACATCCTGAAGTTCAAAGACAACGAGCTCGAGTACCATCACGACTACATCCAGGTCTTGTTCCCACTCCCAGAGCCATCTCCCGTCAACCCAGGTAAGTAAATGCAACAGTCACTTCTCAAACGCTACAGGTTGTTCGAGAGGTTCCTCAGGCTAACGTGTCAATCCGTTCAGGCGCACCAATCATCAAGAAAGTTACTCGGACTGCATTTCTCGAACGTGAAGACCTCCGTAAGCAGCTCTTCCGCGCTTTCACGCGCATGGCCAACTTCTACGCTTTCAATGTCAAGGGAGACGAGACGGCTCCAGTCCTGGAGCCGAAGCCGGACTTCAAGAAGCTCGCTCAGAACACCTGGCTGACCCGCGTCGACCACAACCACCTCCGCATCAGCCGTATCATTCGTTGCCTTCGCGTTCTCGGACTCGAAGAGACAGCTCAGGCGTTTCACCAGGTCCTTCAGGACAACGCCGAGGGTGTCAGCTCTCGCAGTCTGATGTACTGGCAGCGTGCCGCGAGCCGCCCTCTGCACCTGCCACCCAGCGAGGACAACGAGAATGCTAAAGGCGTGGCGTGGCTCAAGCCGGCAGAGCCCTGAAGGGTGGGTGGACAGCAATGAGCAAGTGCTATCGCACGACAGGTGCACTCAAAGGACCACTTCACTGAAAGATGACAATGGGCGACTCACTCATGCCGAGAGCATGGAAAAGTCGGCAAATGTCTTTTGACCCGGCGCGACCACTTGGCTAGTGAGCCTCCTTCATTCTACGTGCAGGTAGGACTTGAAAGCAATCATCACGACTGCTCACAAGAGCAGACGTACTTAAGCTTTGCCACATGCAGTGCTTGTCTTCCGGCTAGGTCATGATCGGGTCCAGAACGACTTGGGACTCCGTCAACCTGGAGGATCTGGTATGATGACGGCACCTAGGTAGTTCATCTCATTGGTCTGCCAGCGCTTGGCCCGCCAGCAGCTCGAAACGATCCAATTCCGCTCATTCATCAGGATTTAGAGTTTAAGAGACCACTGGAGCCTGAGAGTACACTTCAGATATTCCCATATGTTGCTTTCATCGCTGTATGACATCCCCGGTGCTCTGTGAAGCTCCGAAGCCCACCTCAGTCATCGCAAAGCTGATCTGAGTAGCATACATAATGTCAGGACGGCAAGTTGTCGATGTACGTACGAACAGACTCTGATGCAGTTTATAATAGGAGAGCTTGGCTCCATGTCTGTATCCAGTCTTCTACAAACGTTGCATTCGACAGCATCGAATAATGCTCTCTGACACACCGCTCAAACATTAAGCTCTTGAAACCGCATTTGCTCGAACGCGCACAGACAACGAGTCCTCAAGATGGCACCGAGAGACTTCTTCCGAGAGACAGTCGCCGGCAGAACCATCAACACAATATCTGGGGGATTGACACAGATTCAGACAGCACACAGAATTGGCCACACGGAAGAAAGTCTACTCGACTGCGGTGATGTGCAGTCTCACATTCTCCATCTACGTCGGCTCAACTCTTTACACCCGTTGGTCTGGAAGGAATCACTGAATAGTTTCAATTTGGCCATGTCACCGCTATACTGGGCCTCTCCTTATTCGTCTTGGGCTAATGGAATAAACCAATGATTCTAGCTCCATTCTCTGAGGCACCGCCAATAGGTCGTATGCCTGTTTAAATCATCACGAACCTCATCTTTCTCTTCATGAACTTTGGTGTGGTGTACGCGAAGAACGTTGTCGTGCTACTGGCCTTTCGGTTCTTGACTGGATTCTTCGGATCGCTTGTGCTAGTTACTGGCGGTGCATCGCTCGGTGATGTGTGGTCACCCAAGAAAAAAGTCTCCTACGCCATCGGAACCTGGGACAACTCTACAATCCGTGGTCCGGTCCTTGGTCCGTTTGCTGCTGGTCTTGCAGTCATGGCGAATGGGTGGAAGTGGTCCATCTGAATACTCATCTGGCTAAACGCCTTCATCACGGTTTCACTTGTCTTCGCGTTGGTTGAGACCAGCTCACACAACATTCTCTTCCGCCGCGCAACAAAGATCCGCAAGATGACGGGCGACAAGAATACAACACCGCCGCAGAGATCGAAGCTGAGAGACTGCCGATCGAGGAGATCGTCATCTCGTCCTTTAACGCCCTCTCATACTGTGCTTTATAGGCCCATCCTAATGGCACATAACCTCTATCTCGGTCTAATCTACGCGCTACATTACTGCTGATTCGAGGCCTTCTCGCTCGTCTTGAACAGGATCTACCATTCCAACCTGACCGAGCTAGGCCTCTCATACATCGGCCTCTTAGTCGGAGCCATCATCTTCACTCCGCCATTCTTATACTGGATCCGCAAGAAATTCGAGCCAAGGACCAACCCAGACGAAACCATTTCGCCAGTGAAACGTCTCCCTGCTGCGATTGTTAGCAGCTTCTTCCTCCCAATCTGTCTTTCCTGGTTCGGATGGTCAGCACGCTCTTCGATCCATCGGATTATGCGAATCATAGGGAGTGCCTTCTTCTCCATTGGTGCTGTATCGTTGTTCAACGCGCTAGTTTCGTGCCAAAGTGATGCATATCCTGAAGTGGTGGGATTGGTCCTTGCTGGAACGATTTTGCGCGACCTATATTCCGTGGCGCTTTCGCATTGTCTGCCACGCAGATGTTTAATACAGTGGGAATTGACTGGGGATGCTCGTGGCTTGGGATTTGTCGATTGCGTTCAATCTGGTACCGATTGCGATTGACTATGATGGCAAGAGATTGAGGAAAGGCAGCAAGTATGCTAGGCACGACATATGGATGAGCCAGATACGGCTTTTAGTTGCAGCGTCTCAGTGAGAGTGTTGATGACGATATATGGGTGACGCTAGTAGAGGGACAGCATGGAATAGAATATAAGACAGCTGTATCTTCAGTATAGAAAGAGGTAATCGTGTCAAATCAAAAGGCGGCGGCCTTGCATCATATCTCTTTTGGGATGATTAGGCACCGAGTGACTTACTCGCAGAGCAGCCTTAAGGCTTCACTCCATACGTTTGCTCAGTACAGATTATTTGGCTCCTCTCGCTGGGATATCTTCTGTCCACGGTCTTCTAGCGCAAGTCTGACCATTCTGGCGTTGCAATTATCGAGTGACAAACTCTTACTCAATGCGCTAAGTTTTGATCGTCGCCTTCTGCAGCGTGTTGGCGATTCTACATGCTCTCGCCCTCTCCACTCCACAGACTCATCGCTCTCCAGCGTAGGTGGCGAGCTGCATAGCCACTTCAACTGTCCTGGTCTGAGCCTTTGAAGCCTAATCCCAGATATCATCGTCCAGCGTCAACTCGGGAGCAGCATGAGTGCACTATTCTCGCGGTCCGTGAGTGCGTGTCGATCGCTCACGGGACTGCTCATCGCTATCTACGATGGTCCATACAAGCGCATCGTCTGTGACATTTCCAACAAAACAAGGTGCGCAGGCGTCGTTTGTCGTTCAAGCTTGAGAGAAGTTCCCACAGAGGATTCATCTTTGTGGCAGGTTATCATGAAAGCTGATGTGCGGACCGGAGCAGCCTCTTCCAAAGATAAACGTAGGCACTGTAGAATGGGATATAATCGAGAATGTACTTACATCTCCATTAAGAGTGCGATTTATTTCGATATGGAGGGTTCTCAGAGAATTCTAAGCTGCGAGCTTGACATTGACTTTTGAATAGATATCATTTATCTTGTGTTTCGTTAAATGTCTCTTGCGAAGAAAGTGCTCCCGGTGTGTTCGTGCCCTCGTGAAGTGACTGTTCAAGGCTGAGAGACATGCATACCAGATCCTTGGCGCCGATAGGTCGTCGTTGACCGCCCCGCCACGATCAGAAATCCTTGTGACTGTGTGACAGGTACCAGGATTTCGGCTGCGGCCGGTGGCCGTCATCGAGATAGTGATTAAGAGGGTTGGGACTGATGTTCACGCGACCACCCACCTTTCTGTATACCCTGGAGCCGAAGCTAGAACGCCCGCCATTTCTCACGCCTGTCGGTTCAAGAATCGCGCTCGCAGAAACAATGTCCTCGCATCTCTAGTGATCATGGGGTTTGTACATTCCAAAGAGTCGCAATCGACGCCGACAGCAACTTTAGACCAGGAGAGCATCGAGTTGGAAGACCTCAAGGACGATGCGCGGCTCAGAAGGTCGATACGGAAGATGTACTCCAAGAACTGTCTGCGCTTTCGGAGGACCACGACCATGGAGCGGCGTGCCGAGAAAGAGCGGCAAAGGCAGATATTAGCCGCCATGAAGGACCCTGCGCTGTGGTGAAAAGACGCCGAGCATGTTCAGCGGCGTTCACAGCATGAATGTTGATGATATGAAAGTGGCTTGCTTGTGAGACCGAGGGTCTTCGGCACGCACTTCAGAGAGCTCTTCGACCACATCATTTACCTCACCTGCGATACTGCCAGAGCGTAAGGAGACGCTCGAATGGCGTAGCACAGTATGACGAGCCACGCACAAAAACAGTGAGCCGCGTTCGCCTACAGGCGGTAAGGAAGACTCTCTGACACGAAACGACACTCCCAATATGGCTGGGGGGTAGAAGAGACATTAGACTGCATCCATCACTGCCGATTTCGAACAATGGGCACCACCATATGCTGGCCGCTTCCCGCCTGGATCCTGTCCAGCGTGAATGACTTATCAAAAGCTCCACCTGGACTGTATCTCGGAGTTCACTGTGAGTTGAATGCCGCAGATCCGAGATATCTCTTGCGAGCCCGAAACGCTATATGCTAGATCGCAGATGGCCTATCGGCCGTGGTGTCTCCGACGTACGAACGAAGTCACCAGTCCTCCCGAGGCGTGTGGTCGTCCACCGCAGCACAATGGGATATTTGCTTTTTGATGGCTATCAAGGCAGTGATGGTACGGAAGATACAGAAGACGGGCCTTCTGCGTCGGCGGACGGCGTGGAGCACAACGCCTGCGATGTGCTCGCCTCTTAATTGGTGCCTGCGCATACAATCGGAGACCGTCTTTTACTCCGCCACGTCCAGGATCTACGCAAACACACCACCCTTACTGAGGCATTTACATCATCTCCAGACTATGCCATGACTTGCGCAAAAACAAAGCTCCTGCCAAGTCTATGGTATATGTAGGACAGAATGGTGACACTCGTCGAACGTATCGGCGATATCCAGGAATTGATCCAGGAAATACAAACCTCTTGGTCGACCAGGCTGGCGAGATCCTGGAAAGACAAGCCCGGTAACATTTCGGCCTCCCAGATCTTCAGACTCAGCGCAGCCGTTCAGTCTCAGAGTCATCGCTAGCGATGTATCACTTCGCTATGGCAACGATGGTCTGCCTCAAAACCACACTGTCTCTTTCAAACCGTCGACAACATGTACACCACAACTCTCACCACTACCCTCGCAGCCATCGGGCCCCTTCGCTCTCGGCATAGCAGCACAAGAAGTCGAGCTCAATGACTACCCAATGCGATGGCATGCAACGCAGTCTGCGCTCCTGTAGCGAGCTTAACACAACAATGCGACTGGTCCCAGCGACGACAATGATCCGCAAGAGAACGACTACATTTGCAGCGCTGAGCGCTACCAATACGTCAACAACTATTTCAGAATGCGACGCTTGCCATACCAACGTTGACAGGAGGTGGACACGACAATGCTCTGAAAAACCACTACCCTACCTTGACAATCACACTAACAACGGCTCGCTCCAGACATCTTCGACCTGAGCCGCGACTGCGCCTTCACCACCACGACCTCCGATCAAGCAACCCACAGCACAAGCATCGCGTCAGCTGAACTCGCGGGGAGCCCGTGGCTACTGTGGCGGCGACTGGCAATGCAGCAGGATCAGGTCCAGGCCCTGTGGCTACAGCGACTGGAAACGGTAGCTCGGAACTCGGCTGGCACAGAGGCTAGCGCTCCAGCATCGACGGGAGATGCATGTTTGCGTGGTATCGCAGACGGTGTTGTTCTTGTAGCAGGCCTACTGGGCACGGCAGGACTTCTGTGAGAGTAGTCTATACGAAATGATATGCAACATCAAAACATATGGCCATTCTAATCTCAATTGGTCTGCTTTATTGAGTCCACAAGAGCCAAAACAGATGAGCATTCTGTCTTGTACCTTTGGTTGGCAAGCCGCGTTCATAACGCTTCCAATCGTATTAAGCAGAGACTGCTGCTCATTAGTCATGGCACGCCGTTGCTTTGCTCCAAGTACTCGCGTCTAGCGCAAGGCTGCTGCGCTCGTGCCATTCCTCACTAGTTACCATTTACATCTCAATCCTCCAAGTTAAAAGCGTAATCGAAGTTCTTCTTGGTGATCCAAGGATCCTCTTTCTATCCAGCTCCACGTACACAACCACTCGAGATCGCAACTCGAGAAATGCAGTACCCTAAAACGCCTGTAGCCCATCTGAACCTCTATACGCTGGTTGCCAACACTTGGGCCAGCATTCCCGCCCTTGCCGCTTCTACCCAACTCATAACATATCAATGCTCTTATGTGACGGTGTAGCCACCATCGACACGAAGGTCGGCTCCAGTGACATATCCGGCGGCGTCGCTGAGGAGGAAGGTGACCGCACCCATGAGATCCTCCGGTCGTCCCATCTTACCCTGTGGAATCAAGCTGGTCCACTTTTGAGCGAGCTCTGGGTTGTCGTCGAGGATCTTCTTGGTTCTGTGACACGAGTTAGCTTTTCTTCATCCTGCTGCACAACTTCTGTGGTCCGAACTTACAGCGCAGTGAGCATGTAGCCTGGCGAGATGCAGTTCACGCGGATACCTGCATGAGCCCACTCGACAGCGAACGAGCTGGCCAAGTGTCTGACTGCAGCCTTTGCGGCGTTGTATGGAGCTTGTGGCTGTGGCACGTTGACAATGGCACCACTCATGCTTCCGATCATGACTATACTTCCTGGCGCCTTTCGTGCCATCAAGTGCTTAGCCACAGTGCAGGCCCAGATGTATGTGCCGTCGACATTGACGCCCCAGAGCTTCTGCAGACGGTCGTGTGGATACTCGATAGCGTCGAAGTTCTCGGTGAAGCCAGCTGAAGTGACGAGGTGGTCGACCTTACCGTGGGCGGCGAGGATCTCCTCCATGGCAGCATCGACGGAGGGTGGGGAGGAAACATCGCAATAGTGGGCGGTGACCTGTGGAACATTGGTCGCTCCTGGGTTCTCCTTCTTGAAGGTCTCCATGAGGAGTTGCGCTTGCTTCTCACCTTCCTCCTCTGCAAGACAGGTTAATTTTGAAGACGGCTTTGGGTGGGTTTTCGGCGCGCTTACTGTTCAGATCAACGATCGCAACACGGGAGCCACTGAGCAGGAGTGCTTGGCTCATGACCAGACCGAGTCCTCGGGCACCACCCGTCACGACACCGACTCTATCCTCCAAGCTGAAGCTGGCGAGCGTACGCTTGAAATGGAAGCCACCGCGACCTTGCACTGGCTTGGAGCTGGGCAAATCACCCTCCTCAGGATACTCTACTTTGATGGTCTTGTCTGTTCGCGAGAATTGACCCTCGTGCTCGAAGGCACCTGGCTTCCCTGCTGTGCTGTATTCGTCATGCTTGTCCTTCTCTTCTTCACGGACATTGGGCGTTATCCGAATGCCGCGGGTTGCTGTGCGCGAGACGAAGGCGGATGTGGATGACCTGGTGGTAGTGGTGGGCGCTCTCGCAACCTGCCTCAACAGGCTGTGCTTGAACATGGTGGTGGTCGGGGTGTTGTTTCTTAGGTGGAGCGAGACGTCAGCCAATGAGCTGGTGTTTATGTTTCAAGCGTGACGGCAAGGAGCTTGGAGCGTGTGAACAACAAGACTGAGGCCGTTCACAAGTGAATGGTGCACATGGAAGTTGAACTGAGGACTCGACAGTGGTGAATGAGCTCCAAGACACGCTAGCATGTATTCTGTCAGAAATTGTCGAGTGGGAGTGTCGTCAGGTAGTGCAGGGTCCTTTTGCGGATGATGTCAAAGCGTGGCAGCGAAATGGAACATGTTTGGTGGATAGTTAGAATATCTTCCAAAACGAAGGATGATTGAACCGTCAAGCACAAGCAGCTAGCTACAAGAAGGACCCACGTTGGCGGCAGCGCTGTCGTCGATGGGAAGGGCCACGTACATAGTAAGAAGTTCGACAGCCCTCAACCTTTTTCCTCTCAGCGCACGCACACAGCAACGCAGGTCCTGAAGCTACGTCAAGACACATTCACTCCGCGCCCTCCCCGACACAGCTCCCCTTGCAAAATGCTATTCTCGGTCTAGTTCTCTCCAGATCCCGCGGACACGCAGGCCTCAGCCATTGGTGGGATAGGCGATTGGAGACGCGGGGAGATCCTCGCGGGTGATGCCAAGGATTGCTTAGAACCGGTTCTCAACAATACCATACCATATCCACGATCAGCCTGGCTGCGATGAGCAGGTCCCACGACCAGCAGAAAGACCCCAACGCTGGCAAAGTGGTCACCTGGTCACTCAGTGTTATGTGACTGAATAGATCAACACGACAACAACAGTCCCGAACCTGCAGACCCAGCCTGACGCCACGAGCCGACAGCCATGGCTGGTATCTGCACTCTCAGATGAAAGATGGTCATCACCAAGAAAGTGGCTGTAAGTGCTGTGTACTGCAGGAAATACGGCCAATGTTTCTTCTGTTCGGTAATCTGTTCGTCGGGGACGAAGTACAAGGCAAGTACTGCGATTGCACCAAATTTCTATGTCAGCTTCCTTATGGTCTTATATTGTTGTGTGCCACAAGATCTCGAGCCCTCTGCCCACTGTGCTTCATGGCTCGCAAGGACAGACAACCAAAAACAGCAGGATGGACAGTACAGAAGCGTGAGCATCCTGGCTCTGCCGTCGACGAGATTCACGCACAACTACGCCCGCATCGAATGGAAGGAAAGCTGGCGCCGCTGGGAGACGAGTACGACATCAGGCATTCAGCTGATGACAAGTCTGCGAATCATGATCTGGAACGGATTAAGGGGGTTTTAACGCAAGGTGCTCCTGAACGTATGTCCGATCAAGACACGCAGCGATATTTCGTACACTTCCGTGGAGCAACACGAGCCAAATGAGGATTACGAGACGAGTATCCCTCCCGTTTGAGTATATCATGGATGAGTATAATGATGTTCTGCTGGGATATGAGATGAATGATGTGCCGCTCCGACCAGATCATGGGTATCCCGTGAGGTAGGTCATCCCGGGGTATGTAGGCGGGAGGAATGGGAAGTGGTTGGAGAAGACCTGTTATTACCCGTTCCAGCACAAGGCGACACGGTCGTTCTCAAGGATGTCACGAAAGGTAAAGAATTACCGCATCCAAGGCTACGCATTCGGCGGCCACGGTGACAAGGTCCAACGGGTCGAAGTCTCGCTAGATGAAGGCAAGACGTGGATGTATTGCATCCGGACGTTTCCTGCAGCTCCATTCCGGCACAGGAACAAGTTCTGAACCTGGTGCTTTTGGCATATCGACGTTCAGCTCGCAGACCAGGTCAGATCTCCGGGTATTACTTAATGTCCGATGCTTCCATGTGAAGAGGATGACATAGCGGGAGAAATCGATTTGGAATATCCTTGGTTTTGTGAATAATGCTCAGTATATTGTGCGTCCCGAAATGGTTACGGATGGAGATCTGCCATATATCCTCTTCCACCACCCAGTCGAGCCGGGCAACGGTGAGGTAGGGTGGAGAAAGAACAGCGCCGAGAACGAGGTAGCAGAGGCCGGACAGAAGCCCGATGTTGCGTCGAAGCAATTCACGAAAGAAGAGATCGAGAAGCATAGCACGGAGCAAGACTGCTGGATCGTGGTGAACAACTGTGTCTACGATGCGACGAGTGTGCTGCCGTGGCATCCGGGAGGTGCGGCAGCGGTCATGCCACATGCTGGCAAGGTCCACGCCGAGACAACAGGAGAATTCTCCAGCATACACGACGACTACGCTTGGGGAAAACTCAATGGTAACTACGACCATCAACATGTCCCGCGGCCGACTAACGTCTCCAGAACGTATCCTCGACACCGTAAACGACAAAGCCGCACAGCATATCAAGAAAGCAGTAGAGCGAGCCCAAGAATCGAAAGACCAAATCCCTTCTGGTCAAGCGCTCCAAAAGCACTGCTGGACAGCCGCGAAGCTCCTGGACAAGAAAGGCGGCTCTCACGATACCTCGCAACACACCGTCCAGCTCCCCCCAGGCACAAAACATCTCGCCATCGGCACCTCCCAACACATTCAGCTCAGCTTCCACATGCGCGATCGGATGCCGATGCGGCCCTACACACCGACCAAACCCGTCCTGGACCGAGACAGTAACGTCTAACCCAAGGACACAGATCTCCACGACGGAACGGACACCTTCCAACTCACCGTCAAGACATACTTCGCGGACGACGAGCGGCCCGGCGCCGCGTGTTCTCCAATATCCTCGATACCCTGCCCATCGGTGGGAAGGTGGAAATGAGAGGCCCAGATGGCGACCTCGTATATCAAGAGATGGGAAGTCCAGCATTCGCGGCGGAGGAAAGACGTTCAAGAGATTTCTCTAATCCTCGAAGGAACGGGCTTGACGCCTGGGTACTCCCTCATCGCGCGGATCTGCTTGACGCCGGAGGATAAGACCGAATTGCGGGTGATTGATGCGAGTAAAAGTGAAGCCGACATCTTACTGTGAGAGGAACTGGAGCAGTACGAGAAGAGCAGAGATTGGCAGCTGATGGTCACGCAGGTCTTGAGTGGTCCGAGTGAGGAGTGGGATGGCTTGAAGGGATACGTGAATGGAGACATGATGAAAGAGCATCTCTTTGGGCCAGAGGAGGGGAATGTGACGTTGCGTTGTGGACCGCCGGGGATGATTGAGAAGGCTGCTCGACCTGCTCTGGAGGAATGGGGCTTTGCGCAGGACGAGAATATGTTTGGGCTGTAGAAGTGAGTATAGGAGTACAGCAGTCGTTGCTGACGAGGCCTCGTTCTCGTACACCACAAAGGTGCTCGCTCGATTGCCTTGGTGAGCTAAAGCTTTCCGTAGAATGTAACATCGCAGCGGAGGCGTCGGCCGGTTGCTACTCGTTACCAACAACTCCAACCTATTTCGTTGAGCTGCTATCACGATTGTACAAGTCAGTCGTCAGGATGTTAGGAACGGTAACCTGGTCGATCATCAGCTTTGCAAATGGCTGCATGTTGGCGATGACTCTGGAGCCAGAGCGTCAAGCTTCAAGAGAAGGTATTCGAGCTGGGAGACAAGCTCATCTCCCTGTCTTCCGTGTTCGGGATGCGTGGCCGTCTGGAATACTAAATAAGCACCGAAAAGCTCCATGTGTGGGCTTGACAATCGTCTCAGTAGATCAACGAATCGTCCCAAACGCAAGGCGATAAGGATCGGGAGTGCAATCTCGCAGACGATGCACACTGCGCAATACCCGGACAGCAATCGCAGAAAGTCAGCTGCTAAAGTGACTCGATCCAGGGCTTCTTGCTTTGACAAGATGGGCGACTCAGTGAGGGAGCGTCTTGACGCCAAGCGCTTCCTGTTGTTTGAGTGGATTGCTGTCCTGCTGCGTCATTTTTGCTCTCCCTGGAGTATGTGCTACTCGTGCTTGATGAAGGAACCAGCCGCGCTGGCACATCTTTAGGACAGTGCCGCCTGGAACTCGCCACAGACTGCCTTGATTGTGAGCAAATCTTGATCGGAGGAATCAACGTCATCTGCATCATTAGGATCTGTATTGGTCGGCGTCCCGAGTGCAATCTCTGCTGCGGTCAGTGTCCTATTTCGCATGTTGATGGCAGCGTACGCCCTACATCGTGGTGTGAGGAGATTGCCAACATGAAGACAGTGAGAATCGACGTCGATGGCAGCAAGCATGAACGTGGTACTGTGATATAGCCAAGTGGCTACATGGTCCTTGCGAGTCCCACAAGATCCGAACAGTTGTCTTACGTCGCCATGGGTAGCAACGTGGTTTGCCGGGTTGTCTGATGGCAATGGCCACGTTGAGATCATCTTCACGGGATTGAGTACTGACTCTCACTTTCCCGGCATCCAAGTCAGCATTGTGCCAGCACTTGATCACATGCTGGAAACAACGAAGAGGTGCTAGGAGGTTACTGGCGTGGCTTTCTGGTTGCAAAAGAGCAGAATGAGCACGTTTGCATAGGTCTAGGCTCTGTTTGTCCAGCAGATGAGCTTGCGAATGGGCAGCTCATAATGCTGTGTCTCGTGAAAGCTTGCGTAGGCAGGTGGATCAGAACGAGCGTCAAAAAAAGGCACAAAAGCATGTGCTCCGTAACAGTCCTATTTCGTCGGCGAAGTCACTGTCATCAAGGTGGTTCGGCAGGGCGGCAGTCCCGTCTGTTTGCACAGCCTCAGGAGATATTTTTTTTTTTTGAAAAAGAGGCTCCTGTAACGTCGAGAGGCGCATCGTGAAACTGTCGTGCGGAGGCCCGGGTGTGCAACGCGCGCTTCCTGATGATGTCTTCCCGTCGATCCCAAGAGGTGTCGAGAGAAGAATCGTTGAAGGAAAATACTCGGGGTTTGTTTCACGTCACGTTCCAGACCTCTTGGACCATATTCCTTGTAGCGATGCTATGCGAGGAACATGGGTGACTGTCAGTGTGTGAGCACTACTTCACTTCGTGCAGCGGGAGAACAGCCATTCGTGGACGACGGTGAGTAGAGGATGCGTTGCATGTGTGTCATATCACTGTGCCAATGGGAGAGGCATCCGGAGGGGAGGTCCGTCGTGGTTCGTGAAGGATGACTTGTTTCTAAGCGGGCGACCCGCCATAGTGGATCAGCTCGCGTCGCTGGAAGGGAAGACGTGGTCGGATGATGGATGGCCGTCGCGGACCGAGGGATGCCTGAGGTGCCCGCTTTGATCGCCTGCCATTCTGGTGCTCTCCGCGAGCGTCCGTGATTGAGCAACAGCGGGAAGTTAGGGAGTGCAGGTGCGATGATGATGATGATGATGATGATGATGATGATGATGATGATGATCAAGAAAGGAGAGAGAGCATCGGGGAAAAGTTACATTTTTCTTTGGTGCACTCGACGAAAGAGGAACACGCCTTGTTCACGATCATCGCCAGATGAGTTTGATGACACGGGCGGCAAAACCTTCTCTCCGTGGGGCACTCGATGCGCTCTCTTCGGTGATGAGTGGACGGTCCAATAATCGAGTAGTTCTATTGCCCTTGTGCCGCTGCAGTGCCGTGCGGTCGTGTTTGGACGGGTGACGGTGCATATGCCTGCGAGTTCTTCTCTCCACACTGGCTCGATAGCTTGCTGTACTTTACTCCAAACGTGCGCAATGCTGGTGACACACACAGGAGGCATCGCTGCTCGGCAAGGCGCAGATGGATCATGGGCTGCGCGTCGAAGGTTCTCTGCGATGCCGCTATAGGATGCCATCCTCGCGCCATATGAGCCATTACTTGTGCTTGTGCTTGGCTCCACAGCTGCCACATGCGTCTGTTGCACCATTCGACGACATCTACTACTCACGATTCTTCCTACAACCAACACCTCCTTCCTTTGCCCTGGCGCTCGAATCCTGCTCGTCTGCATCCGTCCTTTGTTCTCTTCCATCAAACTCCCTAACCACTTGGGACACCACTGTCCCGGCACGCACATTCACGGTTCACCCGACGCGGAAAGATAACGATCGATCGTGGCTTATCGTGGCTGCTTGATAACGAATCACTGATCCATTCAACTGCCTGGTACGTGGCTGCCCACTGTGATAACGACGCATAGTGCTCATTGCTGACTTCGCTAGACCGGACAGACACCTCACGCTCGTTGACCATTGTCTTTGTCGATCAAAGCCCAACATACGTTCGGCAGCTGCAGACCTGCCACGCTGCCATTGTGCTGCTCTAGCCACGGTTCACGTTCGGATGTGCTTGCAAGATCGCTGATACCCGTTTCCCGGTTTCACACTTATCGCCCAATGAACAAGCACCAGCAGCATGTACGCACCGCGTCGCAGGGTCGCAAGCTGCTCCCACCGCACGCCCGGCCTACCAAGCCTGCGCCTCTGAAGCGAGGAGCCAGCTACCACAATGCTCATCCTCAAGTGTCGAGTCCCAAGAGCCCGTCGTTCAACAAGACACATTGGAGGAGGAGTGTTGGTGGTGGAGGAGAAGAAGTGCAGCCTGCTGAAGAAGAGGAGACTGGCATGGCTAGCTTCTTGCAGTTCTGGTATGGGAGCCCTGTCTAGGTCTTGGCAACCGCATGACTCTGTACTGACTCTTTTCCAGCACGACCTGTGAAAGGCAGATCGTGACGCCGGGTGCTGTCCTGTACTGCTCTGAAGCGTAAGTCGCATTCTCGTACTATTAGCTGAGCTTGGCCTAACATATTCTCAGTTGTCGCAGGAAGGATGTATCTAGACCCACATCCCTGCAATCACTAGAGAGTGTCACGTCTCCCTCGATCGTTCGAAATACCTCCTCCTACTTCGACCAAGCCTCCGGCGACATCGTACCTCAGCGCTCGCCCACTGTCCTGCGCCCACTGTCCCAAGCCTTCTCAGACCTCTCCCTCTACGATTCCAACTCCTCCAGCGATTCCGCAAACGATCTAGGAACTCGCCAAGACAGCGATACAGCGCACTACCTGGACCAGTTCTACTCCGGCTTTGCAGCCGCTGAGCAAGCGACGTCTCGATCCGGCCGTCCTCGCATGAACCGCTCCTCAACCGCCACCGATAGCAGCACAATACCTTCCCTCGTTCACTCCCCCAGCTCCTCGTACGGCACCGTAGCGTCGAACGCGTCATATCGACCCGTCATCAACCGACATCATCCTTGGAATTGCAACTGCTCAACTTCGAAGTCGATTGATTTGGTGATACCTTATCCCACGGCCTCAACGAGTCCGACACAATCGCTGAGAGATGCGAGACTGAAGAGTGGCGCGAGTACGGAGACTTCCTTCCGGGTGGTGGAAGCTGGCGATATCTCGTATGAACAAAGGACGCCCAGAGGTAGTAGGATGAGTTCGGAGCGCAAAACAAGCGCGGATAGATCGCTGCAACAGTTGTTCATTCATGATGCGATGAAGTCGTCGCCGAAGTAAACAGGCGTCCAAAGACATTGTCTGCCGACGTAATGCTTGGCCTTCAAGAGGTGGTATCGACACTATAGATTGGCTTCTGTAACTCTTTGGAAGGTGGTTGGCGTTCAGGAAGGCGGCGACCTCAAAAAGTGTTTTGGAAACGGCGATTGGCGAGGGGGAAGGACATAAGCGGAAATCTAGTACGCTCAAGAGTATCACTGGCGCTATGGGATCTGTTCATGATGTTTTGTGCAAAAAGACGCGGTCTGATAGAAGTCTAGATTATATTGATGTGAGACGGGCCACTCGTGGCCTGCTCAGAATCGGATCATCGAAATCAAGATACAGCTTGACATACTTGTGTGATCAGAGCGCTATGGAAAGAGCCCTTGATGTGGGAAGTCCTGCTGTGCACCTTCATCATCAGATAAGCTGTGAGCATGATGGTTCGCCACCCATTGCAGCACGGCATTATGCAAGTCAGACTCACTATGACCTATCCGGCAACCATGGACGAGCTCGCAGGACCGCAGGATTCAGCTCAGCTCGACGCAGGGACAGCGTAAGAGCCCGGTCGTCTGCAAATGGCATTATCTCGAACTATTGTAGCAGAGACCGCGGGTCCAGCAATGACGACCTCGCCAGTACTTCACAGTGTCATTACACAAGCGATGTAATCTTAGTGTCAGCCGCAACCACCACGTTCGTTTCTAGAACTGCTCCTATTTCACATGTAGTCTTGCTAGTAGCCTTTCCACTTCATCATACTTAATAAACTTTCTGCGGAATTGCTTTGTCCCGACACTCACAACTCTCATCAATAAGGACGAAGTCATGGTCGCCAAGACGTGCAGATGCTTGATCTGTCGAGCGCGGAAAGTAAAGGTAAGTCTCCCGTGCCTCAAGCATCAGTGCATCTGCGGCAACCTCCACTGACACCTCCACTCCGTAGTGTGATCAGGACTGGCCAGAGTGCGGACAATGCAAGCGCGGCAAACGACAGTGTCCCGGCCCACCTTCCAGTGTAAAATTTGTTCCATCTTGGAGTGCGAAAGAGAAGAAGAGACGAAGTCCAGCTCCCGTCCAAACCCCAAAGATCTACGACATCGTGTGGACCGAGCCAAAGAAGCCGAGCAATGCATCAGAAGTTCCAGTCGCGAAGGTGGAATTCCAACCCAGGATCGCATCCACCTCATACATACCTCCGTCACCTCCAGCAACTTCAGCCCTGCGAGTCGCCATGGCGCTAGTCCACACAGTCTCCATCGAAACAGCAACTTCGAATCCGGCCCTCCTCGGCGCTTTCATCAAGCACGTTCCCTCTATGCTGGAGTCGAGTGCGGCCTTAACCGCATCCGTCGCCTGCTGCCTCGAAGCCTGCCAGCAACGAGAGCTGCACCCCAGGAAACGCAAAGATCTGAACATTCAACTTTACGGTCAAGCTCTTAAAAGCATTCACCTCGCGCTCCAAGACCGGGAGCAAAGGGATAGTGACGCGACATTTCTAGCAGTGGTTTTGATGCAGCGGATA
The DNA here is from genome assembly GCA_001297265.1 of Mycosphaerella arachidis. Taxonomy (NCBI): domain Eukaryota; kingdom Fungi; phylum Ascomycota; class Dothideomycetes; order Mycosphaerellales; family Mycosphaerellaceae; genus Mycosphaerella; species Mycosphaerella arachidis. The sequence goes on from LIHB01000028.1 coordinate 222,018, forward strand.
GAGACGGCTCTGGTCACCAAAGGGATAGCGCGTATTCCGTGTTGGTCTGTTCATGCAGGCGGTGTGAGTGAGCTGCTGAAGCATAGGGGAGTATTTGATCCGGCAAATCATTTGATATTCGAGACAATGCTGGAGAATATTGGTCCGATTGTGGCGCACTGGGTAGAGAAACAGGAAGACTGCTTTCTGGAGGCACCAGAGTGGCAGACCCTGCTTCATAGCAGAGAGAACACGAACATCTCCGATCAGCTTCTCCTTGCGGTCATAGGACAGCTGATATTCCTCCCGCGCCTGCTGAGGTTGTTCCACGAGGCTCGTGCTGGTGACGGTAGCGCAGTAGAAGCGATGGAGCTGGCAATGAGGATGGCCACGGCACTGCGCGAGGTCGACAACATGCTCGGTGAAAGATTACTCCAGGATAATTTTATCGGTCATGTAAGCGATCTTGGCCTAGATGCCCCAGTGAACTGCTTCTACCAGGACGTGAAGCAGAAAGATGCCCGAGCTATATGCTGGCACGTCATTTTGAGCATAATCATAAACAATGCTCTGGTTGCCTTGGTCGGCCTGAAGGGCTCCGGCGGCTGTTCAAAAGATTTCTCTGGATGCGTGCAGGAGCTGAAGAGATACAATCTGATTCTGAGCCGTCGGGTGTGTATGCTTGCCGAAGAAGCCCAGCTTTGTGGCCTGATGGTGTATTACTTTTACACTGGCGCTCTGGTGACTTCGTACAACAGTGCTCAGTCAGAAGGTCAGAGGCGCTGGATTCTCGATGTTTTGAACGAGCTTCATCGAAGCGACGAGTCGGATGCTTTGTGGACCCATGAGATTGTGGAACGCTCCAGTCGAGCGTTTGCGGCATCAGATTGAGGATGTTCAGGTCGCTGCAGACTCGGAGTGTGGGTGGTTTATAGGGGTACTCTGATCAGAATTCGATTCGAGACCGTCTTGTAGTTGTCGGACTGCCCAGGCGATCCATTGGTGATACCCTGTATCCAGCTGGGTTACGATAGCATCGAGAGTCCACTTGCCCCAGCCTTTCCACCACCACGACTTCTCGTGCAGTCGCATCAAAACGGCGAAGTGAGCCAGAATACATAGAGCGACTGGGTCCTTCTCTTCCACTAGATTAACCCAGATATCTTGCAGACATGCCACCCAGCTCATTGTAATGGCGACCGAGTTAAGTTCGCCGATACGCATGTAATATTGCGTGTTCTTGAACACAACGTGCAGTTGCTTGACAGCGGTGCAATGGGCCTCATAAATGGGTGAATCCTTTGAGCAGTTCTGATCAACCAAGGTGTTGAGGTCTAGAATCTCCTTGATATCACCTCCGGACGTCTTACTCCAGTCAACGCTAAAGACGATTGGCGCCATATCGGATGTGATCAATCGAACCCAATTTTGCTGCACTGTTGCTTTTGAGCCATGAACGAGGCGAATCCAGTGACACATCTCGCCAAGAGGGTCTTTTGGAGGGTTGACCTGTGCCAAGCCGAGACTATGTATGACCACAAGGCCAGCGCAAGCAAAGACTGCACTGCACGCAGAAGGGTCGGGGAACTCGATCTGTCTTCGTAATCCATCGACTGATACGTCCATATGGCAATTCGAGCGATAGACAAGGTCTTCATCAACAGTGGGGTTGAGTCCGGCTTTGTGTATCGCCGACACCGCGAGGATGGCGTGAAGAAGGAAGGGATATTCGAAGCCGAGCTCGACCATCACACTCTGGTAGACGTGCTGTTCGGCCTTTGTCGCCGATGTAAATGCCGTGTGCATGGTCCAGAAGTGTAAGAGCTTGAGCGAGTCCATGTCCAGTTCGCCAAGGCCAGCAGGTGTTGACGCGCCTGCCTGGAAACTAATGGCACTGCCAGGAGTGCTAGGTGGCGGCGTCAGGCTTGCCGATGTGCTCGTTGCAGCCCAAATGCAAACGATGTCTAGCCTTGAGCACGCTGCGCATCTTGGTTGTGTCTCGTCGCACTAATATAGGTGAGCAGAGGTTCTGTTGAGATGTGTGGCAAAGAAACAATGGAGGTGCTCGATCGTGGAAGATCGGTTGTGTACTTACTTACCTTCACATGTCGTCGCTTACATTGTTGACAGCCTCTCCGCGACTTGGTGTGAGTTTTACGGACCATGTTTGCGAGGACCGGCTTTCGTTGTTTCTGTGCGTCAGTCGAGCGCTGCAGCAGTGTTGTCAAGCACTCCGTGACTGTCGGGACATGCGCCGCCTTCAAATTATTGGAAACGCTGCTGCCTTCATAGTCACCCGGAGGTCAAAGGGGCGGTGCTAAGAAGAAGGCATGATTATGCAAGAGTGTGGGTCAGTAGAAAGCGAACTCACTAATGTTGCTCGAGCGTCCAGTAAATTATGATGGGGCCACAGACATAATTACTTATAAACGTTCACTTTGGCGCGCATTCGTCCGAGGAACATTGAAGAATGCTAGGAGGTCCTTGTGGATGTCTCTCGAGTCTTGAAGTAAAATAGCTATCATTTCCTTCTACTAATTGATAGTCACCGCAATGATGTCCTCCCTCAAGCCCGGCCAGCTGTTTCTCTTGACGATCCACAGTCTCAAAGCCACGAGTAGAACAAAGAGTGGGACCGGCGATGCACAGTTGAAGTTTGCTGCGGTGATCGGTATCGTCGTAGGAAAAGGTAGCCACACTATGACATATGCTGTGTAGACCAGCGCAAAAATATTGACGGGCATGTCAAGTCTGCCCATACTCCAGGGTCCGCGTTGCGAAGGTGACGATAACAGTCTCCTAAGGACCATCGTCAATATAGCAACGGAGTACCTCAGATACGTGGCGAACGTGAACAGTGAAATGAACACCTGGAATGCCAGGAAGCTGCCGAAGCTGACGAAGCTGAGCAGCATCATGATCGCTACTAAGAAGAGGACAGTGCGTGCCGGCACAGGTTTGTGTGAATTGACCTAGGCGCAACAATGGTTAGCGATGCACAGTGACACAGCCCACTTCCAATTTCTCACCACTTACATACGCCAGCATCTTTGGAAACCGCCATCTCTCGCCCAGCTCCAGGTCGAACGAGACATTCATGCGACATTGAGGATGCCAGCGCACAATTCCTACCAAAACTAGAAGTGAGCCATATCAGTGGCAGCTATGGTCGATCCAGTCGTGTTAAGTAGCATGGCCGGCATAGATCGAGGATACTTTAAGGCATCATCTGGGTCGCCCATGCAAAAGAAAACAATAATGATCCAAATCCATGCCATGAACCCGTCGACCAAGTTCGTATAGAACATAACGTTCGGCACAGTTGTAGCAGGACGTCTGGCTTCCTGGCCAAATGGACAGCGGCATCGAAACCTACAAGTGAACGTGAGTTTTGGGTAGGTATCGAACGACGCAAATGCATCTTACCAATGCATGCCCATACCGATGTTTGTAGACCTAGATTCCAGCTAATAAAGCTGTTGGACCAGCCAGAGGTCACTCTCGAATCGACCCGATTGAAAAAGACGAATTCGACGCTATGCTTGGGCGCCAGTGCTAGCAGCGTGATACTGAACGTGATGAACATGGCAAAGTGGAGGAAGCCACCCACCGACTCATTCCACGGTACTAACTAGCCAAATTTGAACAGGTTGAGGGAGACCCACATTGCGATCATGGCCCAGACAATCAATGCAGAGTACCATAGCCTGGATGTATAGTCAGGATAGTTGAGCTGCACAATGGACTTCATCCAGTACGTGGTAGCAGTACCGATACTTATGGTGATCGAGATCCAGTCCGCCTATGTAAGCCATCCTTGGATCCAGGTAGGGAACCGCCGCATGTTCCGAGGCGCGAGAGCATAAGTCCAATGGGACGTCGCGCCAGCTATGGGCTGGAGACTGGCCATTTCCGCCATACTGGCAGCCTGCGCCAATGCGCCGCACCACACCATAAAGGATCCCCAGACCAGAGTTTGAGGACCGCCATTGTAGAACACCGTGTACAGGTTGCTTGCAATCGACTCCCATGAGCCCATGAATTTGGTTTAGAGCAGGAAAAATGGACCGAGTTGAACACACGCTGGTGGGAACGGTCAGGCCGAGTCGTAAGTGCAGCGATTCGCGGCATACCTGGACTCTAGTGTACATCGCTGAAGGCATGATGCAGAGCACTGTTTTCAGCTTCGGCTGCTGTAGTGAAATGCGCATACTTCTCGTTCTTTGCCGCTGCCATGTTGCTGGCTATGGGAAGATCAAATGTGCACGATGTGAGGCTAGAAAGGCCAGCGAATTGAGATCAAGCTGATTACATCCCGTCTTTGATATGTTTGCAGCAACACGAGGGCTGACAGATGGATAGTCTATTATCCTGCTGCTTGCGCGTGCGGAGGCGTCGAATGCAAGAGCCGCGCATTGGCATGATATATCGCCAGTTTCATAAGGAATTGTACGGCCTTGCATGCATGATCATTCGTGCTCGTGGCACAGCAGATGCAGGTTGGTGTGAACACGTTGACAACCCGCCAAGCAACAACGCCGAGATCGGAGACCGTCCTCACCTCACTCCCTTCGTGCGTCGCGTTTCCTTCGACTACATCAACCACACACGCCCGTTGACATTATACGTGGCATCGTATCGTCGATTGCGGCACTGCAAAACAAAATCACATGAGAACGTCCTAGCCCTACTTGCTCTTGGACACACCAACGATAAGCCTCCCGGCGTAAACTGGGCTTCAAGCGAACAGCAGAACATGACCTTGGCACATCAACAGTCGACCGTTCTTCCGTGTGAGAGGAGCACGACAAGCACAGCGCGATGTATGATGAGACCAAAGACGGCCCTTGAAGCCGAGCTCGGTCACGCGACTGTCGACGAGCAAGTGAATGAGAACAATGGAGAATCCGGAGGAACCTCACACGGTAGGTGTTTGAGGTGAGGATGGCTATCGTAGGTGATGTTTCCACTTCTGTTCTGCACGAAGTCTTCTTCCTACGCTTTGCCTTTTGCAAGCATGATCATACCAGGTACCACCCTCGTCGACTTGACCGAACGATGGAGCACAGATTGGGCATTGGCAGCGAGCTCACATCAAGCGCCGAGGTCGTACAACAGCCCAGCACAGGTGGTGAACACTACAAGGCTCCTGTCGGATGCAACGACGATGGCGCTGTAACCACAGCGCACCCTTTTGGTGCGATCGGCCAAGAGGTCAAGGCAAACGCAGCCTCTCATACATCATCAGCGTCAACATGCTCTTCCGACGATCGTGATGGAGGGTCAGTACCCGGGAGATAGTGGCGTATTTGGAAGATTAGCTAACGATACCAGTATTTCCCTCCATATGGAGAGCCGCGAGCGCGCTGGTAGCCTTCGCGAACTTGTCCAGCAGTCGACTCCTATAGAGCCGATCGCTTTCGCGGTGCCTACTGCGCGATTCAAAGACACTCCTAGCGGTCATCAGCAGACGTCTCCTACCAAACCACAGCAAGGCACCTTCGAAGCTGCTCTGCGTTCGCCGCCTTGGATTATGCATCCTGCTCCAGAGTCCGGCGAATACTCCTCCGTGCCACTCCCGCCACAGTCCGCCGGTCCACACAATGTGCAGCCTTATGCTATAATACCTTCATCCACCATGCGAGTGCATCCAGAGCTCCATCTTCAGCACTTCCAATACATTGGCAACGATAGTGCCGATGTCCGCACCAAACAGGACCCTGCTCAGAAGCCTGTGCCGATTCCGCCGCAAGTGCCCTCAATGGCCACAAATCCGTCACCTGAGCGTCACATTATGGGATATCGAGAGCTGATCAACGGCATCACCAAGGATTTGGAGGCTATCTGTCGCGAGTTCGTCCTGATAGACATCAGGACCAACACCACCGATTCAGACAACGATTTGGCGTTTTTAGATCTGGTAGTTGCACACATGGGCTCACACGACGCCGCTGCGTACATACTGAAGCGAACTGACCTGCACGTTGCTCTTGTCATTGGCCTCATCTGGCGCCAGGTTTCGACTCACATTCTCAGCAGACCGGTACTCGACAAAGCACCTTCACGGTCAGCAGCAGCCTTCTATCATGCGTACCTGGACGAGATATTTGCGCACGCCTACCATACAGACGATTTGATCCTTCGTCAGACATGCGTCGAGCGTCGCTCCAGCTTCGTGGCGGACATACAGCGCGCTCCAGAATACCAAGCATTTGTGAAGACCTTTGCGACACAGGTCGCGAATAACATTGTCAGGGATCTGATGCCGGTGTGGCGTGTAGGCTCCACCTACAAGATCAGCCAAGTGCTGATAGAGAAGGTCACCACAAGACTGGTTCGTCTTGTCTCACGTATGCGCGCAGAGGCCAAAGTCTTCCACTTCGATTTCTATTGCTTTGGCACGCAGTTCAACAGCGCCAGCATGTCTAAGCGCAACCCTGATCTGCTGCTGGAGCATAGCAATGACGACACCTACGCGGTCATGTGCGGCATAGCGCCTGCTGTTATCAAGATAGAGCTGGGTGCTGGTCACGTCGATGCGAGACCTGTCTATCTCGCGGAAGTGCTGGTGCATGACAAATCGAAGCAGATCGATGAGGCATTGGATCAGGTCAAGCTATACGGCCCTATGCCGATGCCGCCATTTAGAGGACGACGTCGATCACGGAGAAAGACAGGCACTGCTCCTTCCGCCAACCGGGGTGATTCGAAAAATATGCGAGACCCGAAATGAAGACCACTCCATCTTCTGCGGCATGACTGCACGATCCGTGCCGCTCAGCGTTACGATACTACAGCAACTCGCCACCTCGGAGATTTATATCGTTATCCTGGTTCTTAAGATACGCCAGGATTGGGCCACATCAGCTCGCTTACGTCAAAACAACCAGGTGCGGCTATGCTAACAGAACAAGCGTCCGGCGTGTTCAGACGATGCACCCTGCGATTCCGCAGCCTTCCTCGCATAACGATTTCTTTCTTCAGCGAATGACTTATGCAACGACGATCATTACATCATGCTACTGCAGCAATACATCTCTTTGCACGCTCATTCATGCAAGTGGGTTTACGAAAAACACTCTTTTATTATTGTTGGACTGGAGTCATGGGTGCTGAAGCGCATGCTTTGTAACATAAGTCTCTGTTCTATAGCTCCCACATCATCTCGACACTTTGAAGCACAACTACCCTCGTAATGATCGAATCCCAATCCGTCCATGTCCCGACCGTTTTGAATTTGATCGACCCGGTTCTTGGCCCCATTGTGCGGCTACACACCGGTGTATATGCGGTACCTCAGTCTCCGAAGTTATTATACTTGGGGCCTCTCGTCACCTAATACTAACCAGACTCGCGCACTCTATTATCTACTGAAAGCTTGCGATTCTCGCGCAGCGCCACCGCACCTCCAAGATGCTCGGACGGCTAATGCCATGGAGCGCCCTGGTGGCGATATGCGCTAGCATCGTGACAGCACAGTCCTGCGGCACCTGCACGAACGAGTCGCCAGAGCCAATCGAGCGTGTGGATCCGCCATGGACACTGGAAGGAACCATCTACTCGGTCCTGCTGGTACCGTTGGGAGGCACACTCACCGGCGACCTCCCTGTTAAAGCATTTGCGCCGCTTGAGCGACAATATCCGGATACGACACAGGGCGACTATTTTGGCCTCCTTGGAATGATCCAGATCATTCGATATAGCCAGAGTCCAGTCGGTCCATACGATGAACTTCTTGTTGTGCCGGGCTTCTTTAACGATGAAGTTCCAACTGCGGATGGAGAGACCGAGGAGCAGCTGCGCATAAGAATTTCGAGAATCTATGTTAGTCAGAAGTATACTGCGTATAATGGACGGACGAGTATGTGCATGGGTCGAGACACTTTCATGAAAGGATTTGAGCTGACGTGAATTCCAGACTGGAACATCCCAAAACACCTCGCCCAATTCGACTGGACCGAAGAAGACGATGGGACCGTCGGTCTGAAAGTCTACCCCTTCGACACCACCGGCGACACGAGTGAATCGTCCCCAGCAAAGAAGCCATGGTTCCAGATGAAATTCAACTCAGGCCTGCTTGATGCATTGAACTTGCCAGTCTCGACGGACATTTACAAGCTGGTTGGAATTAATGCTACGCTGCTTCAGCCGCCACTTCCAAAAGGAAACGACTCTTTCGGGGCGCTGGCAGGCACGGACCGGTGGAAGGCGACAGTACCGGGACAGTATAGCAATTTCTCGAGCTTCGGGACCTTTGATCTTGATCAGGATGGAGGTGATGCTGGTGCCGATGGGAAGAATGCTGTGGGGGATGAGTATTTTGACAACTTCTGGCCGGGATTGGGGAGGTATAATGTTGGGTTGAAGATGGATAAGGCGACTATTACGTTCAGTGAGCCTGAAGTGTTCTGAGCGAGGAGGAGAAATGGGAGACTGGCGCTGACCGAGAGCCATATTTGGTAATGTGTAATAGGATGCTTCTTGTTGGGAATCATGTCGAGCTCGAGACCTCGTCTGGAGGCTGCTTATGAAAGCCTTTCGCAAGCTACGCGGCACGTCAGGGCGTGTACCTTATCCCGACACCCAGAGCTCTCTCAGTTCTTGAATTTCCCAACGATGCACTGTGTAACAAGCTCCTGGTCAGTCCACGTGCTACCGCTCAGTGTTGGAATTCTCGAGAGCTCATAGCTGGTAGCAAACTTCCCAGCAGCCCAACCAACCCAGCCGAGATAGACGTCACTGTAGCTGTTCAGAGTGTCGAACTGCTCGCACAGCAGTGTCAAGCAAGAGCTGTCTAATGCACCACCACCAGTCTCGGTCAGGATGGCTGTTCTGCTGTTGGTGCGGAGCCAGTCGCCCAGAGTCTTGAATGCATCAGTGTAGTTGGTGGTGCTGGAGGTGTGCGTGCCAGAGTTGTCCGAGTCGAGGTAGGTGTGACCGTCGAAGGTCAGGTTGTGCTTGGTGCCGTCCACGTTGGTGATGTTCGCCAGCGCTGCAGCTGAGCCATTTTCGATGAAGTTGGCGACGCAGGTTCAGTCATTGCCTGAGAGTAGGATCCGGCACGCAGCGTGGCAAGCACCAGCTTTGCAGATAGCTGCTACACCGGCTTGCACTGTCTATGCCCACTTGCTGATGTCGACGTCGTGCGGCTCGTTCATCAGCCCAAAGGCCACCTTTGGATTGTCCTTGTGTTTAGTTGCGATCTGTGACCACAAAGAGGCGAACTTGGTATTGCTAGTGCCTCCTTGCCCGACAATGTTGCCGTTTCAGCGAGCATAGTTGTGCAGGTCGATGATGCACATCTTCGCCGTGGTTTTGAGACAGCCTTGCACAAGTTTGTCTTATGCCGCGAAATTGGTCGCACCGAGGGTGCCTCCGAGGCTGTGGTTGAGCAGGTACTGCCAACTGACGGGCAAGCGGAAGGCGTTGAGACCGTCGTCATTTGCCAAGTGCTGCATCTGTGCGATACCGTCGTCGCCTGGCTCGACCGCACCTGCTTCGAGTTAGCAGGTGCTTAAGGCTATCAGTGGCCTCTGTGGTTATGTCTGACCTGCTCGTTGTCGTGCAGCTGCCGTCTGTGCTGGTGCCGAAATCGAATCAGGCTATGTTCACACGGGCGAAGGACACGGTGCCAGCCATCGCAGAGCCAGCTGCGGCGGCTAAAGTGATCATCGTAGTCTTCATCTTGGAAGTCAAGAGGCGTGAAAAGAGTGGCACGCGCGTATATATAGTGGAATTGAAAGAGCAGAAAGCTTGTATGCAATCAAAAAGGAAGGCAGCACACGTGTGAAAAAGCTTGTACTCGCCTTGACATGTGAGCCGATCCACTGGTCTCGCCATTGCATACGAAGGCGAGATGCACTAGTTTCTCTATCTGACTTTTGACTACTGACCGCGGTCTCATATTGATTATTTGCTTGCTTGACAGGCGCTGAGTTTAAGGGCAGCTCATGTTCTTAGTCATTGCTCGAAATTTGATTAAGAGCCTTTTGCCCTCTTGCCCGCCCGGCCAGGGCTAATAGCATCTATCTCTCCTGGAGCCGAGCAAACTTGGCAGGCGCCTGCGGTAGGAAGGGCCCGAAGGGAGGGAGGATATCGTAGGAGGACCCAAGTGCAGCGGAGGGCTAGTGGTTGGGTATTCCCCATTTGATGGCAATTAGTAAATTAGACATAACATGAGCTGCCTGTAGAGTCCACGAGGCAAGACGAGACAAGGCTTGTCACGACAGCCGAGAACGTCCTATTGTCCAGACCGAACAATCTTCCTCCCAATCGAAGCATCCTCCATGTGAGATGGAACGCTTCGATGGAGATGTTTCAAGCTGCAGTATACAATCCCGACTTTCAGAGTGCTTCACGAATCCTTGCGGCGATCGAGTCGTGTCGGTTCGGGTGCTCCACATTCGCAGGCGCAGCAGTGTGGACACTACACCTGAGTCTTATCGAGGCGCGAATCCTGAAGATGCCAACGAAGAACCTCTTGAAAATATGGCAATGAAGGTGGTGCATCATCCGTCGATGGATGAACATGTCCGCCAAACACGAAAACTCGGAACGGTCCGCTACTCCGTGTTCCGGCCATCTCTCACGTACCAATGAAGGAGCTGCAGCAGCCTACCCGCACATCGGAATGTCCGGTCGCCATCTACAGAGCACGAATGGCAGAGTGTGTCGTCACCGAGATGAACGTAGCAAAGACATATCTTAAGAAGCCGCGCCATCGATCAGCAAGCTCCTAGAATCACTCCCTCTGGTCTGCTTGCCAGAGCTCATCTTCCTCACTGAGTTCCGCGTCTATTCGGAACTGAGGGAAGTCCTTCTCGATCTTGCTCCGTCTACTTCGCTGGTCACGGGTATGAACGCCGAAACGTCCTCGAAGATCCTCTTTGACCATAAGCCGATACGGCCATGATGCAGGAAAGCCTACCTTCTTACAAGTCGCCTCTGTGGTTTGAAGGCAGCGTGTCAAAGGACTGCTGTAGAAGGCCTCCGGTAATGGCACCTCATCAATGTTTACGGCGTCTACCCCAGAACTCGCCGAGCTCTTCGGCCTGTTGGACGCCTTGGCTGGTCCAAAGAAGCATGGATCCAGGTCATGTCACCATCGCTATCTAGCTTCGACCAACACCGCTCCCACTTAGCTCGACCAGCTTCTCTCTCCTTGACGTTGTGCACGCCCTCACCGTGCCGGGGCTACGAAGAGGACCTTGTATACACGGTGTTCTGGAGACTTGTTGCGATAGCGTAAATGGTGCTCCAGTTTCTGCCGCTGTGTGTGAAGGAGTTCCTTGTTGAGACCATCATCACATGAATGCTCCAAGATGCCGAATCGCGGTAAACTTTTCTTTCAAACGTCAATAAGACAGCTAACGATAAGTTTCATTGTCGAACTTACGGCACGGAACCCGCCTTCGGGTCCAGTGGGCTCAAGCTGGATGCCAAGTATTTCTGGAAGGACAGGCTGTATATAGACCAGAGTAAAGATGACGAGCGAGGTCAACAAGTCGGCGTGATGGCAAAGATTTACAGTGCGGCACAGTGCGCGATCATCTGGCTGGGTCACGATGACCTCGGAGCGCGCAAAGCGGCAAAGCTGATGAGTGCTATGTCCTCGTTGAAGCAGATGACCGCTTATTGACGACCATTTCAACAAGTCTTGAGCGGCGCGACGAGCATGTCCTTTGCATGGTCGATCGCAAATTATTCAGCAAAGACTAGTGGAAAGCACTTGGTCTGTTCTACTGCCGCAAGTTGTTCTACCGATACAAGAGGTACTCGTGTCGCAACGGACCGAGGTCAGGTGTGGCGACATTGCCGGCTTGTCGTGGACTTCGATAGTCTCGCTGTTTGCCTATCTTGCCAGAAGTGCGTGGAGGCTGAAGTTCGCAGGGGCCCGCATATCTTGACTCCCCAACAAGACTGGCTGCTACCAGAGATCACCTCGAGAAGCGCAGACGACCTCCACTGAAGCCTGGAGAAGACAATGCTTTGCTGTTCTCTTTGATACGAGCACGCTCCAATCTATGCCAGAGGCCCGAAGACAAAGTGTTCAGCCAACTGGGCGTGGCAGCAGCACATCTACGGGAGCATGAGCGCCATAGTCTGCCCAAGCTCGACTATACCCTTGCAGTCAACGTACTGCACACTCACGGCCAACGCGATATTTCGAAGCTCTACGGACATTCACATCCTTGCTCATGCTGAAGGTTCCGTGTGACAAAGTCGCTGCCTTCTTCGGCGCCTGAGCGGAGCGTTGCCAAGGAAATGGCCCTCGGTGTCACGGGCTACAAAGCGATACAATGCTTGTCGAGGTCTTTTGCAGGCGCTGGATGACTTGACCAGCGCGATTTTGCGTCTGCAAGCAGCCCATATCAGTAGCATCGACGCCATTGAAGAGAATAACCACGAAGTACTTCTCCGCTGTGTTTGGACGCAGTCGCTTCAACTCTTGCAGGCCTTCGGAGACAAGTACATCGCTAAGAAATCCATGACTGTCGCCGGCCGGGGCATCTTGCGCAGAGACCGTAGCTGAGGCTTCCTGGAGGACTCTGGTAGCGAATACTGACGACACATCCAACCATTGGTACTCGAAGCACATCACTTACGCTGGTGTGAGGTGTGGCGTTTCACAGATGAGATGACTAGGGCCTACACTTTGATTGGTCAAAGTCGATCGGAAGGGGATCCGAGAACTATATCCCTGTCCTGTCGTTGAGTGCGTCAACTTCACGACATTCCTCTCCGGAAAGTGCACCAAGTCGTCGAGGAAGTGAGTGTATATGTGGATCCTCCGGGAACGTCAGGTTTGCGGCTGTACATGGCTGCAAACATATTTGTTCTGCTGCTTGTGCATCGTGGTCATATCGGATGTGCTGTGCCTGCCTGTCATGAGCAATGTATGGCCTTCGTTTTGACCTCAAGCTGCTGCTGGTCGCTCCGCATTGCGCAAGGATCGATGGCGCTCATAATTACGTCGAGTGCCTGTCACCAGCTGCGTCCGTACATGTGACACGAAAGTGATCGCGTTCTGTCGTCACGATAGCAAACGAGGTCAGCAGCTGCCCAGCAACCGCCAACCAAATCGCTCAGGTTTGTCAAGTGTTCCTCTGTTTCCTCTTCACGACACCACTTCACGTTGATCTTTACCGTCGCAAATGTACTCTTTGCAGAACGCTTGCAGGAGCCGCTTCCTCACCACAATAGCTACGAACATCACAAAGGCTTCCCTGGTTCGCACTCGAGCTCCAGCGCTAGTTGCAGTCAGATCTGTGACGACTGCTCCAGCAACACCGACAGTAGCATCCAGAGCACGCGTATCTCGCAGCTTTCAGCCAGCACAACACCCAGTAAATATGGCCACCGTGTCTGAGAATCCACCCCAACCGGCAGCGGACTACTTCAACGCCACCTCTGGTGCAACAGAACCTGTCTGGGTCCACACTGAGCCATACAGCGCTCGCCCACAGTTTTCGAAGCTTGACCGCGACCTTGAGACCGATGTTTGCATCGTCGGAGCAGGAATTGCCGGGATTCAAACATCCTACGAACTCGTCACACGCGGCTCCAATGTTGTTCTTCTCGAGGCACGTGAGATCTTGAGCGGCGAGTCGGGCCGAACTTCTGGCCACTTGGCCAGCGCGCTTGACGATGGCTTTACTCGTATTGCTGGTAAGCATGGTCAGGAAGGTGCTCAGATAGCCGCCGACAGCCACCAGTGGGCCATTAATCGGGTCGGAGATGTAGCTAAGAAGCTGGGCATTGATTGCGAGTATCGTGTGCTGCCAGGCTACGAGTTCTCCCAGTACGATCGTGTCAAACAGCCAAAGGAGCACGCACAGGAGAACAAGGGGCTCAAGGAAGAGGTTGACAAGGCCCGAGAACTCGGCCTGAAAGTTGAGTACAACGCAAACTTTAAGCTTCGCGGCTGGGATGGAGAGCCCGACCAGCGCGGTGCTGCCATCTTCCACGGCCAAGCTACGTTCCATCCAACCAAGTACCTCAACGGTGTGCTGAAGTGGCTCAAGGAACAACCCAACTTCCACTGCTACACTCACACTCGTGTGGTGGACTTCTCCGAGAAGGGTATCGAGATCGGACCAATCGGACACAAGACGGTTGAGGTGAAGACCGCCAATGGCTACACCGTGAAGGCTCAGGACGCTGTGCAGGCAACGTGTGTACCACTGCACAAGCTGTCAATAGTAGCAGAGATGGAGTACGACCGTACTTACTGCATCGCCATCAAGGTCGCGAAGGGCGATGTCGAAGATGCTTTGTTCTATGACGAGGCAGAGGCGTATAAGTATGTTCGTCTGACGCACTGCGACCCCGAGCACGACTATCTTGTCGTTGGAGGATGCGACCACAAAGTTGGACAGGTAGGTCCCATCGTGCCTCTCATGGTGATAAATGCTAACTTTTCGCAGGAGGAACCACTCGGCCGCTTCAAGGAGCTCGAGACGTGGACTCGCGAGCGCTTCACCAAGGCCGGGTCCATAGACTATGCATGGTCTGGTCAAGTGTATGAGCCTGTCGACTACATGGCCTTCATCGGTCGGGACCCTGGCACAAAGCACACTTGGATCTTGACTGGCGACTCAGGAAATGGACTGACGCACTTCGTCCTCGGCGCTGAGATCATCGCTACCGAGATCTCTGGCCAAGCTCACTCGTGGTCTAAGCTCTACAGACCCAACCGTGTTGCCTCCATCATCAAGAGCGGCAAGGAAATGCTCTCGCACGACCTCCAGATCAATGCTCAATACAAGCGCTTTCTCCAGTCCGACATCGAGGACATCGCAGACCTACCGAATGGCGAAGGCGGCGTGCTGAACCCCACGACAAAGACCCCGACTGCTGTGTACAAGGACGACGAGGGTAATGTGCACAAGCTCAGCGCTCTCTGCCCTCATCTCAAGGGCGTAGTTTGCTGGAACAGGACTGAGAAGAGTTGGGATTGCCCTGTTCATGGTTCCAGGTTCTCCAAGGATGGTATTTGTGTAACGGGACCAGCGAAGGGTAATCTTTCGCCGTTCGATGAAAACGCCAAGCAGGAGCAAGCGAAGACAGGGATCGAGGTATGAGACTTCACTGCCAACTGACATGGTTGAGGTCGCTGCCTCGAATTCAAATGATACGAGATATGAGCATAAGAACCGTGTATAGCGTTAGCGTAATGGAATAATGAGCTTATTGAGGATAATGAGACGCCCAAAACTCCACCACGATAGGGTTAAAGAGTTCTCCCAGCGGCGTCAGTCGGCTGCTGCCGAAAGCGCTTCGTCTTTCCTAGAACGAGGACTAGCGCTCGAACCTCATCAAGTGTATCTCCGTTGCGAGGTATATGGTAGCACGCTAGAAGGCAAGGTGTGTCCTTATCAAATATTGATTGCAGGACGCTATGCTCAGCGTAACCGTATATTCGTTGGCAAGTGAATGGCTTGAATCAGTTGCCATTCATTGATGCTTTGGTGAGTGAATGACAACTCGAAGTGAATGCTTGCAGATTATGGCTACAGGACCAGTCAGACAGACCATTTTGTCCTTCCATAATACCTGACTTAAACAGTCCGCAAGAGTCCCAGACACCAGTCGGTTCAACTCGTGCCTTTCCGATCCAGACGGCACACAGGAGTTGGGCTACTGCTCCTCGGAACCCGCGGAGATGATCCAGTGGGGCTCAAGAGCCCCGTACGTGGCTCGAGTGGCTGAGACAAAGAAAATGCACCTCCAATGGGATCTCGCCGATTGAAAGATTGGCCTTGCTGCGACGAGTCTGGCTCGCATACTCAGCGAAGAGTTGACCCGATCTCCTGCTTTCTGGGTGGAAGTCAGTCTCGGGCTAAGGGACAGGCTAGACCATGGAATGCAAAAGAGCAGACAAGGCAACGAAGGATCAGAGGGTCCGGAGCAAATCGTGCTATTTGGCGCGCTCGGTGCACTGACCGAGATGTTCGAAGATAATGTCGAGGCCGATCACGGGGATGGGCATTGTTTTCGAGTGCCCAGCACAGCCGGGCACGCCGAAGACCACCCGCAAGAACCACGAAAGTATTTGCAACGCAGTCTTCGGAAAGGCCGTACCGCCTGTGACGGAACACGCTACTGGAAGAAGAATGGGCAGTGGTGCTTGGTCTCATCCAGATGTCGACTCCACGGAGGCGTCGATGCAGAGTGTTCCGGCGATGAGAGACGCATCAAGCACCAGGGTGGGTTTGGAGAGACACGGACAGCTGTGGAGGGAGGAAGCGGTGCGAAGCGGAAAATGAGAAGGGGTAAAGCGGTAGCTGGATCGCAAGGTGTTAAAGATGTCACAGGTAAAGGTCAAAAATGGCGGACGCGGTAAGACATAGACCGCGTTTAACAAGGAAGTGAGTAGGGGCAGTGTGGGAAAGGAAAATCATCGAGGCAAACCGGTGAATGCCAAGGGCGGCAATGATTCAGCTTGTGAATGGGACGACGTGTTGATGGATCTTACACGGTCATGAACATTCCTGGCAGAGGCCGAGATGTGCCCTCTCCGATCAACATAGTCCGTCATCGCAACACATCAGCCTCGCACACACCCAGAAAAACCCCTTGCAGTGAAAAAAAAGGCTGCCCAGCAGCACAGCACAATCAACAACGCCTTCAGCACGCAATCTCGCCAAGTGTCCTCCCAATCAAATCCCAACCTCCATCCCGTCAAGCTCCATCACTTCGGCGGCAGCGCATGAGGATACCGATTCTTATCCTTCCCAACATCCTCCTTAATCACCTCCTGACTAACCGGCAAAGGCACACCCGCAACCGACCTCTTAAGCTCAGCGCGCTGCTCCTTCAAATTAAACACCGCATTCTCCAGACCCTCTACAACTCCCTCGTCAGCAAACCCACCCATTCACAACCACCCACAATACAACTCACCGAAGTGATGCTCCGTCTTGCCCATAGCAGTCCCCGGCTTGACATGATCCTTCCTCAACCCGTCCACGACGCCCTCGAAACGGTCCAACTTCTTCGAGTAAGCGCGCACATCTTTCTCATACAGGTGCCAGTCCCCCAGGAGGAGGTTCCGGGCTTTGAGCTGCGCCTCGTACTGGCTTGGTGGAGCGGTGGAGCTCCGTTCGAAGAGAGCGTCGCGTTTGGGTGGTGCCTCGGCTGGGGCTGGGGTGGTTTCTGCGCGGGTCGTGAAGGAGGTTGCTTTCTCTGCAGCAGGGGCCAGTGTAAGGGTGAGTGTTGGTTTGAAGGGGGTGGGGAACTCTGAGAGAGAGAGAGAGAGAGAGAGAGAGAGAGAGAGATATATATATATATATATATATATAGGGATATCCCACGCACCTTGAAGCCGAGCACACTCGCTGTGAAGTTCACCCGCCTCGGCATTCAGACTATCAATCTTGGCCTGCAACTTCTGCTCATCACTGACGTGCGGTTTCTTTCTCAACTTGGAAAATTTGGCGCGGACTTTCTCGCTCATGCTGATCTTGCTGGACGCTTCTCCTTTCGCCATGTCGTTGGAGTGAGGGAGACTGTGTTGTGGCGGTTCGGTCGTGCTGGTCGGTGCAATGTTTGATGGCCATTCCATGGTCAAGTCAATTGAGGGAGGTACATATCCTAAATCTTGCTCTGTTGTGAATGCAGCAGCATACAGACCTCGTCACTCGTAGCTGTCCGCGCTGCAGTGCCACGCCATGGCAAGGCAATTGACAAATTCGCAGTAGTGCATCTTGCGCTCCACTCCACCTCAACTACAGCAAAGCCAGCGTTCTTCTGTATGTCATGAGGCGGGCAGAGTTTGATGCTCCTCAAGCCGTGGTGTCTGTAGCAAAGGAGCATTCACACTGCACCCAGTGTTTATCTGACATCCATTTGCTACACCAGAACCCACTTCTCACTTTTGCTCAAGCTGTTTGTACGCGGCCCGTGCATTATTAAGGTCTTCGTGTTTATTCAATGTGAACATAATTACGTAGCGTAACTATCAGACTTTTCTCCTCGCCTTCACACCAGTTGTCTTCCATCGCCCTGGTCCGTGATGTCCGGTCGCCATCCCTCTCTGTACCCTGTCCTTGACATTTCTTTCCGCCACTGTATTTCTGAACATGTAAGAATGAATGTAGATGAACCATGTGCGATGAAGGAGCACGAAGCTGACGCACTGTGCCTTCGGTAAGAAGAAAACGCCGGCACGTGAGTCGACCTCCCGCCATACTCTCCGCGGGTATTCTGAAAAGCCACCAAAGAACGCCCTGCAGGTTCGTCCTGCCGCTAAATGCCATGTACGTGCGTGTCGTCGTTATGTACGATGAAATGGCTGTTGCTGTCGGCCAGGCCCTATGCCCGGCTCGTGCGCGATTCGAAACTTTCCCGAGGATCCGGGTTCATAACTCCCAGCGGTCGAGAGTAGTCCTGAGTATCCTGCATGGACACACGACTGCCGTTTGCCTCCTGGTTGGCAAAGAGAACACTTGGGTTGAGTCGCTGGTCGTACACCATGGGCTTGCTATGCCTTGTGCTGTCGCCAGAGTGACTGCTATCCAGGGGACTGACTGGGCTGACACCGTCGTTGCCGGCGAACAGTATCGAGTGTCGCACACTATTCTGGCCCGTAGGGTGGCCATAGTGTACCTCGTCCTGCTCTCGTTCGCCTATGCTCGGGCGAGTGTTGTTCCTGCTCAGGAGTCCTGCCTTGCTAAGGACACTGACATTGCGGCTCATGCTCTTCTTTGAGCCGGCCACGCTACCGCCTTGCTCGTTGTCGTCGTTGCGTTTTCGGCGCCAGAGCAAGAATGCGATGATCGCCACCAATGCCACTGCCACCACGACTCCTATCACGATTCCTGCGATGGCACCTCCGCTGAGTCCATCTTTGCGCTGCAGAGGCACCTGATCGTTCGAACCATTTGCAACCACAGGTGTCGATGTGACTGTCTGTGTCACCACGGTGCCAGCTATTGTCGTCATGATCACATTGGTCACAGGCGTTGGCGGTTCGTCGGTGCTCGGTGGCACAGTCGTCGTTTCACGCGTCGATGTCGCAGGCGCTCGGTTCGATGTTGTGGTTGGTGTAGATGCCTGTATCCGCTCTGTCAGTAAGTGTCAACGCTGTGCCAGGCGATATCAAGGTTAGGTGCATATGAATTGCACATAGAATGCAGCACAGGGGTGTGCACGGTGAAGGTGTGACCACTGACAGGCCTCGTGACATAGGAGACTACAACACTCGGACTCGGACTCTGGGTCACGGTCTGCACTGTAGTACTCACATAGCTCGTCTCTGGATCTTCAGTCGAAGATGGTGCGGCCGAGGACTGCACGGTCGTAGACTGTTTCATCATAGACGTTAATAAAGAAATGTTGAGCGGGCGAAAAGACTCGCGGACACGCTCGAAGAAGAGTAAATTGAGAAACGCGAGGCAATGGGGTAGTCTGTTACAATGAGAAGACCTGAGCTATCTCGGCCAATGCTGTTCGTCTTGGGACTTGATGCTGTTGGTTTGTGGGGGCGTAGGGTCAACTTACCGGCTGTGTGCTGCTGGCGCTTGAAGCTCCGGCGGTGCCAGAAGGTGCGATGTCCAATGCAATATAGCCGTATAGTCCTGCGTCGGCGTCGCCACACTTTTCCTGCGGGTACCCAGGGCAGTCTTGGCTGCAACTGGAAGTCGATTCTTGGTCGGAGGGGATATAGTTTGAGCAGTAGCAGCTTTGATACGAGACGATGGCGAAGGCGTACGATGATCTGCATTCATCCGAGCAGAGGCCATTCGACATGTATATGTTGGTACCTGCAAACCAAGGAGGTCAGCAAAGCGACGGGGATTCGTGCGTCGCGTGACAGCAAGGACGCACCTTTGCTGTTGTCTGAGCCAGTATTTTGTGACGAGCAGTACTTTTGATCGGCGCTGGCACGCATAGCCAGCAGTACGACCGCCATCCACGCCCTGTAGGGAAGCATGTTGTGATATTTCATGGTGACCGGAGCCAATGCCCGAGCCGTGACGTGCTGGTGTTGCCGCAGAAGAGCGGAAGAATACAAGGTCGGCGAGTCGCCTCACTAGATCCTTGTAGCGGAGCTCATGCGCAATATTGGTCGATGGAAAGTGAAGAGCTGTGGCTGTTCGATGCCTCGAACGGCTTGGCGAGCAAGGAAGCGAAGCGGAAGAAAGGCCGGCGCCGTCACAGTCTCTCGGATGTGCGGACAGCAGCAGCAGCAGCAGTGTGTTGTCGATGGCTCTGGGGTGTAAAGAGGTGCGAGGTCGATGATGGTATTACAGGCGGACTCGGGCCATGCGGCAGGTGTGGTGTGCTTGTCCAGCAAGACTTTGTTGACGAATGACTGTAGCTTGACTGCAGGTCTGTGGCAGAGGGCGTGCAAGTGCGTGCACTCGGTCGCGCGAAGGGAAAACAGTGGAAGCAGAATTAGCGAATGTGGATCGTGGTCGAGAGGGCGAAAGGATGAGTATCGGAGGTGGTGTCGGGGTCGGCGGGCGTGGTGTGAGAGATGGGTGAGAGGTGAGAATTGCGTGCAGAGCGTCGAGACGAGATGGGGAGATGGGAGATGGGCGCAGGCTCGAGCACCCGCCAAGGAGACTTCCACTTCCTGGGCCTTCCGGGGTGTCAATCGAAATACCGGCACGCCGTAAGCGAAACCTTCAGCTCCAACCCGGCGCAGAGGCGATCAACACTTCCATGCACCACCAACCAGTTGCAGGAAGAGTTCTCCTGCAAGTGAGAAGCGCTGGTGTTGGTCGTCGAGCTGCCGTTTCACGTTCCCGCCGATAGGATATTTATTTATTCTTTTGCACACGGCGATGTTTGTGGTAAAAGGCGAGGCTGTAGTCGCTGCTCTGCTACTGTACACTACCACGGCTCTCTCCTGCTCGGCCGTTCCGCGCGCATCAAATTAATTTGCCCCAGCGCCAGAATCCCGTTGCTGCATGACGCAACCCCCTCTCTGTTGTGTTCCTTCAGGTGGGACGTCCACTCGTCGCGTCTGTGCCTTCTCTGTGCGCGCTACTGCAATCTGCTTGCAGTGCAGGACGAGCTAGAGAGAGCGGCAATGGAGCGATTACGCGTACTGTCAGCACACTGGCGGACCTCCAGCAGAGAGAAAGCTCGGAAGCTTCATCACAACACTGTCCAGGAGAGCTGCAGCTGCGTCCGCGGGGGCGTGCTGCGAATGGTAGCACCGAGGAGCTTTGCTATGGCTGATGGACGAGAAGCTCGTCGTATCATCATCAAGGTAGTAGTAATCAGTATGTACATCGCAGCATCAGCAACATCGTCGTCTGGTCATTGAAACTGTACATGATAAGCGCCGTTGCCTGAAACACCGGAATGCCAGCCAAATACCACACCGGGACACCCCTTCGGCATGCTGCCTCGGACGCGTTCTGCCGACGTGACCTAGAGTACATGCATACCTTGAACCTTCATCCAGCGACCTACCTATCTGCATGCGTGCGTGCATGAGAGAGATCTTACTAACTTGCTCCCTAATGCTCCCTAATGCTCCTCCTGGATGTGTCTCCTGCACTACTACTGCCACCCGCCTGCAGAGGTACGCCTATCTACTTCATCCACGGAAAGTGACTCGATCTGGCACGTGTCGTGCACGATGCTTCATCAGACCATGTTGTCCATATGCATGGAGCTCCTTATCATGTTCAAAAGATGATATCTGCATGGTCCACGTGGACTGCAAGCTACAGCTTACCTGCTCCCCAATATCCTCGGCAAGGCAGGCCAGACCGATGCAATCCTTTGCAAGAAGCTCTCTCGCGGCTAGTTCGTCTTGGATAATGCCTACCGAGCCTCTTCTACAGCACCGAGGGACATAATGCAAGAACGTCGCCGAGGAGCCCATTTCCATATCGAGTCTTGTCGGTGGCGTCTGGGGAAGTTGAACACATGCAAGGATATCTGCGACACGCAGTTTCAGCTGGACGCCGCTGACAACATCTCGTCGTCGCAGCTGGAGAAAGATTCAAGGAACATGTTCGTCAGTCACACCTCTTTCGGCAGACCGACTCGGAAGGAGCAGCCACACTCAACCAGATCCAGGTCCAAGGTCACTATCTCCTAATCGTGGCGTAGATATAGCGGGACTCGTCTATAACAACAGAAGGTGCATGTCCACCTGCTAACATCCCCGCAGCAGGCGCATGCCAACGCACAGTACGCTTATCTCAATTGCAACCATCAGCATGATGCCAGCTGTGGCATCAGCATCACATTCGTGCAAGGTCTTGCACGCTGTGATGGTTGAGATGTAAAATGCGCGACGATGATCCCACGACCCCAACGGCCAATGCCTTGCCCCCGATAACCTGGCAAGCTCCTGTAACCGTCAACGCCATCGATGTACGCGATCGGACTTGGTGATGCTGGTCGTGCGACACGGAGAAAACCTATGATGACTCGTAGTTCTAGTTGACTGGCAAGGTAAGTTCCAGCATCTCGATTGCTGGGTCTGATCAGGTGTTGGCTTCAACCAAATACATTCGATCCTTCCTACATACTCAGCTCTTAAAGAGCGCTAAGGTCTTTGCTGCTGAAGGCCTTTGGAATGTACTGCAGTCGCTGGCTGACTGCGACAGTAATCTCTCCCGCGGTAGCCCAGAACACGTACTGCATGCTCCGCATTCATTGCTGGTCGCACAGTCGAAGCTGTGAGGAGTGATGTGCAATTACGAACACGCGAGCTACACGACCTGGTTGGTAGCTTTGCTAGTGGCTGAAGAGCGAGCCGAGATCTCAGATTTCACTGGAGCTAGTCAGCGACCACTTAGACCGGCCGCTACCACGGCCGCGGGTGCTGTGCCCATCTGAATCGACAGCAAATGCTCTGAAGGCCCGTCGAGTAAGATCTCGCTCGTAAGTGTCAATACCGCTTGGTCCGGCGTAAGCTGTGTTGACCCAATCTGTCACCGCTATCGCCCTTCGAGCCCATCAAAATACTCTCCTTACGGCGGCTTTAGGCTGACTGTACCAGTCACATGCAGGTTCAGTGTCGCGCCACGCACTTCCTATAGGTAACCATGCTCTGCGCACGCTCCAAATCAAGCACGCATTCGAGTAGCAGTATAAGGAGCGAAAAAGACGGTGCGCGCAGAGACACTCGATTTTCTCAACAGTCCTCGTACCCATCCTCCATGCTTTTCGAGTTCGCACGAGCCAGGCTTTGTACCTCTCGCCGCTGGTGCTGGAGCTATCTCTCGTCTAGCTTCTGTCCAAGCTTCTTGACATTGTCTTACTGGGCACATGAGCTTACAATGAGAAAGTGCATGTCAAGGCGACATGATGACTGCTATGACGGGCCGCGAGCTTTTTTTCAGCTTCTTCTGTGTAGATTCATGCTTGCTCAGGGAGCAGATGAACTCGACGCCTGTTCTAAAGCGTACGTGTCTATACGCACCATTCACTGACTACACGTGCTTCAGCCACGAGACGGCAACGAGTGCACTGCTGACGACTGATTTAAGACCCGACCTCGTAACATAGAGACTGACAGAACGAAGAAGCTGACTGGACTCACATCGGTACACGTTGTACACGATCTCCTTCTCATCTCGACTCGCCGCAGCTTCTCACAGCCCTGCCATTTCCACCTGCAACCCAGCTCTCGTCAAGTTCATCAGCTCGTCAAGGACACGCAAGCTGGGCCATCTCCCTCGGCTCTCCCTCATCAGCATTCCCCTCCAAGATCTCGAACATTAGATCTTGTCGCAGCTTCTCCTGCACTATTTCAGCGACTGCCCATCCAGGTGCTTCGACTTCGTTCCATCTCCTTTTGCAGCAGGGAATCCCGCTCGGCTTCATCATTGGTCATCTCAGTCGTATTCGAGGAATTATCGCTGCCCGTAGGTTGGCGTTAGAGGCTCGACATGTGGCATCTCAACATCGCTACCAGATTTCTGCGTCGCGGCGAGTGCTGCTGCTTCTGCTTTGCGACGCTCTATGAGTCCGCGATGGCGGCGACGCGGAAAGGTGGGAAGGGGTCATGCGTTTCAGCTCTGATCAAGTCAAATGAGCGGGAAGGAGAATGACAGAGAGGTCTTTGTTTTATGTTTTCACCAAGGTGTCTTTCACTGGATGCTTGGCTGCGCTTCAACGCTAGCCTCCTGTTCTCTCAGTGATACCAATGACTCATCCAACAGAGCAAGCAGCGCGATATCCATACGCTCACCCTCCTCGGCAAGCCCTTCGATTATCTCTCTTCATCAGCCCTTGTCGCAGCTTGTCATGTGGCCTGGTACAGACCGTCACCACTGACGCCAGAGCTCGCAGCATCTCTTGCTGCAGCGGGTCGTTGAGTGCGGCCTTTACATTAGCAAGCTTATAGACCCCCGTAGTAGCAGGGCTAGAATCGACGTCTGTCGTCTCGACATCGACAGTCTTGGGTTGAAGTGGTGCTCGTGATGTCTTTTGCCCTTTGTGCCGCAGTGTAAGTTTGTGGCGGCGTTCGTGTCGAGGGGTCCGAACGAGGCATTTTGATCTGTCGCATATAAGTGGGAGTGATTACGCGGAGAGGCTTCGTCTGGAAAACGACCAGTAGGAGTATTCACATGAAGATTGTAGTTTGCTGCTTGCTCATACACCTGTAATGGCTATAGCGTCTTCTAGCAGATATTAGCACTAAAGCCACATGATACCCGGCATAATGTCCACCTTTGGGTTCTCCTCAAACTATAGCTTAAGTGAAAGGTAGTGTGCATATCTAATTTGCAACTTCTCAAGGCACACTACGAGGGCTCGCCCAAGCCAGTATCCATCTCCCGCGAGCACGCTCATGAAGAATAATAAAGTCAGTGCCAAGAGACCTTTCCATTATCTTCGTTTCTCTCCTCGTCTGCGCGAGACAACCGGCGCCTCATTACTGGCTTTCCCCAGCGAAGGCGCTTCCGGCGTGGCCATACTTTTGCTCTGGGAGTTTTTGCTCAACACTCGAGCTCTGGCACGCCCGAGCCATAGCCAGTTTCTACCTGGCTTTCTTATCTGTCTCAATCCGCTGCTGCCTCTCCTGCCATCTCAACGCGGCAGAGATCTTCCGAAACGCCTCATACAGTATCCAGACCGGAATCGCAACCCACAGCGCAGCATTGAAGAAGACCAGATACAGCCAGAGATACATCCAATTCGACGTATCCAGATTCGGCGAACCAGACAACCACTCTGGCGCGAAAGTCATCCACCCACCATAGAGCTCACCAGTCGCCAGTACAATCATCCAGTACCACGCCTCCGGCTTCCCCTTCCTCAGACAATCGCAAATGTACACAGCTATCGGCCCGGCGATGAACACCGTCAACAGCTCCAGGGATATAATCGTCAAATCACTTCCGCCCCAACGCGCGTCTGCTTTCGCATATTCCATCCACAGCTTCGCGAACGGATTGTTGCCATATTCGGAGCCGTAGATCCGGTCGCGGTGGCCGAGGAAGTAGACGGATGGGGGGAGGTATGGGGATGTGGGGACGGCGTCCAGGTTCGCGAGATCGGTGAGGGTTGTGGTGTAGCTGAAGAAGCAGTTGTAGAGGTAGGAGCCTTCGAGCAGAAAGTGGATCAGCGCGTCGAAGGCGTGCCAGACGAAGAGGAGGCGGAGCTTGGTTGAGGTGGAGCGTGGGAGGAGTGTTAGGGATGAGAGGTAGGCCGCGGCCAAGATCGCTACGGTAGATAGCAGCGATAGAATTGTTGTCGTGCTGATGAAGGAGGGCGGGTCGGCGCTCATATTGAACTACGTCGCTGTTCGTAAAGTAAGCTACTTGCTGTAATCGATCTATGGTGAGATGAGGTCGCAACAGGGACGCGTTGTGAACGCGTTCGAGGAAAGTAGAGTTATACTTCATATCTCCTTTTCTTCGCTTCAACACGACATGACATGTTCCTGCGCGTGTATACGCCGCATGCACTAGGTTAGGTGCACGCCTGGAAGCAGCACGCTCATGATCATTCGAAACTGCCCGTGCAACCTCGTCAATATGTCCACTCAGCACACAAGCTCAAGCGACGCATGGTGGCGTTCGCAGCGCCACCTGAACATGCAGCTTCGCATTGCTCATGGCCTCATCAACATTTCTTGAGAATGTTGAAACCTCTGCTGGTATGGGTTCCGAAGCTGGAAGTGAGTTCGGCGTCTCTGGTGACAGAGAGTTTGAGAGCATCATGAAGACATTGGATAAAGACTCCGCGCCTGAGCCATCACCTCCTACGACCTACGTGCACCCGCCATTACACGACGCATCCAAAGAGATACGCCTCATCAGGATCCTACCAGGTCCGGATGCTGACGAGCTGGCTTGCTCGATGGGAGTGTACAATCTAAGAGCTGTCAGTGGACACTACACGGCCATCTCTTATACCTGGGGTCCGAATGTCTTAGATCGCAGCATCTGGCTCGATGGCTTCCACTACCCGATGCGCCAGAACTGTTGGTACGCCCTGAAGCAGATGCAGCACCGCTTCAGCCAGAACGAGCGCGCGACGAGATTATTCTGGATCGACGCTCTCTGCATAGATCAAGGCACACATGGCGAAAAGAACCTGCAGGTGGCTCAAATGGGCTTGATTTTTGCATTGGCTTTTGAGGTGGTTGCATCCATGGGCAATGAAAGTATGCTGCACGACCAAATGGAGCCGTGTCTTAATGCTAATGGCGCCGTCCCCGAGGCTGTTTTGACTCGCATGGCGATCGAACTTATCCGACAGCCATACTTTGAGAGAGTCTGGGTTGTGCAGGAGTGTATACTCGCACGCCGTCTGCGTGTAGCTGTCTGCCTCTCTTGCTGGTCCTGGAACAGCATCATGCGCGCTATCGATGGTGTTCTCGCTCGCGATAACGTTGCGGCATTCATCCCGTACTTCAATGATCTGGATGGTCTATCTCGTGATCTTCACAGGTTGGCCGTTCTCAGGAGAGACATTGCGCATTACGAGAAACGAAGTCTTGTCTATCTAGTCATCAAATATGGCCAGCGGCAATGCACTGAGCTGAGGGACAAACTTTATGGACTTCTCCCGCTTGCGAGTGTCACGGACCGTGAGTATCTCGAGGTGGACTACGAGAAGCCGCTGTGCTTGCTTTTGGAACAGTACGAGGCTTTGTGCTTAAGGACCTGGTTGACTGCGAGCGACGGCTGGACACAAGTTCTCCTATCGCCTGGTGTACAGCGAGTCAGTATCAACGTCTTGGCTCAGGCATTCAGCGAAGACGAGGCGTTCGCGGACGGCTTCATGAAAGTCATATGTCACTCCGCAAGCGCCGAGGATTTGAAGCCGGAAAGGTTGTCCCTGGACACATGGAAGACGTATCGGATTAACACCGATAAAGGCGATTCTTTAGTTCCCATGGATGACTATGCGTGGCAGGTGCAGCAGACAGCTTTAGTTGAGAAAATGCGTACCATACATGGATCCTCACGACCGTTGGTACTGCATCTTGCATCCGTGGAGCAAAAGCATTCTTCAATGCTGATGTTGGTTCCAGAACATACCAGAAGCGGCGACTATTTGTTTTGTCCCGTGGTCGATGACAATAAGGACGAAGATTCTGTGCGCCAGAATGTGCTGATACTCACAGGCAGAGAGGATCAAGCACGGACTGTAGCAATAATGGGATTTGCTAGAATCTGCCCTAGGGATGCCCTCTGGCGCACAGCACTAACGAGTGAGCTCCCGCAGTCGAAGCTATGGAGGTATGTACAGCGAACGTGAAGACAGCTATTGGGTTCTAGTCGGTTCCGACCGCGACGGCGATAGCTACATACCCCAACAGATCAGCTAACGACTTTCTTGGTAGTCCTGCTATGACATGCTCAGCCTGGCTGCTTGCTCCTCAGACGCACTCGACCAAGTGGCTCTACGCAGTCGGACTCGAATGCCTGCATCGGCCCCTAACTACATGGACAGATGGGGCGCGAGACGGCCCGAGCTATATCTCCTGTAAGGTTTCGAGTATTAGGTCAAGCCACTTAATTGCTGGGAGGCCTCTTATTCGCGTCTGCAAGGAATGCGGCGGGAAACCAGATTATGAAGAACTTTTCGAAGGATTCATTAGTGGCAGACTTGAGAAGCCGCTCAAACGATGCGAAGCGCGCGCGCTGTATGACCTGGGCACTGCGAGGAAGAAGAAGAACAAGAAAAGGAATATTCCTTTCCATGCAAGAACTGACAGCGATGAAAATTTTGACATTTCGAGCTTGACGCTGGCCCAGGTCCACGAGCTGCAAAGGATAATATACCTTGTAAATGGCACTTATAAAGCAGGGTGTAGCACCTTATCGGAGGAATCACGCGGACAACTTCGATGACAGAGGAGGAGATGCATACCGATCTGCTCATGGCCTTGAGGAGGAAATCTATGCAAGCTGTGCGAATTCTCAGACATAAGCATCAGCGCGCAGTTCTAGCAAAGTCCGTGTATGAGTAGAGATTGGCCGCGCTCAACGGCACTGCGCCGAAATGTAGTTGCTGGCAGCAGCTGCTATCAGAGACACAAGCTGCTAGGCCAATATTTTCAATTCGATTGCACCGCCGACTAAGATCTACAAATGCCACATCCTGGCAATTCCAGCGGTCAACGTTGCATGGGCTATAGTCCAAGAAGCTCGTATCAGCCGCAGAGGAGACCTTATAGCCAGCGACTTGTTGCGTGCATTTTATGGAGCGCATTGGTGGAGAGCGGTCGTTGTACTACAACACAGCAACACTCGTATGTCTTTGGAAACTGCCTTCCGGGGGCTAGAGGAGACAGATCCAAGTGTGCTAACGACAGCCATATATATTCAGGATCGAAAAGCCTCTGCTTACATGTTTGGACGATTACCTGGTAGGTGCTGCAATTCAATAGCACGTGCATCCTGACCGGTCACACTAGTGACATCCTTTGGCTGCTCATGACAGCGAGATTACCGATCATACTTCGCCTTGTACTGGACAAGCTCGGTCTTTCAAACCAGCATATAAAACGGTACCAGGAGTGGACAGGCTGGCATTTTGATCGAGCCCCTAGCCCGTCAACAACGCACGCTTCTCTGAGAATGGCGTTCTTGTCTGATGCAGTGCATTGATATTCGACATATTCTTCACACCATCCTCTCAGGGGTAACAACGCCGCTCTTCTTGCCGTCCTCCGAATCATGCCGTTCGGGCGAGCCAGTCTCGATGCCCACAAGTGGCTTGTCAGCTGGGAAGTACACTCCATCAACGGCGACAGGACCCTCGCCTGTGAGCCACTGCAGCCAGTGTTAGCCACAACATCATGCGGGCAGAATGGGAGAACTCACCAAATACCAAAAGAACACACCAACAAACAGCGCTCCGCTAACAATGTTTCCCAACAGCGCCGGAATCAAGCTCTTCCAGATGAAGAACGTCGTTGTGATCGCCGGATCACCATGAAATATCGCCGTCGGCACGAAGAACATATTCGCTACAACGTGATCCAACCCAAGGCACACGAATGCGAACGTTGGCCACCAGATCGCCATGACTTTGGAGAAGTACTCCCGCGCCATCATGGCCAGAAAGCAAGCCATGCAGACCAGCCAGTTGGCTCCGATCCCGCGCAGGAAGATGGCGTGCCAAGTGGGTGTGACGACTTTGCTGGCGTTGAAGGTGAACACCGTCTGAGTGTAGACTGGTGTGTTGAAGACTTCGCCGTATCCGGTGATGAGGCCGACGATGAAGAGGGAGCCGGCGAGATTGCCCCAGAATGCTGTGAGAGATGGGGTCAGATAGGATATGTGAGCGGAGGGAAGAGTTCAGGCGTACTAATGAACCAATGCTGCAGCATCTTCGCCACGGAGATCCTTCGTTGCAGCGCGGCGATCGTTGTGAGCATGAAGGATCCGGTGCAGAGGTCTGTTCCTGTCACGATGACCATTGTGAGGCCGAAGGGAAAGATCTGCACGTGCTCGTCAGGATGAATTCGGCTTCCTTCCTTGATCCTACTTACCAGAGCTCCGATAGTCCTGATCAGTCCTGGTGCATTGCTCGTGAACCACGGCGCCGCGTTCGTGCTCAATAGAGCGGCGCAAG
This sequence comes from Mycosphaerella arachidis, assembly GCA_001297265.1. NCBI lineage: Eukaryota > Fungi > Ascomycota > Dothideomycetes > Mycosphaerellales > Mycosphaerellaceae > Mycosphaerella > Mycosphaerella arachidis. Next base: position 252,015 of record LIHB01000028.1, read on the forward strand.
CAAAGGAGAGGAACATGCCAGCCATCACGGACGACATGAACACTTTATCGACGCGCATATTGGCCTTGGTGTAGCCTGCTCGACCGCATAGCTCGACGGTCTCTTTGGGCGAGTAAGCATTGACGATGACGTTGATGGGTTGTTGGAGTGGCATGTTGGCGGTTATCTCTTGTTGAGAGGTTGGTTGAATGGAGGGAAAAGAGTATACAGAGAGCTCCCAGGAGGACCTGCTACATTACTATACGACACAGCTATGAGTCGCTTCGACGGCAGAGCGGCAGAGATCGGTCAAAACAACTCCATATTGTTGGAGTAGACTGCAGGAGAATGCGAGGCTTGTTGTACTGGTACCGGCAGACGCGCTTGCAATGGTGTAGGCCGTCGATCACTGGCAACTTTTGAAGTATGGAGAGCAGAGTTTCGGAATCTCATCTACCTTGCTCGCGAACGCGTCAAGCCTCTACTTCAACACGCTTTCGATTGAGCTGATACATCAAGATGACGGTCTCTCGGTTAGATGGGGAGTTTCGTGTCCGATCGAACGTTCATATCTTATGGCGATGTCCTTTGCCGTCATGGAGCATGCTGAGAAGCTTGATAGCGGCCACAACGTGTGACAAGATATCTTGTGAATGCCTCAAGTCTACCATGTACTTGACTTGCAGACTGTTGGTAGATCGATTGTGAGGTGGTACGAGGTTAGTGGTCAGATACTGCCTTATCATATGCCAAGAGATAAAGACCTGATCTGGCTTTGCGTAGTGGCTGCGAACTGGCTTGGCGACCACAACAGCTGTTGCATATGATCGTTTCTCCGCGTTACGAACGATCTGTAGTAACGGTTAACTGCATTCTCTATCAAGATTATAGCTGTACGACTAACGATCTGTAGTAACGGTCAACTGCATTCTCTATCAAGATTATAGCTGTACGACTAATTTTCGACTTGGTGCTCTCATTATACGTCTCGAGACTGCCCTCCTTCTGGACTTCCATCCGAAGACGATGTTGATACCTCAGCTCCTTCGAACATGTTTCTCTCTTTTGAAGCACCGAGAGCTGGTGAGAAATTCCTTGCCGCTCTGGACTTCAAATGGTGTCTCGAAACACGCAGAGGAGAACGCAACACGCAGTAATCCACGCATAGTACGAGGCGTACCCCTTCGCATAGGTTTCTATAGCTCTCGCTACGCAGCTACGCTTCCGCAGGTCCGAGCAACAGCATCCGCCTCAATGCGAAGCGAAGCGCTCAGCGGCAGCGAGACTTGTCACTAGCCCTCTTACCCAATAACCCATTCTCCCTCGATCCCGCTGTTCGGTAACTAGTCCTTTTCCTGAACTTCCTCGGTCTTTTTTATCTCATCCTCAGTCATCTGCGCCATGTGTTCCCTATCCATCCGGTCCACCAAGCCTGACAGCTGACGCATGGCATCTCCTACGCAGCGGATGTCTTCACCGAGGTAGAAGCTGGATGTCTGAAATGGCATGGTATGAACACTTGGGAGCTACGAGTGCACAGTGGGAATTGGCAGGCTCAGCTGTGAAGGAGTCAGCAGGCGCAGGGCTTCAATCGGAGCGTATAGTTTATACAAACACTGCTCGCTGCTTCTCGCGCCCGTGGAAAGCTGCGCGACTGGTCGTATATTATTCGTAGCGTTGCTGCCAACTCTGCGAATTGTATCCATGACTATGCGACTTCTCCCTAACCATTGCGGAGAGCCCTTCTCCTCTTCCTTTTCTCCTCGACATAAACCTCTGTCAAACGTAGACGTTGCCACAGCGCGACCCATGCTCATTAAAGACCGCTCACTGGTAGATCGTGCTCTCTCTGGAATTTGCAAATCTGCGCCTTCTTATCATCCGTCAGCTTGACCTGAGCAGACCTGCCATCGTGTCTTGGCCGATCCGGGACGCCGATAATGAAGTCATGCTGGTTGTCGCGCACTGGAAGAGGATAGCGAATGACTGAAAGCTTGTTCCTCTCAATGGGAAGCGTGGAGTCCGATCCCTGTGCAACTGTCAGTACTGTTTCGATTTAGGACAACGATGACATACCTCGATGTTGCTCTTCTCCATTGCTCAATTTATCACCGCTCAATCTTCAAATATACTATTCCGCGGTCGCTATCCGCGAGTTGTGCTTTCCTATTACTCTTGATCACCTTCGAAATGTGATCAGGGTTGAGGGCCGGAAGAGGTAGCGATCGCATCGTACTGATGTATCAGAACTTGTCCCACTTCACCGGCGGGCACATTGCTCTCCCGGTCACCATAGATCGTCGTCGTTCGAAGCCTCTCAGGAGAAGTCACTGACAAGCAACCCATTCTCCTTCTGATACTTCACGATCTCCTCTCTCTCTGCTCGACTGGATCTCCGCAAATGCTCGAGATGCTGCAGCCCAGTATATTCTGGAAAACGCACCGGCATGTCGACGATCTCATCAATTTTGCGTTATAGATCCTCGAAGACTCCTTCGCGACACCGAGATCCTCAATCCTCAGCCTAAACCGTCCGCCCCGCAACAAAATCAGCGCGACCTCCGCTCCATCCTCAACATCACGTACCTCATCCAATCTATTCAAAGCCACTTTCACCATCTCAGTATCTCTCAAAAGCTCGGAAGTGAGCGTCTCCTTCCTGATCTGGCTGGCTGCATTGATCCAACGCCGGACCACAAAAATCTCGTCATCCGTGGGCACCTTCCTGTCTGTAGCCTTCATTGCGGCGATGATCAAATTCGAATGCACCACAACGACCGGAAGCCGTTTTGTATGGAGGCTCGGCCCCGCCGTCATAACATAGACAAGCAGTCTATACTGCCCAGCTTGAGATAGGTCCAAAGCAGGCCGAGGGAGATACCGAGCACGAGAAGGTCAATGCGAGTGAGTCGTAGTGACAATGTCGGCGTGCTGTGGTCGACGGTGGGATGAACAGCGTGTGCGTAAGTCTGCCGGCCGCAGGATATATTGGGGAGGTCGACGTCACTGGGTATGGCAGTGGGGAAGCACTCCGCTCTTGCCAGTGTGTCCGCGCCTTACTTCAAGTCCAGGAGAAAATCGAGGCGTTCGATGGCGTAGAGAATTTGCCAGACGAGCTTTGGAGAGATTTGCTCCCTAAGACACTTGTGACTGCAACCCCATCACTGCGAAACAGAAGGGTATTAGCTATACTCGACAAGCACGTGGCAGTGTCTTAAAAGTGGTGTAGTTGTGAAGCGAGGCGCGCCGTGCAACACGTGTCTCGATTGCTCCACCACTGTCCAGGTCATTGCTTGATACTCTATACCCTGAGATACCTACCTGAAGCCGTGGATCGTCATACCGTACCCAGCCCCGACCGCCGCCCCCAGAGCCTCCAGGAAGATCTTCTGAGTCTGTGCCGATACGATGCTCAACCACACGCTTGATCTCAATCTTAGGTGGATCTGTGCACTCCCCATCCACATCGCGTTACGCAAATTTCAATACAAGCTTCTCGCCTGGCGCTGAGCACACATACGCACAATTCGCCATAGCGTACTGGCACTGCATGCGCAGCATGCGGCACGTAATCGGTAGATCGCGCAGTAGGATGGTACAGACAAAAGGACCTTCAACATCCTCGTCCAAAGACGAGGACCAGTTAATTGGCGACTGGAGACCAGGTGATACCGATCTTGAAGGCGTACCTCCCATCCTTACCGACTCGATCTTTTCAAACGATTTGAACATCGCTCGCATGAAGTACTGCTGCCGCGTTGATGTCGTCTATGGTCACCATGATGAAGGCCATTTTGTTGTAAAGCAGGTCCGCAGCTTCTCGCCCGATGGTTCTGTTCACGCCGAGAAGAGACGTGTGGAACTTGTACGTAGATGCTTGTGCTGGACGACCGGTCAGGCTGGTTCGCTGCTACTGCGTGTTCAGGTACAGGGGAGAAGTCCGGTGGGTTGGCTCCCAGGAGGGAGTTGCAGAGGATATCTCTGAGTGCTGGAGGCAGAGAAAGTTGTCGATAGGGGAATGCGGCGATTGTCGTGCGACCGTCTTGCTCTCGCAGGTCTGTCGTGCTGCCGCTCCCGCCATGCTTGGGCCGACCGATGTCCTAACGGAGTGTGGTACTACACTTGTCGTGTGGTGGTCTTAACGTGCTCAATCGCGGTGATTGTTGATCTTGGTAGTCAGACTACTCGTGTCAATTGAGGAGAGAAGATTGCGAGGAATTATGAGAAAGGGAGCCCTTCCCAATCTCGCAGGAGGAATTGCTCCATGATTCACCATTGCAGGCCAGTCACTTGCTTCAAGAATATGTTCAAGACTTCGTAGTTTGCGGTTCGCTGGCTCTCAGTTCGATGTTGTAGCCTGCTTCCTAAGCCCGCTGAGTCTGCTTTTTCATGCCCTTCCGCTGCTGCTTTTCCTTTTCCTTCTCCAAAAACTTCTTCTGCTCATCTGCAGACATTCTGCTGAGCTTCCTGTCACGCTCTTGCTTCTTCAGCTTGTCACTTTGAATTCTCCTTTCTTCCGCCTTCTCGTCTTCGTCGACCTTCCTGAGCTTGCGTTGCTCTTCCTCCCGGGTCGCTCGGATCTTGCGCATTGCTTCGGGTCGGAAGTGGGCGCTGTTCACGAGATGGTCGGGCAGGCGGAGGAAGTAGGCGAAGAGAGCGGTGCTGCTAGGGTTCGAGTCGAGACGCATCGAGAGGGAGACGCGCTTTTTGGGGAGCGTATCGTTGAGCCTGGAGTTTTGATCAGCGATGTACTGTCCACGGCGGGTGATCCGCAACATACTTCTTAGGCGCATCGATTGGCTGATCTGACACGATCAGGGCCTCCAGATCTTCACCAGCCTCAGTCACAGCCTTGATCAGCTCCGGGGTGAGCATAGCCTCGGTCACCTCCGCACTCTCCGACATGACAGTAGCCCATTCTGGCAGCTTGGGGTGGTCCTTGGTCGAGGTCAGGCTGACATCGTAGCGGTCATCGCGAAGCTGCCTCATCTTGTCCTTGTGGACCACCGCCCAGACGAAGCCATCGTATTTGCTGTCCTTGGAGGAAGCAGAAGGTATAAGCTCCTTCTCCCTGCCGTCGAAAGCATACGCAGTAGCCTCAAGCCTCTCGACGGGAGCAGGCATGCTCTCGAAGAAGAAAGATGCAGCATACTCGAAGGCCCAAATCACCGGGTTGTAGCGCTTGTGGAGGGTAAGCTTGATATCCAACCACGCGACGTTCTGTCTGCCAGTCGCGTAGGAGATCCACTCAAACTTGCTCTTCTCCTTGTAGAAATCATCCGGGATGTCGGGGTTGCCCCTTGGTGGTCGCGACTCCTTTCTCGGATTGAAGCCTATCGATGCGTACTCGGACTCAAGCAGTGGGAGATGTGTCTGGGCCCATCGCTTCGCCTTCTTCTTGTTCGTTGCTGCGCCCCAGAGGTTGACCAGGATGACGATCAGGATGAGTGGCAGAATGACCATCTCTTGGTAGAAGTCGGCGATCGTCACGCGTTCCCACACTCGATACCATTTCGTGTATGGTCGTCCTGCCATGCCCATGCCCGCGCCAAAGCCGGTGACAGGTGGCCGCGAGGAGGCTGTCGCGGCTGCTTCGCTGAAAGCTGAGGTGGCGGCATGACCGGGCGCAACTGGCGATGCTGCTGTCGCGAAATCAGCGAAGTCTGGTATGCATTAGTCTCATCCTCTCATCATGCATTGAGCTCTCCCATCACATGTCCGTACCATCGGCATCTGACGGTATCGCCGATGACGCAGAGGAAGCGACGCCCCCAAGCACTTCCTGCGCTTTCTTGAACAATCCAGCCATCTTCGCGGTGAGGTGTGGGACACGGTACCTGTGAGGCACTCTCGCTGGCGGCGTTGTCGACGTGGAAGAGCGTGCTCTTGAGCTGCTGCGTAGGGTTCGACGGGAACCAAATCAATTGAGCTTGGCGCCCCAGCTCCACTTCCCGTCCTCTTCGGTGGTGGTGTTCACGCTTCTCTCCTCCATTCCGTGCGAAATACCGGCGGCGTGGTAACAACAACATACACCACCCTCCGTGTCGGCGCGGTACAATGGAGCCATGCTCGTGAGGTGCTTCAGGCAATGTTGATATGCAAAAAGTTGTAGAGGCAAGGTGAAACGAAACATATGACACGGTCTACAAAGCCCCTGCCTCGCCTCCGTCGGGATGAGCTTCGACCGGGAGCTTTCACAGGGAAGTCTGCACGGCGGCATGAAAGCTGCTGCTTGCTCCTCTCAACGCTCTTCCTGAGCTCGACACAGTAGTAGGACCATTGGGCTATCACCTTCTGTCCTCGTCATCTAGTCCGTGTGGACACCGCTTACTCCGAGCCAGGATTGGCGTGTGCTCTAAACCTATATCTCGCCAGGCGCCAGGTTGAGTGATCGGTCGTAGCTACACCCTATCATATCTGAAGGCCACCACAAAATGTCCAATACAAGACCGACCATTGCAAAGCACAGGAAACCGTGCGACCTTCCTTCACCGCAATCGACCAAATCCTTCTGGCATACAGAGCCATCTGCATTGCTGCTGGGCCACCGCTCAACCCGTAACTTGCCAAAGACCGCTGATGTTGTAGTCGTTGGCAGCGGTATCACAGGATCGAGTGTCGCCCATCATTTGCTCACCGGTGGCGATAAAGACCAAAAGCTCCATGTCGTGCTTCTTGAAGCGAGAGAGGCTTGCTGGGGTGCCACAGGGCGAGTATGGAGACCATCCACAGTTGTGTTTTGCTTGCTAAATCCAACGCCAGAATGGTGGTCACTGCCAACCGATTTTCTTTGCACACCCTGACGACCCTAGTATTGGCCATTTTGAGCTCAAGAACTTCGAGACCTTGCGAAGCATGATCGACGAGAAGAGCATCGACTGCGAGTTCGTCGTACAGCCTGGTGAGTGTCAGGTCGATAGTGAAGTTTTGAGTCATGTCTTCGGACCATTGCGCTGACTATTACCACCAAGGCGTTAGGGGCCTTTTCTCCCGTGGTCATCTGGACCAAGCAGAACTAGCCATTCATATTGTCAAGAGCAATGCACCGGAATTGGCCTCTAGGATGCGTCTGGTGACCGACAGAGATGAATTGAACGGGCTACGCCTGCCCACAGCTTTTGGCGCAATCGTGACCAACATCGCAGCTCGAATGTGGCCATATAAGTTCGTTGCACGGATACTTGAAGACCTAGTAACATCCACGAAGCTCCACGGCTCCTTCAACCTTCAAACTCTGACTCCGGTCACTGAGCTCGCGCATAGTGAGAACAACGATGAACATCCGGTCCTCGTCAAGACCGATCGTGGCATCATCGAAGCTAAGAAAGTGGTGCTTGCAACCAACGCATACACCTCCCACTTGGTCCCCGGCATGGCGGACCTGATTGTGCCATGTCGAGGCCAGATGTCTGCGTTGGTGCCATTACCTTCGGTCTCTGGCGAGCATCGTCTTCAAAGGTCCTACGGCTTTCTGGGGGATGGCCTCGATGATTACCTCATTCAACGGCCCAATGAAAGCGGTGCCCACCTCATGTTCGGCGGCGGGCGACAGCACGCCCCATCAATGGGCACTACAAACGACAATCAGCTGGACAAGAAGACAGCGAGTTACCTCCGAGGCCGTTTGGTAGAAGTCTTTAACCTCCCCGAAGGCAGGAAGAACAATTCATCAACAGAGCTGAAGGCGACCAACGAGTGGACCGGCATTATGGGCTACTCTCGCGATGAAAGGCCGTGGGTTGGTTGCCTGCCTACAGATGTCTCCCCATCACTCCCATTCGGATCAGTATACCTTGCAGCTGGATTCACTGGCCATGGAATGCCAAATACATGGCTGTCTGGCAAAGCCGCTGCAATCATGGTAAAAGAGTCTCTGGACGGGGCGAACGAAGATGAAGCAAGTGCCGCCGCTTCACAGGAGACGGGCCTGCCGCAAGCATACAAGATTATCAAGAGCCGTATTGATGCTGCTATGGAATTGGAAGACGTTGAAGTCAACGATCTGGATGAGATGGCGCGTGGCGAAAGAGCCCGAAGGTCTTTTACGAGTGGGTTTGCTTGAGGGGTTCATGACTCGGCGTACTCAAGTCTGTACATAAGAACCAGCATCAACAGCAATACTTTTCACCGTACCGAGCAAGTGAGTGACCCAGATATACAGCCCTAGCAATACCACGTCCTGGCTGGCAAGCGAATGTCATATCATGCCCCACCAACGACCTCGGCTGGTCCGCATCAATACCTCTATTTCAATCCAACACTTCATGTGAGCTTCTATCGCCCACACCAGCAGCAATGGACGACCACACCCTCCCGCCGCCCTTTGTCAACATCCAGGGCATCGCCAACTTCCGCGACATCGGCGATGGCACCCTCGTCCGCCACGGCCTCGTCTACAGATCCGCAGACCCTGGCAAAGCCACCGAACACGGCCTCCGCAAGATGAGCCAGGAACTAGGTACGTAGGTGAAAGGTGAGTCCCGTATGCACCACCCAAACCTCCCTCATCTGACCCTTCCCTAACACCAAGCGAAGGAATCCAAGCCATCTTCGACCTCCGCTCCACGCCCGAAATCCAACGCGACGGCCCCGAATGGGCAGGCGTCGAAATCGCCGCCGAAGACCCCTTCGCAGCCCACGGCATAAAGCGAAACTGGACGCCCGTCTTCGCCGCGAAAGATTACGGCCCGGAGCAAATAGGACTACGCTATCAGAATTACACGCGCCCCGGGTCAGAGGGGTTCGTCAAAGCATACTATGACATTCTGCTTGCTGCGCCCTCAGCGTACAGCAGAATTTTCTCGCATCTGGCGCAAGAGCGTCCGACTCCTTGTCTGGTGCATTGTACGGCGGGAAAGGACAGGACGGGAGTTCTGGTGGCGCTGTTGTTTATGCTGGTTGGGAAGGGGAAGGAGGAGATTGCAGAGGAGTATAGTCTTACGGATATAGGGTTGGAGCCTTTTCACCCGATCCTTATTGAGAGGTTGTTGAAGAACCCGGCGTTGGGGGGAAGTCGGGAGGGAGCGTCGCGTATGGTTGCGAGTAGGAAGGAGAATATGTTGGCGACGGTGGATATGATTGAGAAAGAGTTTGGGGGGAGTGAGACCTATATGAGAAAGTACTGTGGGTTGGGGGATGGAGAGATTGAGGCGTTGAAAAGAAATCTTGGAGGGAAGTGATGAGGGTTTTGGGGGCCGCGGCTGTACATACTACTAGACATTTCACACATTACGACCCGTCAAGATTTCCCCATACTGAACCGACTCCGCAACGTCGGTGACGACAACATCTCAAATGACTGCGTCAATTTCTGCCTGCTCAGCCGAGGACTGCTGACATCAATGTAATCATCCGCATTGTCTTGACTCTCCATATAATAATGACCGTCCTCCTCTTCCAGTTTCCAGCTGACGCGGTACTGCTTCCCTTCCGGCCCGCATCCACAACTGCCTGCTAACTTCTCGCTCGGCGGACTATTGACTGCCAGCGCGAAAAGTACTTCCGGCTGACTGAAATCCGTATACCAGTCCCTGTGAGCAATGAAGTACAGCAAAACCACAACGTTGATGATAACCACTGCGAATAGAACAATGTAGAAGGCTTTTTGATAAGCCATCGTGCCTCCCGAGGCGTACTGCTGAATCCGGAGCTTGGCATTGAACCACTGACGGTCGCCTCGGATGGTGGGCAAGGTGTAATTCCAGAGAGTTGTGCTATTGAAAGCGAGGGGTGCATCCGTGATGGACTGGATAAGTGTACTGCCTGCTAGCACAGCGATGGCTTCTGCAGTTGATGGTGTCTGTGCTGATAGATTCATGGACGTCACGATGAATTGACTGAGCAGTCTGGCGTTACTGGCGTTTGCATCGTTCGTGCCGGCGCTTAGAGACAAGCCTGCGAGAACACATGAGTGAGTCAAACAGCGTGTGTCGGATGTGCTTGTACGTACTCCTTGCCCACTCCGAGCCGATGTTTGGCCAATCTTTGTTGAATGTAGAATTGCCATCTTGCGGGTTCTTGACATTCTTGTTGTATTGCAGGGGGTCATCCGTCTCGCAAACAGCTTCAAATCGACCACCACTGCTACTCGCACTGTACTCGGAGAAGCATTTGGAGGTCAGGCCAACAGTGAGCTGGCACATCGCGTAGTTGCTGCCATTGTTCGCTGTGGTAGGACTACCCACAAAGTCCAGGTCATCGCCCTTTGCGAGCAGGTAAAGTGAGGTGCGACCCCAGCTACCGATTCCTGTCGTATCATTCAGGATCGTGTTGAAGTTCTTCGGCATCTTCTGAAATACGGGTGGATATCGGACAGGACCTAAGAGTACACAGAGTGGTTAGCGATGCCCAGAACACGAACGGCAGCTTTTCTGCCATGAGCACCCTGTGTACAATGCAGCATGCACGTAGCTCGCCCCATTTCATCGCAATGAGGGCTCGTGACATAGTGTATTGCCGGTAAGCGCTTCGCGTCGTACTGATGCACACGCTCTTGCTCGAACCCGAGCGATTGGAGCTACGTGCGAGGACGGTAGCAACGCACGCGAAGGGATGCGCGTCGTGCTACACGCAGGTCACTGCATATTGCATTCTTTGCTGGGTGTTTAAGACGCCGTTCAATATCTAGAGCGGCAACAAACTTTGTCAATAGCAATCGTACCCGGTACGTACCATGTTTGTCTCCCCACTTGAATATGTTGCCGAGTGGGGTGTCCGACTGGTTAAGGAACAGGTCCGTTCCATTGGGATAGGCGTAGCAGTGAGGCCAATTTGACCACCTCACTGTGTCACATTGCGAGGTGTTGTATCCTGGCGCGGTCCAGTTCTGGTATATGAAAGGCATTAGATCATTTCCGGTCATGGTGACGCACAGCACATTGATTATGGGAGATGGTAAGCTGCCCTTGATATTGTACTGTGCGCCCTCGACTTCGCTTGGTTGCATAATCCCATTTTCTGAATCTATGGCTGCAGACAGCAGTCCTGTGTGAGGCATTGCCATCGTAACCTCGTTGATGTAGTAATTTGTGCCTAAAGGACTTGCAACAGTGGACACATTCTTCATCTCGATCCAGGGAGCAGTGACTGTGGTGTTGTCGTTGAGCAATGCGTAGCCTTTGGGCCTATACTCAGGGATGATAGATCCGTTCCCATAGATGGTTGAAACATCAGCCCATGTGCTCAAATAGCTGTAATAGTTGTGATATGCCATTGAGGCGTGTTGCATCTGAAGACAGGTGCTGTCCCGATATTCTTTGTCGTTACTCTCGATGATCGGTGACTTGCAGTCTCGCCCAATGTGAAACGGATTGGCGAATTGTGTCTTGACGAGAGCGGAAAGTGGACGAGTTTCCCAGTGTGGAAACTTTAGCTGTGGCTGCACAAGCGCTGTAGCAGCAGATGTGTAGAGAATAGCCGTAACGGCAGCGATGAACGAGACAACACCCAGAACGGACAGGCCAGCGTAGCGTACGCTTTCCCATTGCGTGATCATGGTTCCGGGCTGCATGAGCCAGTTCCGCATGCTCAGCTCGGCCAGAGTGACGCCGGCCTTCTTTTCTTTGGTATATGCACGTCGTGCAAGAGCCTGACCGACGAATGCTACTACCACAGTCACGAACGATAGTTCGATGAGCTTTGCGAAAAAGGACGTGAGAAACGCCGCTGATGATGGTGTGAGCATGCCACCTTTGCTGCGTATCTTTCTTCCAAATTTAGGTCCTGTCAGAGCAATTATCAAAAAAATTGCGCTGAAGATAGTCGAGAAGACTGCAAGCACGAAGACTGTCATCGATACCCAATTCGTGAACCGTGAGCGTGTCACTTTTCTCGTTGTCTGGCAATTGTTGTGTGGCTGGAAGTCATCGTAGCGAGATTTCACGGACAGCAGGCCAGCATCCGATTTTGCGTATAGTGATTGGGCACCCGATTGCAAAGACGTCCGCGACTCTCTGGCCAAGTTCGTGATACCGGGATAGGAAGTGTCGCTGCCAAAAGATTGGTTGAAGGTGCTGCCACTTAATGCCCCAGTGGACGGCGCGGACATCAATGGAGTACCCACGCTTGCCGCTCGTTCCCTCGTTCGTGAATAATAAGTGCCTGACTCGCGTCCAGGAGGTGTTTCCATACCACTCAATCGGGAGGGCGGCGTAGAGCTCGTGATACCAAGTCCATGGCCGCGGCCAGCGCCATGATGTGAAGGCGCTGAGGAGATCTCGTCCGTATCTGTGATGTCTCTCGCCACAGCGTCGTCTTGGAATGACACAGTAGGAACTCGTGCGTAGCCTGGCCGATGTCGCGCCGGAAATCTTTGTGCTGGAGATGATACTGCAGTGGACGGCGTATCACTTGTTAGCGTAGATTCGTCTGAGAGTCCGCGCCGCTCTGGCGCCGACATGTCTACGTCGTCGCGCAAGCGTGAGCAACACGATGATGTCGGCAACGGTCTCGTGTCCAGTGCGTAGCTACCCGGGCTTGTACAAGGCGACACGCGGGTATCTGCAGGCCTTCCAGGATAGTCCCTTGCTCGACCCGACTTGTGGAACGTCCTCGACAGAATGAACAGAAACCCAGCAGCTCAAGAACAAGGAGAATCGAGTCGCAATGAAACGCGCAACGCCGCACAATTCGACAACGCAATCTTCGGGACCTCAGGCGCAAGAGCCTGAACCACACCCATCGGACGTCGTGGATTGAAGTCGTGCAGCAGACTGCAGGCCAGATCAACAGGCCGAATGCGTACCGAGCGTACGTACCTCAAGAGACCCGATCCGGAGCAGCAGCCAAGGTGTGCGAAAGCTCAAATCGGCAGCGAGCTGTGCTTGAGACACGCATCAATGAGCTGTAAGACCTCGCAGCTCAGCCCACACGATGAGGTACACCAGTCGGCCAAGGCTTGCAGACTCGCTTCGGGTTCTTTAGCACGGGGAAGGGCCGAGGATGTGGGTTATTTTGAACCTTTGGGGTAGGAGTCCAGCGCTGTCTCCAGTAGCAAATGTCGTCCTCTATGGTTATGATGTGGAGGATATAGAAACCTGAAACATAAACAAGATGTGATGTTGAACATACCATCACGCCAGTTCCTCTCTCGCTCCGTGTCGCATCGGGGCACACAGAACGGCTGAGAGCTGAAGCTCTGAGAGCGCCACCTCAGGGCTTCTTACTCTCGTACTGGCTGTACAACAGTCGTGTGGGTTGGGGCCAGATTGTCTTGTTGGTCGTCTAATGCAGGATCACTTTGGATAGAATTCCTAAGATCCATCCTTCGGGAGGGTGATCGACACGCGGCGGCCATCCTGCGGGTGTCCGACACGTGCTGCGAGACATCAGTTTCAAATAGCTTCGTGCTTGCCGTCGATTTGACGATTGATAGCTGGAAGATGAGTTTGATTTGGTGTTGACGTGAGGTCAGACTTGTTGAAGAAGTGGTGTTTCACGTTTCGCTCGTGACCTGGTTGAGCTCGGAGCCAAGACTGCCAGAAGTGTTGGAATTTAGATGAGTCATAATTGTAGGTGTATTCGAGAGCGACCTAGGCATAGCACGACGCGGCCCCTTTGTGTGGACGGCTACGACCTCGCTACGCAGCTACACTTCCGCATGTTTAAGCAAGGGCGTCTGCTCTCGGCGGCAGCGAGATCTGTGGATAGTCCTCGTTTGCAATAGACTTAGCAACAAGATGTACACCATTCGCTCTTACTCTTCTGCGCCGGATGTGCTGTTTCCCAATCATCCTCAAGCTGTCTTGCCGTTGCCCTTACTCTTTGGAACACGGAGAAGCCAATACAGGGCAACCGCTGCGACGACGTTGACTACAACTTAAACCCAGAGCAGACTAAAGTCCCTCCACTTCTGACTCCGGGTGGCATTAATGCTCTCCAGATATTCATTCGTGTTACCCCAGCGGCAGAAGCGCAATAGGCTGGCGCTTGACCAATAGTCGTTCATCTCAAACTAGACACCAGGTATGCAAAAGGATTGACAGTATACATGAAGATCAGATTCAGGGCAGTGCGTCTGGTCATGCGAGGACACCACAGAAGGCGTCCAACATGATCGAGAAGAGAGTTGCGAGGGCACTGCAATCTCTCCGCCAGGAGATCCAGCAATCAGTGAGTGTGCGAGCGACCTTGCGAAGATGAATGAGGCCAGGATGAGGAGCACTGTATGGAAACCACGGATATTGACTGCATCCGTTGATTCAGCGTTCCGATACAGTCCGACGGGGTAAATCCACACGAAGAAGCACAGAATTTCCATACCTGAAACAAGTAGCATAGACACAGATCTTCAAGTAAAGCTGCACTCACGGCGTTCCTAGTCATATTCACCAGTATGTTCGACAGCATGAACGCTTGCCAAGCGTACGTCTTCGACTGACGCTCTCTGGCCTCGTACAGTTAGCGCAGCTCTTGTGGAGGCTCAGAATGGTGAACTTACTGAACGTGGGAAAATCTGTAAAATTAGCTGGGCGATGATGAACAAGCAGATAAAGACGCCAAACATCTGGTTCTGCGGACCTTGCAAAGTGTTGTCTGTCTTGAAGAAGGAGGACCCGATGAGCGATGCCGGACCAATAGTGGGGACTGCTTTGGAGTACATGTATGCAGGTGACGTCTAGTATTGCTGGGCGACACGCTTGATGGCGACTTGAAGTTGTCTCCGGAAAGATGCTGCGGAGGTTTGGTGGCTGACATCTGAGGATGTCATCGCAGGGGAAAGGTTGATCAGCAAGAGTCCGGAGTCGACCAAGTTCTTCTTGTACTGCAGCGAACCGCGGATTCTGTTGAAGGTCAACCGTTAGGTTTTTTCCCTGCCACTTATGTTGCGCCTGGGAGCCTCACCTCTTTCCACACAGAAGGCCAATGGATTGCAGTAGCCGCTCCAGGTGCGGCACCGAAGGCGGCAAGCATGTATTCCGCAGGGTTCGTACCAGGAGAGATTCTCAGCCCTCCGTTCTGGTCTCTCAACATGCATATCTGCATCTGCCGCCAGTAAGGAAAGCGTGTACGGTGAGTCTTGGCGTTACTTTGTGGAGTTCTCAGTCCTCGACAAGGCAAAGTCCTTCAAGTTGAGGTTGGAGTCAATGAGTGGGTATTGATCGTTGTATCCATCGGTCTGTTGTAGTAGAATCTTCCGTTCGGGACTTTCCTCCAAACGCTGGGCGAATTTGTCTGCAGTTCGCGGTATTTGGTCCTCGTAATCTGCCAAAGAGAAGGGCGGTAGGTGTACTCGAAAGCACGTGGCAGTGTATTCAAAAGTTGTATAGACGTGAAGCGAGGCGCGGCGTGTAACAAATGTTCCAAACGCTCCGCCGCTGTCTAGGCCACGCCTTGTACCCTTGAGTACATACCTCGACGGACTCTGCGCTCGGATGCTGAAGTCGTATATATCAGAAAGTCAGGTGCTGTCTGAGATTCTGGGCAGAAGAAGCCAAGAATTTGGAAGTACTCGCGCGCATCTTGTGCGCGTCGAAAGTAAATCTGCCGGCCTTCATAGAGGACCGTGGCCTTGTCAAAAGCGTCATACGCCGCCTGGAGCGCCTGATAGATTGCAACGTAGCTGGATATATCGAAGACGTCACACCGAGTGCGCAACGTCTTGCAGAACTCCACTGCATTTGCTGAATCCAGGCCTCGAGTGGAGTTGTCCCAGCATTACAAGGGTGGAAAGCTGAGAACAGCCTGAGCGATTGTGACTCTCTTACGCTCTCCGCCACTCACTCCTCGAACAAAGACGTTGCCAACGCGTGTGTTGACAGTATGGCTGACTCCGAACATCGTCATAATCACATCGCAGAGATTTGCGGCATAGCGCGCGAGTAATGCCGTCAGGGTAGTGACGAGGTGTGCGAGCCAACGCAGCAATTTGAAGGGTCATCCCGACACTGAGCTGTGGATGGCGTGCGTCCAGTCCTGCTGTATAGAGCGCCTCTCCTTTGGAAGCTGTTTTCCCCCTGGCGGAGATCACCAGCGATTCCGGATTGACCAGGAAGCCGTATGTCTCGCCAGCGATGGTCTTGAACAGCAGAGCATCCTGAGCCGGCGGGTCCCAGCACACATAGCTACTCACCGTGTAGAACGAGGCCGTCGAGGTCACGTGCAATGCTGATATTCTCGAAGCCTCGGCCAAATAGTAAGCGAGGCTTCAAGATCGTATTGCCGACAGTGGACTGGAAGTCAGTTGGAGAGCCCTTGCCCCAGACGTCGAGGCTCCTGAAGGCAATGCCAGCAACACGAGGCACCGGTTCATCGTCATCGCTGTATTGAAGGTTGTAGAATGACTTTGCCCAGTCTCGTACTCTCAACTTCTCGCTCCTCGGATTCAGAGAGCTGTTGCTTGCCTCGAATGGAGATCGTTGACGTTCAGACTGAGAGGTGAACCTTCGAACCAGGTCCCATATCGTTCGGTCTTGATCAACTGGCTTGCCAGGTTTGGTCTCGGAATCTGAGCTTGATGTGCTCGGTCGACGCCCGATGGTGCCACAATCTTACTTCTCGCCCCCTGGCGGGCCACATAGCTGCAGACATCTCTCGGTTTACGGACTATTTCACGGATGTGGCTGTTTTTCTCCAATGCTGACCACAGCACCGTGGGCCTGTAATTTTCCCGAGTCGTCCAGGGCGTTCTATGGTGATCTGATATAGTAGCAGTCGTGGATGAAATTGCTCAAGGGCCAAGCCATGGAGTCTTCCTTTGCAAGAAGATGCTATTCGACTAGAGATCGGAAGTGATGAAAGACGTGGTCTGTGGATTAAGAATGTAGGCATTACGAGTTCCAAATATTCGGTCTAGATCGTCATTCTCGATATCAGTCGTTGACAAAGGCGAGGTGCCCGCGGACGTCAAGATATCAATCTTGTCCAGGCGCCAAGCACGCGCACGTGGCAGATAAGGAGTTCGCGGACTCTGAAAATAGGACAACACTGTTTGCATTGTTCGAACCGTTGTTGCAAGACCGAGACCCTGTTTCCGTCATCTGGCATGATGGTTATAGATACATGGAAGCATCATTGTAGGGCTTGCCTTCGTGGCACCCGTGTACACACTATACCATCTGGACCGCTGGCAGTCATTTGGAAGTGGATCGAATATCTTTAGGCTATGCAGCAGCCGGGTACGTCTCAGGCTCATTGACCAGATCCATAAGGCAAGACGTCCCTTGCGGGTTGGTCTCAGATAGAGCGTCCCACGCATGCGAAAAATTTACAAGGCTAAGATACAAGCGCATCGATCTTGCATTCGAATCTTATTGTTCATGGTCCATATTCCATGATGAGGCTGATTGGCGTCAAGCTGCACCCAACCATGTGCTAGAACGATGTTGTGTGAACGTGAAGTCACAAGGTTTCGGAACAGCGCATTCAAGTCTCGGCTCAGAGATGCCGACCCGATTTGTGACTTAACCAACGCTGCCATCAACAGAATCATCTCCCCCATACTCCTTCAGCTCCACAGCCCTGGAGGTAGGCCTCCCGTCCAAAAGACCAAGATCAACACGCTTGGTAGTAATACAGCCGCACCCAAGCACCATGACTGCCCCTGTAGCGTTTGGAACCTGGGGGCAGCGAGGCCGGAAAATGCGAAGCGGCTCGTTTAGAACCACGTCCTGTCGGCAGGGAACATTGCTTACTTCCATCGAAGGCGGGTGAGTTAGGCCAAGTAGAAGAGGGGATGCTTAGATGGACGTTATATGCTTGATGTTGCCGACTCAATGTACACATACACCACACCTTACACCTCAGGGTAAACGAACCAGGAGGATGAAAGGGATCTAGCTTTGACGAGGACAAACTGCAAGACCACACGTCACAAGTCTGATCTAAGAGTTCGTACAAGGACTGGTAGCAAAGATCGCTACCGCCGAGCGCTTCGTTTTAGTACTAGAATGAATACCTTTGCTCGAACATGCAAGCGCGCAGCTGTATAGCTAAGAGGGTGGCAATTCACGCGAGATGAGCGCGTCGCGCAGCTGTCTACGACGTAGAGGTAGGGGTGCCATCTCGGCTGAGGGCGCCCTCTGTACTAGCTGGGACAGATTCGGGAAAGCCAAAGACTGCATTGAGGGGGATATGGGGCGTGACGATCGAGAGGTGCTCGATTAGCGACGGTGACTAGCTCCTGGATGGCGGTGAGGGAGACCTCCATGATTGCATCGCTTGAAGTGGATCAGAACGGGTAGTCAGGGGGTTTGTTCTTGAAGCCGATAAGACTGAAAGGTTGTCCGTTGCAGCAACAGGTGTTTCAACGTTGGAGTCGCTTGTATGTGGATGCCGGCAAGGTAGAATCCAGCGAGTTCTCCTTCGTGAGCTGTCGAGGCTGCGAAATACGAACTACTTTTCGGCACAATCACCTTTCTTTTGAGCGATACCCCTGCGTGCTTGCCTCCTTTGTGCTTTACGTCTCTTCTGGTCGAGTTCAAGCACTGAACACCCTCACGTTGAGGTCTACACTTCCGCATGCTATCAAGCACCGAATCTGTTCCTTCGCTGCATCATCTTTGCTTGTTCCATTGGTGGTGGTCCCGTTGGTGTCAGCTGCAGGCTCCTTATACAAGCTCGGCGCCCATCTCAAGCAGCTCACGAAGTGATCCGCTGCCTCCACCACTCTCACACACTTCCCTTCCTGCGCCAAATCCCAACATCTTAGCGTCTTGTCATCACTACAACTCAGTAGATATTTTCCACCAGGATGGAACACCAGACTTCGGATCCAGTTGTCGTGACCAGTCAATGTCTTGATGCATATACCGTTCGAGGCGTGTATCTTGATAAGCTTGTCTCTTCCTCCTGTGGCGAAGTACTCGTTGCTGCTGCTCGCTGGTGGTGGCTTCTTCAGGCCTGCTAAAGAGGCGAGATGCTGGTATGCTGCTGGCGGAGCAAAAGCTGTACATTCCACAACATGCTCGTGCGCCATGAAGGTCTGTTTCTGCGCGTTCGAATCTGGTTGCGATAAGTCCCACAATCGCGCTGATTGATCGGAAGAGGTTGAGACGAGCCATCTACCGTCCATAGTTGGCGCAAGTGACCGCACCCAGTCGCCGTGTCCACGTAACGTTCGCAAGCAGTATCCGGTGGTGACATCCCATATCCGGATACTTTTGTCGCGGCTTGCACTTGCTAACAGATTGCCACTCAAGGGTGCGCCTGCTGCGCCGCTCGGTATGAATCGTACGCAGCTCACACTGTGGTCATGCCCAGGGAGTGTCCGAATGTTCTTATACTCCTCTGCCGGATCCCAAAGCTTGATTGTCAAGTCGGAGCTGCAGCTGGCCAAGAGTGTGTTGCCTCGTGGCCCGCCGAAGTCGACGTCCAGCACTGCTTTTGTGTGACTTTTCAGTGTTCTCTCCAGCTCGCCCAGCTCATAGTCCCAAATTTTGATGGTGCAATCCTCGCTGCCCGATGCCAAGCTAGAGAAGAGCGGGTGGAAGGCGACGGATGTGATGGGCTGCCGATGCGACTGGAGAGTATGCCGTGCTGGCGCGCGAGGCAGCCATGTCGTGGGATCGTGGTTCTTTCGTGCGGCGAGTGATGTTGGCGTCGCATTATCTAGCTCGGTCTGCAGTTGCTGCGACGTGGCTTCCAGATCCATGATCTTCTTCTGCAGTCGCACCACACTCGTCCATTTCTTCTCGATGAGTCCTTCATACTTTTTCGCTGTCGCAGCGTCGAAGTCGCTCTCGGGGAGGTTCAGGTCCTCGCGCAACACTTGTGCGCTATTTGCGTGACCGGTCGATAGCAGGTAGGCGATAAGGGACTTGTGGCTGTCAGCTTGCG
Organism: Mycosphaerella arachidis; assembly: GCA_001297265.1. Classification (NCBI taxonomy): domain Eukaryota; kingdom Fungi; phylum Ascomycota; class Dothideomycetes; order Mycosphaerellales; family Mycosphaerellaceae; genus Mycosphaerella; species Mycosphaerella arachidis. The sequence continues at coordinate 271,767 of LIHB01000028.1, forward strand.
ATCAGCGGTGGAACTTGCAAAGGCACACTGAAAGCAGAGGGGCCAGCATACAGCTCTTCGGCTTGTCGTGATGTCAAGAGGGCGCTCATCGTTGCAGATCTGGCTGGGCCATCCACCTTTGAAGCAACGCGGTACTGGAGGGTTCAGGCGGTGCTCCAGACGATGTTTCGAGGCGGTGGGCACGCTCGAGTGCTGGACGTATCGTATGAATCGCGCTCTCGAGTGTAAGCGTATGCAGTGGCAGCCGAGATTGAGCAGCAGAAGGGATTGCGTGCGCTACGACGACGTGGAAGGTGAGGTGTGCAACGGTATTGATCCACTTGGAACTGTCGCGCCTCACATGCGCAGACAAAAACACCCCAATCGCGCTGGAGGCGGGGCACCTGGTCTGTGCAACGGGGGAAATGTTACCTGAATGTCCTCGTGCACTAACTTATAGCAAATTGCCCCTAAACACGTCCTAGTGCTACAGTGTCCATGATGCGAGGGTCATCGCCAAGTAGCGGCGCCGCACGATTGTAACTCTGCATGGCCTCTGACTATGGTCGATGGGTATATCTAGATATATATGTTAGGGGGTACATGTAGTTGAAAACACAGAAACATGATCAGACTGGGATGGGGTGCGATGCAGACCGCCAACCACACAGTACTACTGATGTGTACCATATGAAAACTACTCGGCGTCATGCGTCGACTGGTCACGAATTGATTTAGTGCTTCTGTCTTCTTCACAAGAGTGAACAAACCGCAAGACCCCTGTGAGTTGGTTGCTATGCCGCGGATCTTGGCAACTTTGCCGATCGTGGGGCGCCGCCAGGTTGTTGACATTTGCGACTGCTGCCGCCGGTAGAAGACGACATTCATCTCGCACGCGCACGACTCCTGTACGCCCCTTTGCAGCACACAATTAGGAGTGCATACTCCAACAGCCATCGTCCCCAAAGGACTCGAGGACTGCCGTCACGTTCCTGGAAGCGCGTCACCAGTCCGGAGACGCAATTGGGCATCACCGATCACCTAGCCGAGCACAGGAATATCGAAACACGCGACAACTCATAACGACCACTCGGACAACATTCTGCCTACTGCCGCCGCCAGAGCAGCATACACGACAAATCCAGAACCTGATCGCTCACCATGGCGGAAGACGAGGAGTGGGCTAATTTGCCCCTCGCAGAACAGTTTGCGCACAAGAACTGGAAGGCGCGCAAAGGTGGTTACGAGACAGCAGCGAACCAATTCAAAACCGCGCAACCGACCGATCCGATCGTCAAGGACTTTGTGTACGACAGTCAGCTATGGAAGGGCGCAGTAGGAGACTCGAATGTTGCAGCACAACAAGAGGCGCTGAATGCATACAATGCTTTTCTTGACGCAGCAGGCACAGAAGGCGCGCGGAGGACAAGGGGGGTCACTGTTGGACCGGTGGTGGAGAAAGGCTTGACTGGACGACCCGCAGCGAAAGCATCCGCCCAGGAGGCTCTGTTACTGTTGATCGAGCTGGACAAGGCGGATCCTGTTATTGAGGAGCTTCTGGGATACTTCTCGCATAAACAGCCCAAGATCATCGCTGCGACGCTCGAAGCCCTGGCCGGTATTGTGCGCGCATATGGCATGAAGATTGTCGAGCCGAAGCCAATTCTCAAACTGCTGCCAAAGATCTACGGACACGCCGACAAGAACGTTCGAGCGCAGGGACAGAACCTCACAGTCGAGATGTACAGGTGGCTAAGAGAGGCAATGAAGCCGCTGTTCTGGAACGAGCTGAAAGACGTGCAACAAAAGGACCTGGACAAGCTGTTTGAGCCGGTCAAAGCCGAGCCTACACCGAAGCAGGAACGTCTTTTGCGATCGCAACAAGCTGCGAAAGAACAAGAAGAGGCGGCAGGTGGTGGTGAAGAAGATGGTGAGGAAGACGGTGAGGAAGGCGCCGAGATTGACCTGGAGCCAGAGTACGAGCCCGTGGACGTGCTCGCGAAAGTGCCCAAAGACTTCAACGATCGACTTGCCAGCACAAAGTGGAAAGACAGGAAGGAAGCGCTGGATGAGACCCTGGCAGCGGTCGACGAAAAGGCAATAATACCAGGCCCGTTCGACGACATCATCCGAGGTTGCGCAAAGAGTATGAAAGACGCCAACATTGCGGTAGTCACAGTCGCGGCAAATGTGGTAGAGAAATTAGCCATCGGACTGAAGAAGGACTTCTCCAAGTACCGAAGCTCGATTCTGGCCCCCATGTTGGAACGTCTCAAGGAGAAGAAGGCATCGGTGATCACTGCTATCGGCGCCGCCTGCGATGCCGTCTGCGCTGCCACGAGCCTCGGCGATGTGCAAGCGGATGTCTTTGAAGCGCTGAAGAGCAAGAACCCGCAAGTCAAGGAGAACACGGCCAAATTCCTTGCACGAGCCTTGACGAAAATCAAGGAGGCGCCCACCATCGAGCAGAACAAAGAGATTTGCGAAGCTGCCAAGATCCTTATGGCCGAGAGTACTGAGCCCCTACGTGATGCCGGAACGGAAGTGTTGGCTGTGCTGTGGAAGATTATGGGCGACCGGAACATGAAAGCCTACGTTGACGGGTTGGACGAGAACCGAAGGAAAAAATTCGACAAAATGATCCAAGATCCTGATCCTGAGAAACAGGTCTTAGCGAAGTGGAGACCGAAGACTGCGGCACCTCCAGCAAAAGCTGCAGCGCCAGCCGGAAAGAAGCCTGCTCTTGGCACAAAGCGCCCTGCTGCGAAGAAGGCCGCGCCGCCGAAACCGGTGTCTCCACCGCTTGATGAGGATGCGCCAGCATTGCAGCCGAGAGCATCGACTCGACCTGGTGTCAGACCAGCCGGCCTCAAACCCCCAGGAGGTCTGAAGACCCCAGGAAGTGGACTGGCAAGACCTGGCACCGGTCTGAAAGCGCCATCAGCAGGAGCAGCATCACCGCGACGTCAAGCGCCCGTCGCCGATGACCCTCCACCACCCTCAACACCCAAGCCAAGTGCTGGTGCGGGCAGGGGTCTGGCAGGACGGCCCCTTGGCAAGCCAGCACTTGCGCCAACATCCCCACCGGCTGTTCCGCGAGCAGATCCAGCCGCCAGTGCTCTCAGTTCTATAGAGCGACAGGAGCTCCAAGATCTTCGAGCTGAGGTCGACCTCGCGCGGCAACAGGCTTCTGACCTTCGCACTGATAAGATGAGGCTGACATCGCAAGTCGCAGAACTCCAAGTACAGAATGCGCAACTGATCGAAGACCACACCCGCGACGTACTCCAAATCAAAGCAAAAGAGACACAGCTCGTCCGTGCCCGCTCCGCCGCAGAATCGGCAGAGGACCGCGCCAACTCTCTCAGCAAAGAGATTGACAGACTCAAGCGTGAGATTTCCCGGCTGGGTAGGAACCAGGCTGGTCGAGACAGCCCGATTGAAAGCGTACCGACATCTCCACGCCCAGCATATGGCAGCAGCAGAAGCTTCAATGTGCCATCTACGAGAGGCTACGGAATCAACGACGGCTATGGCGACGGTAAGGAGAACCAGTTTCACGATACGAATGAAAAGCTAAGAGGTGGTTATGCAGATGCTAGAGACCGTGCGCCGAGCGGTACCAGTCGGCACTCGAGGCCGGAGAGTAATGGCAATGCATCCGGACGTGCGACGCCAAGTGAGGATAGGGATGGTGGGAGCCGGGCGGGGTTGGGAGGGAGTCAGGGTGAGGGAGTTGAGAGTTGGAGGAGAGCGGCGGAGGTGACACAGAATTTGAAGGCGAGGATCGAGATGATGAAGGTAAGTCACTGTCGTGCTTTAAGGGTTTGACACGCATACTGACTGTGACTACAGGCGAGACAGAATATCGGTCGTGGCCAATAACTGTCGCCGAATTCGCTTTCTGAACGGGGACGACGTGGGCGGTTCTTCTATGGCATGATACACGACACTGAACGATGCGATGTCGTGTTTTTCGTACGGATTGGCATTTTTGGGCGTTCAAGGCGAATTTACATGCACCATACCCGGGCTGATGGGATACGCTTGATACCACCTGTCTCTTGGCTTGGTCGACAGCAGTACGGACATACAGCGTATAGCTTCTTCTGTTGATATCATGCATTGCTGTCTGCCTTCACCTGTCTGCTGCGAGTGATAATGCAAGGTCTCGTCCCTCGCAATGACTTGTCCTGTAGCATGACTGAAGGACCAGCCGACATTAGAGCTCAAATACTAGTGTCAATCATTAAGGATCCGCGGCGCTACATCCCTCGATCCTTCGAAAGAATGTGGCACCTACATATTCTCCATTGTCTTGCGAGCTTGATGAAAGAAGGCTTGGGCGCAGTGAGTTGGGCTGAAGTGTTGAACGCTGCCAGCAAGCAGCGCCCTCATGTCGACCAGTATGACCAAGTAGACATCAAATCCCACCCCCGAAAAGTCAAGGGCTCAATTCAAAGGCCTCGCCGATGAAATCACCAGTGCAATCACCACACGCCAATCCTCCTCGTTTTCAGATCATGCCCTGCAACACATGTTCCCCCCAATTTCGTGGCCAGCCAGCGGACCATCCGGCAGTGAGCTTGGAAGGATATCTTAGACATCTCCAGCACATTAAACAGAACTTACCCTTGGTAACAGCTAAAGATCGTGGAAAGAATGATTCATGTTAGCAAGACCAGCCGACCGCCGGTGTCGCATGCGTTCTCGAACAACGATACCCACGGCATACCGCCACGGTATCTAAGACATTGTACTGGTGTCAGCACGTTCAAAGACCAGCAAGGAAGGTGGCTGTGTGTTGCTCTGAAAGGGGCTTACGCGATATGCGGAGTGATGGAGGGGGGTTTCAAAGGCGTTGATGTGATGGGTCGTTCGTGGCGGCTTCAACAGATCAAAGCCGCCATGAATCTTGCTCCTTCGAGAACTATTGATGGGAAGCATCGCGACCGACTGCGCTGCGTGTCTCCGAGTTCGAGGTAGCGTTTGAAGCGGCTGCCACACCTCCCGGCCCAAAGCAACGATACTTGGTCCTCTCAGAAGGTGGCAACGCAGCAAGCTCTACAGGCATGATCGTTTCGTCTGCGAGACGATTGCCACATTTATAAGAGGTATTGTTGCCGTCGCCACGATACTGAGCTCTCTGGTCTGGTGCCGGCTGGCGATAGTAGGATACGACCGCACCACCCGTGGCAGTCATCCTGCAGCGTACTCTACAGGTATAATCGCTTCGGTTGGCGAGCGGTTGCCATGTTTGAAAAAGGTTATGACTACTTCGTGATAACATACGCTGCTCGATTTTCTTTCTTGGCAAGGGCGGTGCAATGACCTCCAAGAATGGCAATTGGCCTTTTGCATACTCTGTACGTACAAGCGCTTCGTTTGTCAAGCGGCTGCTACGTTTATAAGGGATTGCAAGTCTATCGTTACAAAATATGAGAATCAACATCTTGTTATGACGAGGGTAGCATAACTGCTGCATTTGTGAAGCGGCTGTCACGTCCCTACCAACCTGCACCTCCATCGCGATAGAATACCCTCATCGATCCTGTCTTGGCGAGGGCATTATGACCGTATCCAAACGTGGCAACCGCCTTTTAGCACACTCTTTGCGTGTAATCGCTTCGATTGTGAAGCAGTTGCCACGTTTGGGCATAATTGAAGAGGTAGTGCCTACGTCGGAGGAGAAATGTACTTGCTATTGCTCTATTATAGCAACGAGGTAGATAATGCTCGTTCTTCGTGGCAGTCGCTCTCTATGGTAGTCTTTATGAATTTTCGCCAAATCTGTCAAGAGGCTGTCATCTTCCCGTTCGATTGTGCTTTTTTAGTCGCTAAGAAATTTTACATAATAGGGAGAGATGGCGATGATAAAACTGGTATCGTAGCAAGCGTTATATAACATGCTCATTAGAACCTACTGCGTCTTTAGAAAGAGTACTGCCACGTTTGAGCAAGCTATACTGTCGTTGTTGTATAGTCGTCGCTATCTTAGGAATTTCGTAACGATAGAGTCCGATCGATTTAAGATCGCAGTACCCGTCTACTAGAACGCTCTATAGAAGTAATTGCTTCGTTGGGAGAAGTACTCCTGTCTTGATGTAATCTATACTATGGATGCTATTTTGTTAGGTTTCTTAGTAATAACATAGGATACACTTAGGAACGGAGTAGTAAGACTAGAAGAGGACTGTAAGGGTCGAAATTTACATTTCCTAAGTCATTGCCAGTTTAGCGATACATCTGCCGCTGTGTATGGTTTTAGTACTGTTGATATGGCAAAGGCATAAAATCGTAGCAGCATATTTACATAGGCACAAGTATAATATAAGGCTGCGTTCCTCAGGCTATTGCTGACTTTGAACTATTCTCGATATCGTCGCTATTTCTTTCTAATTCTGTACCAACGACACGGTAGAGGTATAATAACGTGGTAGCACGTTCACTACGGCATAATAAGGAGATATCCGTCCGCATATGAAGCTACTGCCACGCTTGAAGCATCTTTTATTATCGTCACTAAGGTTCCTCGATTGCGTAGCGATGAGATACTAGCGGCAAAAGAACGTAGCAGCAAGCACGTAACGCCTTCTAGGATGTATAGCTTCGTATTTGAAGCTGCTGCGACGCTTGAAGCATATTTTATTATCGTCGCTAAGGTTTCTCAATACTGTGACGACGACATGCTAGGGGCAAAAGAACGTAGCAGCAAGCATGCAACGCCTCCCGGCGGATATGTCGCATCGTATGTGAAGCTACTGCCACGTTTGAATAACATTGTGCTGCTGTCGCCAAATTCTTGATTTCTTAACGATTCTCGATTCCGTAACGACGGCATCACAAAGGTGTTGGAACGTGGCAGTAGAGCTGTAACGCCATTTCATAGGTATATAGCATCGTGTCGGCAGCTGCTGCCACGCTTTTCGAACTTTTTATTGTCGCCGCCAGGACCCAAGCACTGCGACAGCGGCGTCGTGAAGATGTAGCAGTAGCCATGCAAGACCGCCTAGATGGTATAGCGATACGTCTCTGGAGCTGCTTGGTCATAACTGCTTCAACACGCCTTGTCGTTGCCTCAGACTCGTAACGATAGCTAGAGATGACATTGCCAAGTCGGCACATGTAGTCACCACAAACTAATGTCTGGTACTTCCAGCTCTTGAGTATATTGTCCCCGAGCTATATGACTCCAATGTTTCGGTGCGTTGAGGGCATCCATGGACGGGAATCAGGCAACAAAGTGAGGGAGAGTGAATCATGCAGGGACAAGGCGGCATCGTGCACGGGCCTCGCGCTAAGGGTGCAAACACCTTCCTCACACAGAGACACCCACTTTCTGTCGACCGGACCGCCACATAACATTGACCGATCTATATCCATACCCGATCCTCTGTGATACCTTTGGCCTGCCCTTACCGACGAGATGGTGGCCAACGCCCCCACCGCGAAGACCCTGGACGAGCTGCAAATCCAGAACATCAACAGTATGGACTGGGACAGAGTCATCAAACTTCTCAAATAGCAACGTTGTCCTTTATGCAACCGGACAACGCCCCAGTTGACTGCTTTCGACGGACCGAGCGCGTACATGCAGAGATTCTACGACTTCTGATGGACATTCCAGGGGTGCAGACAAGCTACGAGCGCCGCGCTGGAGCTGTGATGGAGTGTTTCGGCCACTCTCCCACCAAAGAGCATGACTCGCTGCTCATCCTGGGTATCATCCTCCACCTGACATCCTCTGTCTAGTGCCCAAGCGATGTCAACACCATCGGAGAGTAGACTGAGTTGCTCTTTGCGTTGGTGACAGCTATAAACAATCAGATCAGCCAAGCGAAAGTACCAGCAAAGCTCAAGAAGAAGTGCAAGATGGTCAATGCTAGCCTTGACGATGTCCTCCTGATGAGCGCCACCGCCACTGGCGGGCCAGGGGCAGCGCACATGCAATACTCTTCGAGGTCATCAGACTCGACATCACAGGCCGTCTGGTCCGGCAAACTATCTCTTCCTCGAGCTTTTGCCGACTCGCTTGGCATCACTGCCCACGATATGAGGTGCGAAGTCACAGCAAATGCTCCACCTATGCTCCACGAACTTTTCCCAACCAGGACTGGCAAGTTCGTTTCTTACTGGAGCCAATCGATCATGCCATGTCAAACAGTTCCTCCAGCGCCCAAGGCTGCGAGTCTATCTGGGAGATTCTGCAACAGCACCCCACGACACATCAAGGATGGCCGATGCAAATTGCCATTTGCACCACACTGTCAAACTTGATAGACGATACTGGAAGTGGTAAGTCTAGGCCTCAGCAAACATTAATCAATGCCTAACGGTACCTAGATGATGAGGAGATGGCTGCCGTCCAGGACACGAGAAACGTGCTGAATAGTGCACTCTTCCAAGGCGCCCCCCCGAGTCTCGTTGATCCATGCTCACGCCACATGAGAAGGAGAAGGAGACGAAGAAGAAGTTTTCGCCCAAATCAATAGCAAAGCTTCGAGCCCTGCGAATTAACCGCAATAGTATTGTCCCCTGCCGTCTACCAGGTGATGTTGCCCTTGAGCAGCTCGCCCAGGAGTTCAGGCACGGTATCAAACATGCGGAAAATGCAAAAGATGGCATCAACAACCTCGAAGACATAGCGACCGCTAGTCTTGCCAAGTTTGCAGCTTTCCTCGACCGCTGGCCTCAATGAGCCAGAGATATCAGTAGTGCCCGCACCGTAAGGTGTACGCCGCAGTGTGTAACATTCTCATGCAGGCCATCAAGGTTTTCGAGGTCGATCTTGGCGAGCATAAAGAAAGACTAGCCCACAATCTACTCGACTGACGCATTACAGATGAAAGTCTCCCGCAGCCATCCGTCTACCAGCCAGTCCGAGCACAATATCAACGTTCCAAAATCTGCGGACTACATACACAACATCGCATACGATGGCATGCAATGCGGCATTCCTGGGATGGCCATGGACAAAGTCATCAAGCTTGATCCTTCCGGTGGTCGACATTTCGGCGCTGTGGTTGCTGATGCATGTGCCAGGAACGCCCAAGCGTATAACGCTTTCATGTCACGTCCTTTGAGACTTGAGGGGTCAGAGCGCGATAAGGACGTAGAAATGGTCTACCATCAGCCAGTCCCTACCGAAGCTAGGGAGGAGGTTGAGACCTACAGCGGTTAGGAAAAGAAGCTTGACGAGTCGACGGATAATCGCCGATCTCCATCAGGCGAGATGAAGAAGGAACGCAAGAACTTAGATGATCATGAGCCGCCGGTCAAGCCTTGACATTCATCGATGCGCAGCAACATGTAGACCATCGCCAATAGTTCAGACACGAATGACTCAGATGATGATGAGCTATTGAAATCTCCACGACCATCACTACGCAGACGGAACACGCGCATACCCCGCGACAATTCAGAGGAAGGCAGTGAATCTGAAACATTCAAGCCCATGCATTTGTCAACGCGCACCTGTACCGAGCGCTCCTTTGTCGAACGTCCAAGAAAGCAGCTCTCGCGAGGAAATCTGAGTGAGGACACGTTCAGTCGTTTTGGAACATGCTGCACAAGGCTGTGAATGACCAGTTCCGAACCAACAAGAAAAAAGTCGTCAATGATGACCTGGAGATTAATCTGCTCGGTGCTAGCGATGATGACGAAGAAGAAGGAACAGAGAATCCGAGAGAGAGACCTGCTCAGAAGCAGAAAAATTTCATGGACTCTGACGACGAAGAGGAAGATCAAGATGATGAGGGAGAGAAGAGTGATGAGGACGACGAAAAAGTACCGGAAGAGCAAGATGATCAGGACCAGACTTTCGCCCCAGGGGAACTACGAATTTGTATCTGACGAAGCAGTGTCTGAAGATCATGTGCACAAAGAGTACCCGGACACCGAGAAGAGGAGAGGAAATGGCCGCATCCACGCATATTCTGGCACAGCGTGGGGCCCAGACCTTGGAGGCGAGTCGCGAAGATGAATCGGGCTTCATACTTAGAGAGGAAGACTATCGCGCAATGCTCATGCGGCTGAAAGAGGTGATGGCCTAGTTTGGTAACCCAACTCGTAATGCCTAATTCGCGAAGAGTATGGGCGCAAATATCAGTCTCCATAGTCGCCCGTACAACCGTCCTCGGGTTGAGGTCAGCTTCATGGGCAGATTCAGGTTGCAACTAGCATCGCTGCAATCAACGCCCCTAGTGCGGCGGGTTGAGATGTTGTATACGGTGCCCCATACAGAGGCCTCCGGCGGACGATATTCAGAACGATCGTTCAGCGAACGTTTTCCTTGAACGGTCTATTGGGCAAGCGCGCGCAACACTGCCGAGGGTTGGCTCAATACTACCTTTTCAAGCACAGCTCTGCTTCAGGGATTGCGCAGAATTCTGTTTGTGCCATCACAGAAGTGGATCTCGAGGAGTGGCAGCTGCAGAAGCCGGACGAGCTTGCTGCGTTGCTATCACAGCTTGCGACTTTTGATGCGCGGCTGATCATCTTCGCGAGGGCTGTGCATTCATGCCCGCCCAGTGAAAGTACCACACAAGCAATCAAGAGTATCTTCCTTCAACAGCCGATTGGGCCACGAAAACTCATACGAGCAATGGTTGGCGATGAACGTTCGGGCGCCTCAAAAGAGGTATCAACTGCAAGAGACGAAGCAGCGCGCGGCGCCTCACCGCCTCGACACAAGCAGAAGAGATACGCTCGTGCCACGAAGAAAAGGTCCGAAGGCTAGTAGGATCTCCGGCTCGGCACAATCGTCAGATCCAAGCCAGGAGACTGCTCGGAAGGAAGAGATTGACATGTTACAGAACCGTACGCCTTGATCCATGCTGGTGGTGCATGGTTTGTGCTCTTGGCTGATACCGCTGACACGGTGCTCTTGTAGGTTCCATTCCATGGTCGATGGGCGATATTGAAGGCTCTGACGACCAGCTGGCGTTAGTGGCGGAGGATAATGATGTGAACATGAAGGTAAATTCTCCGAGTGAAGTGTCAACCACGCGGACGATACTGACTTTAGTGCTCTAGTTACTCGTTACGCTCATGGAGAAGATGAACGTCAAACACCTACGCGCGGCCAACGGCAAGGAGGCTTACGATAGGTATCGGAGCCGGCCTGCTGGATTTTCCTTGATCTTGATGGATACTTCGGTGTATAGTGTCTTCCCTCGTCCGCTCGTAATTCATCGGGTCGACTGGCTTATGCAAGGCCGGGAGAGAAGCATAGCTAGCATCGACATAGCAAAAGCGCTCTGCCGGATGTTATGAAATCGCGCTTCGCTAGGTTATAGAGTGCTTTTACGGTAGTTCTGTCGTCCCTTTGCCTGCTTTTGGCCTTGTCAAGGGTTAAAGCGGGTTACGACCGGACGTGGTGGAAACAGACTGTACGTATCACTTCCCGGGCGTTCCGCGGGAATATCAGCGCTAACATTACAAATATGGTGCGCGTGACGCACGGTCGGTCGTTGAACTCGCCTATTGCCTAGGTGACGGAGGATGCACGCCCACTAAGTGCTTTACTCGTGCAAGGTTTCTAACACGTCTGCAGGGTTCACAGCAACCTTAGAGACCCGGGAGGTCCAAGCGGCAAGCGTTCGATACGGGTGTTCATGAGTACTATGCGAAACTTTTCGGAATTTAAAGAGCTGTATTCATTCGCGCTGCACGTTAGATTATAGCTATCCGCACACCTCGTATTTCTCTAGTTAGGAGGTAGAGCGGTGTAGGGCCTATAGTAAATTGTCTAGAGATTCGAAGAACGGTATATTAATGTTACCTATAGAAGTTATGTGCGCGTCGCGCACGGTCGTACATTAGGTACGCGACGCGTTTTCTTAGCTATTCTTCTTACCTTTATATCTTACTACATAATAGACGTATATAACTATACGATAGCTTATTTAAATTAGTAAGATAAGCCTAATATCGCTACGGCCGCTAGGAAGTTTAGTATTAAGCGCTCGGTACTTAGTAAGCGCTAGAACAAGCTTACTAAAAAATC
>LIHB01000029.1:0-271934 GCA_001297265.1 Mycosphaerella arachidis
GTAAGGTTATATTCTAAATAGTAAGATTAAATAGTAAGTTAAACGCCTCGAAACTATAAGGGTTCTTAGCGTTCCTAAATATAAAGGAGACATTACTAGTCTTAGCTTTAATTACTTAATTACTAATAAGTAAGTAATCTCGAATTACTAAGTCGCTAGTAAGCGAGTAATCTCGAATTACTAAGTCGCTAGTAAGCGAGTAATCTCAAATTACTAAGTCGCTAGTAAGCGAGTAATCTCGAATTACTAAGTTACTAGTAAGCGAGTAATCTTATATAGATTACGTAAGGCGTACGTAATCTCTATAGCTAATAGTTAGGCGTACCGTCGTAGCTTAACCCGAACCGTAACAAGGGCTTAACTAATACCGTCTAGCGTATAAAGATACTAAGGAATAGGCTTATTATCGAGCCGTCTATAAGGGAGCTAAGGTCTCGGAAGCTAAGTAATATATAGACTCGTAGTATATAGATAGGAAGAACATTACTTTATATTTATGTATTACTAAGAGCGAAAGGTAGCGAGTAGCTCGCTACCTAGTATACCGCGAATGAACTCTATTAGACGGTCTATATTACCCTCTAACTACTAAATACGATCCTCTACCGCGGCTAAGCGAGTTAATGTATTATTAAGGCGAGTACTAGACTCGCTAGGCTTACTAGACTCGCTAGACTTACTAGACTTAACTACTATAGACTTAATAGCCCTAACTAATATAGACTCGCTAGACTCGCTAGCCTTCTCCTTCTTCTTATAGTAGACTCTACGGGCGTTATAGTAAGCTTTTACGTAACGCTTATAGTAGGCGTAGGTCCTATCGGCGTTAGTTATAAAGACTATATAGAGGAGACTAGCTTTCTCGTACGCGCTATACTCCTTTTAAACCGGTTTATCTATAGTAATAAGTTAGTATATATAGAGTAGCGAGTCTATAGTAAGAACATACCCTCTTTAGTCTCTATTATACGACTAGCCTAGTCGAATTTACGTAAATTGTTCTTTATAACCTTTATACTACTTTTATCTATCTTCTACGAGTCTACTAGCTATTATACCTATAGCGACTCGCTTACGTAGTAGAAATAATCGGTATCTATAGTTCTTAGGCGTCGATAGGTACTACGAGTCTATTAGTCTACCTTTATAAACCTAATAAGTCGGACTCGTACTTATACTATTATAAGCTACTATAATAGTCGTATTTATAATAGGGAGCGCGGATCGGGTATACTAGTACTATCGCTATCGCTATCGCTATCGTTATCGTTGTTCTAAGGCTAATATCGTAGTATAAGGCGTCTATAGTTAGATATACGTATATCGAAAGGTAGAGAGTTAAAGAAAAGGAAATAATAGAAGAAAACTAATATAGATACTTACCGCTATTATCGATAGTCGTAATAATAGTAGGTAAGTAAGGCTCCTTAAAACTAACGTACCTACTATTATTAAGGAGCCTTACTTACCTCCACTATAGTAGCGATAATACCGCCGCGACTCGCTACGATTATAGGAGATAATAGCGAGTCGTAGCATTATTATTATTACTATTAGTAGTAGTATACGAGTGCAGCGAGTAATATAGAAGCGAGTATAGTATCGAAGTTACGGTTAGAGCGAGTGACGGTTATTGCCGGTTTTGTAAGCTTAGGCCACCGCCGGGAGCTCGAGCTGTCGCCGCGCAGAGCTCCATCGCCCACAACCTAGAACTTGACATTCTGCGCGGGCTACGCGGTTGTGCACGATGGCTGCGACGGCGACCATGAAGGAAGAACACGACGTCGACATGTGACGCGCTGGATCAAGAGGTGGTCAATTATACCTATAGCGACTCGCTTACGTAGTAGAAATAATCGGTATCTATAGTTCTTAGGCGTCGATAGGTACTACGAGTCTATTAGTCTACCTTTATAAGCCTAATAAGTCGGACTCGTACTTATACTATTATAAGCTACTATAATAGTCGTATTTATAATAGGGAGCGCGGATCGGGTATACTAGTACTATCGCTATCGCTATCGCTATCGTTATCGTTGTTCTAAGGCTAATATCGTAGTATAAGGCGTCTATAGTTAGATATACGTATATCAAAAGGTAGAGAGTTAAAGAAAAGGAAATAATAGAAGAAAACTAATATAGATACTTACCGCTATTATCGATAGTCGTAATAATAGTAGGTAAGTAAGGCTCCTTAAAACTAACGTACCTACTATTATTAAGGAGCCTTACTTACCTCCGCTATAGTAGCGATAATACCGCCGCGACTTACTACGATTATAGGAGATAATAGCGAGTCGTAGCATTATTATTATTACTATTAGTAGTAGTATACGAGTGCAGCGAGTAATATAGAAGCGAGTATAGTATCGAAGTTACGGTTAGAGCGAGTGACGGTTGTTGCCGGTTTTGTAAGCTTAGGCCACCGCCGGGAGCTCGAGCTGTCGCCGCGCAGAGCTCCATCGCCCACAACCTAGAACTTGACATTCTGCGCGGGCTACGCGGTTGTGCACGATGGCTGCGACGGCGACCATGAAGGAAGAACACGACGTCGACATGTGACGCGCTGGATCAAGAGGTGGTCAACATGTCTCAAGAACCAGAGATGACGGAATGTGGGAACATAACCATTGATGGTCTTGCTCTGGGTTGCAGACATGCATCAGTAGCAAGGTATGGTCTCGTAGCGAACCATAAAACACAGCATATACCATACACCGTAGGCGACCCGCGAGATGGCATTTGAAAGACGAAGCATTCTCGCAGCTTGTGGTGCAGACCATAGGCGAAGGAAGATATGTCATCCAGCAACTTATGTGGCGAGCCAGCGCCAGGGGGAGTTACAGCGGCGCAGATGGACGGAAACACTGTCTAGGAGCATTGCGGTCACATCCTTAATTTATGGGCGAGGAGAGTGGTGAACAAGGAGTCCTCCTTTGGGTATGGCTACTACGTCCCTCAGGTTTGCAGCAGGCCTCCTGTCAACAATATCCAGCGCTGCACCATTGGGAGATTCCGCGCTCTAACTTATAAATTGACTATACACATATCGAGGTCGCCGAATGCGTCAAGCGAGGCACTACCAGAGCGCAGCACCTTGGAACGGCGAACCTGCACTGGACTGGTGAGGCGGTGGGAGGAAGCAGGAGGGAGCCGCCGGAGAATGGCTAGGGCATGGGGTCGAATGCACGCAATGCCAGATTATACCTATCAGTATAGGTGTATGCTTCATTCGCACTCTGTGATGTGTCGGCTTTGTTCCGGATGTCCTGTAAATGGAGGTGATTTTTGGGGCAAGTCATCGGTGGCCAGAGAAGAGGTCGGAATGCTTGAGTCAGAAGACAATCTACCAATTGTTCGCACGGTTGTAGCATAGTACGTCGAATCATCAGACATTTACATGTGCAGCGGAATTTGTGGCGCAGGTGGCGTCAGCAGCGCGTCAACCTTAGATGCCTGATTCTCGTCTCTTCCATACAATCATATGTTATCCGTTATCCGCGCCTCCCAGCAACGAACCTCTTTGATCATTCCTCTTGGAGACCGCGAGAACACAGTTGTCGCTCTATTTCCTCCCAGGCGAAGTGGGCAAGTCACATAACTAAAGTATTTCCTTCGCTTCGCCACACCGTCAATCAAGATGGAGGTGCAGCTCTATGTCTACGATCTGACTCGAGGCATGGCAAGAATGATGTCTCAGCAATACCTGGGTATACAGATCGATGCCGTCTATCATACATCCCTGGTCTTCGACGGCATAGAATACTTCTACGGCGCAGGCGTGCAGACCTGCTACCCAGGCAAAACACATCATGGACAACCCATGGAGATAATACCGATGGGGACCACAGAGCTACCGACCGAGACCATCTTGGACTATTTAGAAAGTCTGAAAGAGGTCTACACACCAGAGAGCTACGACCTATTCGCTCACAATTGCAACAATTTCACCAACGACTTTGCCACTTTCTTAGTCGGGAAGGGCATACCTGATCATATCACTAGCCTCCCGAAGAAGGTGCTCGATACACCTTTTGGCCAGATGCTGAGACCACAACTCGATGCAAGCATGCGATCAGTCACTCAGGCCGAAGTTCCGCAGCAGAGTAGGCCAGCTGCACAGTCAGCCAGAGCAGCCTTGAAGGCGCCCGTCATAAATGGTTCTGTCTCGCACACGAACGGTGGCAAGCATGCAACGACCAGTCTGAATGGTAGAGCGGTCAATCTGACAAGTCCTGAGGCACTACGAGAAAGAATGGCTGCAGCCTCTGATACTTGCACCACCATCTTCTTCACATCGGCGACCTGTGCCCCTTGCAGAATGGCTTATCCGATGTTCGACAGCCTAGCCGAGGAACATCCTCAAGCACTATTCATCAAAGTCGATATCAGCGCTGCGCACGAGATTGCTACGAAGTACTCAATACGGGCGACGCCTACTTTCATGACCTTCTGCAAAGGAGCCAAGCAGGACGAGTGGACTGGAGCCGACCCAAACCTTTTGAAAGCGAATGTAGAGCGCCTCATCCAGCAGACCTTTCCACCCCACCGCCACCTTACGATCAATGTACCGACGCTCCAATATGGCTCCATGAAGCCAGTCACATACGCAAAGGTCCCGCCTCTTGACAAGCTGATCGCCAAGCTCGGTTCCGCTGCATCAGAGAAAGACATCATCGCCCTCCGTTCCTTCGTAGAGAAGCGAAGCGAAGACCCAAGGAACGCACCCCTGCCAGATCTCCAAGACATCTCCAAGACATTCCGATCCCTAGTCTTCAGGCTCCCCATCGAACTCCGCTTCGCAGCCCTCGATCTCCTTCGATGCGCCATGGTCGATCCACGAGTAAGCGGCTTCTTCGCCGAGGAGCACGCACCAAATACAGTGTCAGCACTCATCAAGCACGTCAACCACCTCGAAGAATGTCCTCACAACCTCCGCCTGGTCACAATCCACCTCGCCTGCAACACTTTCTCCTCCCCACTCTATGCGCGGGAGCTTTTCAACTCAGATGACGACTCAATAGCACTGCTTATCCAGCTCATCACTTCATCACTGCTTGACGCAACGCACCCTACGACGCGGGTAGCAGCTGCATCGCTGGCTTTCAACCTGGCGACAGCCAATTATCGAGTCCGTCGTGAAGAAGGGCAAGATGCTTTGGCCGAGAGCGAGCAAGTTGAGCTTGCAGCTTCGATCTTGGAGACTCTAACGGACGAGAACAATGTTGATGCTCAGAAAGCGCTGTTGCTTGCATTCGCATATCTTGTGTATTGTGCTCCGGAGGAAGGTGAACTCTTCGATTTGTGCAGAGCACTGGATGCGAAGGCGAAGGTTATGGAGTGCAAGGTACATGGCCCAATTGCGAAAGAGGTTGCAGCATTACTGTAGGGTAGCACCCGCTGAGGTGACAGTACATTTGATGCGGTAGACGTGGTCACCCTCGCGATCAGCTCCTGCAATTAGCAGATCAGGGAAGAAACGATATCAATCATCTATGGTAGTGTCTGTGCATTACATCTACTGCTCTACTATACTCTGCTCTAACGCCAAGAAATGCGTGTCATTGAGTCGATGCTCTCCATAAGTAAATGGGTATCGTAAGGACCTATCCCCACCCGAATAATAAACGCCCAAAAACACCTTCGCTAAGTTCAATTGAGATACTGATCTCTTGTTACCGCCCTGTTCCTGAAGGAGATCCTCTCAAAGTCTTCAGACTTGCTCGGGTCGCGGACTTTGTGTCCGAGCCACAGTATGGAAATTACTGGGTTGAAGAATGGATCCCAGTTGAACGGCTGCCTTTTACTGAAGTACCACAGTTCCTCCTCGCGGGAAGCGAATCCGTTGTAGTTGGTGCGAGGTATGCTGGACGGTATTGGTGCTGGGATAGTGCGACTGATATTTGGTCTCGGAGCTGGCCGAGAAAGTTGCAACAGCGAATGCGCTGCGTCGAGGTCCTTCGTACTTCGGCTGTGGGTAGGTCTGCTGGACTTTGAGTTGGCGCTCGGTGAATGTTCGATCCCGGTCATGCTGCCGTTATCATTCTATGTCGACTGATCCGTGAAGGGTGCGAAGGTTCGTCCACCAAAGCGATCTGCATCGTCCTGGTCCACATCCATATCCTCGTCCTCGTCATCTCGCTCCAGGCCCCTCTTCGCCTTGGCAGGTGCAGCATTCGACATGGAAGTATCGGTAGTCGCGGCGACGCTCCTGCGAGCGCACAAGATGTCCCAATAGCCCTGTAGCAGCCTCTTCATGTTGTCGTCAAAGTTGACGCAGAATCGCTGGGCCTGACAAAGCTGCATGGCCTTGATGTAGTCGACGTCCTCATGTGTCTCCATCACGAATGCTGCCACGACGCCCGCGCTACGCTCATTCCCACTCTCGCAGAAGACAAGCACCTTGCCCATCTGCTGGCCATTGGTCTTCTCGTGCACTCGTCGGAGGTGGTCGTTGATCATGGCGGTAGTCCTGTCGAAGCTCGAAGCCAGCTCTTGATTGCTCGCAATGTCCACGGTGTAGTGTTCAAGGTTCATCTCCCGCGCCTTCCTCAGTGCGCCGTTCATGAGCTTGCTCTCGAAGCTGTGCTTTTGTCGTACACCCAACAGCATCGTCACGCCTTGGTTCCTCAGCCACGCCTCGTCTTTCGCCGCCGTCATGGGTCCAAGGCACAGGAAGGGCAGGATGGTCTGCGCTTCGCGACGGCGCTCGTAGGTCCACTCGAGCGGGGCATTTGACTGGACGAGGTTGCTATAGTTGACTTGTGAGAGGAAGTTGTAGCTCGCGTTGCGCAGTGCATGAATTGCGATCTCGGGCACGGCGTCGGCGTTCAGAGCGGGTGGTGGCACGACAATGCGCGGTGGTGTCGGTACTCTGAATGTGTAGTTATCCGCTTTCTGATATGGCATGACTGATGTCCCGTGGTTCGCCATTTTCGCGTGTTGGTAATGTCTCCACGTGAAAATCAGAGGCGGTGGTGCGATGAGCCGAGAAGACAATAGAGATGGAGGCAAGGTGGTCGTAAGGTTTGTGTTGTTCGAGGAAGATCTCGAGGTAAACTATAGCGGGGAAGTGGCCGCAGGCGCCAACGCACGACCCCTGCATGTTCATGCATTCACTTAAGCCACCTTCCGATGACCACATGCAGATCATGAATGGAAGTACTTTTGATGCACATTTCTTTCTATACGTTAACATGGTCAACCCGATTCGGACAGGTACGCAACAATCACAGATCTGCCTTGAAGCCTTGCCAGGATCCCCGCACTACCCTCCAGATCGACTTGAACATAGACTGCGAGCCACATGCGTGCTCGCGAACACCCTTCTCTGGTCCAAAGTACTCCTTGAATGTGTCCTTCAACACGTCCTCTCCGAGTTGCATGTGATCGCCAGGAGTGGTGTTAAACACAAGACCGCCCTTGTTGTCAAGCTTCTTGAGGCCGAGCCAATCCTCCTTGTATATCTGCCTGTCCTTCAGAGGCTGCACAGTCTCGCTTGTCGTATTGAGCTCTGCGAACCACCCACTTTCTTTCGGAATGACAGTCGTATCATCCTCAAACATGAACATCACAAACTTCTCCAAACTCGCGATCCTCTGCTTATACGTCTCATTCTTGACATCCCGCTCATTGTTAATATCGGCCAAGAAGTTGCTGTGCTCTAAGTACTCATCGCTGGCCAGCCCTGTAGTCTCGTTGACCGTACGATAGTACTGCGCAGGCACGACTCGGCTTTGTACATATTCCGTCCACGCATTGCCCTTGGCCAGTGCTAATGCGCCTTTGCACACAAAGTCCCAAGTCCCGCAAGCCTTGAACTCCGCGATGCCATTGTGCTGACTGCCGAATGTCACCAGACTCCTGATGCTCACACCATCGCAACGCTGCTGCAGACCTCGAAGGAATTGACCACCTTGACTGAAACCCAGTGCATCTGCTCGTACAATCCCGTGTTTATCATGGAGCTTGGTGTTATTCCTGAGATCTTCACAGACCTGCGTTAGCTGCTCTGTCACATTGCCAAAGAATGTTGCCCGAGAGTCGTTGTTCCCATCTTCTTCAAGGCTGATGTAGTGGACATGCGTCCCTGGATTTATCTCCATCGCCAGGTCCCCAACAGAGCGTAGGCCATCTGCGTCGTAACGGTCGCCCAGGCCATGCCAGATGAGCAGAGGCAGTGGCTTGTTGTCGGACGTGATCGTTGGCAGCGCAGACGTGAGAGCAATGAGCGAGAGAGCTGCTGGTAATGCTAGGACGCGCATTGTTGTTGAGAGTAGACAGGTGATGGACAGCTTCGTGCAATGAGGGTAATCAATGATGGCGCCTGGGATACGAATTCGTTTCCTGTTCATTGGCTACCGAGATCTGACACGCTAGCGGATGGCCAATCGCGCGCTGCCCCGCGACTGCCGTGACTGCCCCGCGTACGTCACCCTTCGAAACCGACATGGGACAAGGATCATCGGACAGTAAGATTGCGGATAGCGAAAGAGGAAGGAAGGCTCATCAAAGCAACATTCACACATCTCGTTCTGCTCTGCATTCCCACATTCTCATCATGAGTCCCGCCATGTTCCTGCAATGCGACTATGCGCGCGGAGCTTTTGACCCTATCGATCCGACGACTCCGCCTTGCGCATGTCGGCGCCCACAACCGCAAAACATACACTCTCACCGCCGCAGCCGTGAAATCGAACAGCAAATATTCCACGCCACAGACGCCACATAGCCTCCATCAAAGTGCAGTACACGCTAATTGCGGTCGTTGGTCCATACCCAACTTTGTCGCTATGCAGGGGAATCGAAATTGACGACGAAGCAGAAAGGATGCGATGCGCCAATTTGCGCAATGGATGGATGCGCTCAGTAACGAGGTCGCTTCCAATAGTATTGCTAGAGAATGGTCAACATGTGAAGGGCGTCAAGATCATGGACAGTACATACCTTATGCTGCTTCCTGGCAGCACGGATACTAGTCTTGCCCAAGCTTTGGGTGACTGTTTCTCGGCGGTTGCTGTCAGTGTCCATCTCGGGCACATAATAGAACTCGCTCTCTAGCAGTTTGCCGGCAGCGTCCTTGCCCTCGCGGCTGATTTCGCCAACGCAGGGGATGCTGTCGAGGATGGTCTTCAGTTCGGAAGAGGTCATCACGTTTCGATTCTCATGGTCTGATGGCTTTGCCATGGCACCACGAAGCTCAGCTGGGAGGTTACTGTGGATCGTCGACAACGGCAGAGCATGCACACGCGAGAAGGCGAGCTGGTTGATGACGTGATTCTTGACTGGACTAGCGCTGTACTGCTGTGCAGTTACGCTACGCCCTGGGGAGTTGAGGGACGATTTGAGCGGCTTACGCTTTCGCTCCGGCGAGGTTGACTGGAACGATTGGAACCGCGACATGATGTTGTCGCCAAACGGTCCGAAAGAGTGCACGATCGGGTCGTTCTCCTCGTTGTGGTCAGAGAACTCATCCTGCTCGGATGCAAGCGTGGCACGAGACTCCAAGAACGACTCGTCCTTCCTGGGCAACAACATCGAGCATTTTGGCGTAGTCTCGCCAGCACATGTTGGCTCGGGTGTTGTATCATGAGGTGAGTCTTCGTCAGAGTTGTGGTCTTCGTAGACCTGCACAGGTGCAGAGTCAGCACGGAAGGTCGAAGAGAATGGGTTGCCGAAGTTGAGGCCGTTGAGTCCTGGACTTGGCGAGACTGGCGATGCAAGACGCGGCGGTAACATTAGCGGAGGACTCGATGCAAACTGAGGTGCTGACACAGTTTGACGTTTAGACGGCGAGTCCTGTGCCCATGGCGATCTCGGTTCGATCGACGTCGGGTCGCGTGCCTCATCCTTCGGCCACACGAGCATCACACGCGTGTCTTGCACATCGACGATAATCTGAGCCATCGGCTTGCCCGACTCGAAAATCTGTCCTTTCGCCAACTCGGTGATCTCGCCACGGCAGTGTACCTTTGCTCCATTCCATCCCATACACTCCACCTCTACTTTGCCGTTCGGATACGCATCGTCAGGTGCAAAATATGAAGCCCGCACGTGGACGCGTGATATATGACGGTTGGCAGACAGCTGATAGTCGGAAGAGTTACTCGAACGTCCCATAAGTATTGGTTCGCCATTGGCTGGGAGGTCAAGAGATGGTACGTCGCCAAGAGGAGCGCGTTCGGAGAGCACTGAAACTGTCCGCTTCAATCCTGGACGCGTCGAACGCGAAGGCGGAGAGGAGGGTAAGATACCAGTCGATGAGGTAGGTACTGGTGTAGGATAATACCTGCGGTCGTCTAATGTCTCGTCGAACTTGCGTTTGGCCGCTCGTGGGAGGCCGGGCGAGGACGAGAGTGGTTCGAACGCGGGCAGCAGAGACGGTCGACGCGGTGCTCTATGTGTTGTTTCTGTTGATGGCACTGCCGTTTTGTCAGATCCTGGCAGGCCGTCCATGGTGTATGCAGACTGTCGAGTATCAGACGCGATGCTGGCGGCTGAGCACGTCGTAGTGTCGGCGTGCTGCAGCTGGCACTCGCACGGCTGATGTTGGCTGCAGTCCTTCACGCCAGCGCGTAATTGCAGCTCTGCGGGCTGTAGGGAGTGACTGATGGTCAGTGGTGGTGGTTCATTGTACAGGAAAGGATATCGATGCCAAAGAACGAAGAACAGGTCGCTGTGAGCCGGCCAGGAATGCAAGAACCGGAAGTTGCAATGTCAATGTCGAAAGCGCGTAGTAGATGTCTTAGCGTTAGCGTGTTCTGAGAGCGGGCCCGAGCCGTTTGACACAATGCTTCCCCTCGTTCACTCTTCTACAACAAACATGATGCCAATTGTCCAGTATGACAGCGGATCTTCGCAGTGATGCTCTCTCTGTTTTATCTACTCCGTTGTTCAACGTATAGCGGGAACAAAAGAACAACATCGTTTCCGCGGTCTGATGCCAAGGATCGTCTAGCTTCAAGCCCCGGTACATAAATCCCCAGCCTTCAACGCGAAAGAGAAACGCAAAGTCTGTCCAAAGCTCCATTCAGTCGCGTCGACAACGATGATGTCCTGAGGCATGCCGTCATACAGGATCTGCATCATCACTTGCTCGCAATCATCAAGACTCACGCAAAGCAGTGGACACTACAACCGCCCAGCTAGGAGCATTGAGCAAGACGATCTAATTTGTGTAACATGCTGCCACAAAAGTGGCCTGGAAGACCTGTGCGTGTAACTTGAAGAAGCCTGGTCTGGCTATTTTCGAGCATTTTAACAAGCATTACAATCAGAGCATGTCAATGCAGCGCCTGTGAGGCGTAGAGTAGACGGACCACCAATCAATGGAACGATTGGTATGTATGTCAGTGATGGCCTGCATCACCATGGCTCCTGCATTATCCAACTCCAGACACCTCGCTGAACGACAGCACTACGTACACGCTCAACGCTCATCATCTGGCTCTTTACTAACAATCGTCGTCACATCTCAGCTTCGTTCCTCGCAACCGAACAACGAAACGATCGAGGCTGGATTCTCGCACTTTCCGTGCTCGTCATTCTCGTATGTCTTCTGCGTTAGAGGAGCAGGCTCCATCTGCACAATGTCGTTGGCCTCGATCGGCTCTAGCTTGATAGGTTCCTCTTCTACGCCAAGAACTTCGTGAGCTACCTCTTCTAAATGCTCCACCATCTTTGCAGAAACTGTCGCCGCAAGTTCGGTCGATTCAAACGCGGGAGTAGTCGACGTTGGCTCCGCAACGAAGCTGCTGCTGCTACTGATTTCGCACGCTGGCCCATCTGATGTCAAGCTTCGTTGGTGGCCAGGCTCGTACACTGCCGGCGCCATTGGGCCCTCTGCCACTGTCGGGATGAGCGCTGTACGAATACTCATCCATAAAGCTAGCACAGCAAAGCCAAAGATGGCGATGTTGCGTTTGTCTTGAGCAAGCAGGTACAGATAGTTCTTCAGCAGGACTGACAGCGGGATGTCTTTCCGTGGATATATAGGAGGCAGGTCGTCCAGAGGCCGCGGTTCTGTCTCGAAGGTCGTCTCTTCCAGGTCTTCCACGTGACCCTGCTTGACTCCCTCTTCGGCAAGCGTCCTGCTGTTCTGCTCGATGGGGACTTGCTGCTCGACCAATTCCCTGACATGCTCCTTACACTTCTCTCCGTCCTCAGCTCTCTGCCGCTCTTCGTCCTCCTCGTCCTGTAACCTAGCATCTAGAGTCCTGCGAAGATCATCACTGATCCAGGGCAGGATCTCGACGTCAACCCGCTCCATTTCGGACCAAGCGGCAGACCAAGCAGAAGCGCGCATGAATCCGTTAGCAGCGTAGACTTCGATGTTCCACCTCTGCCCATGTCCAGAATCTGCTCCCTTGACTTGACGATGGCACGTGCCGCAGATATCAGCACTGGAGCTCGCTATACTAGAGCCAATAGCAGAGTCGGTACTCTCCTCGCTGGAGGATATCGAGCTGATCGATCCTTGAGCACGGAAATGACCGCATTTGGTTATGCGTTCGGCCTTGAGATCTAGAGCTTCAAGAAGACGTTCCTCGAGTAGCTCGTAATCGTCCTTGGGATGGAGTATGAGGATGCCTCTTTGAGCCATAGTCTCAGACACTTTCGAGCGCAGGAGGCGATAGTCCTCGAGTAGACTGTCTGGAAGCAGCTCTTGCACGCTCTTCATGCTCCAGCGCAAGCGTACAGGCAACAAAGTGACATGAAGCAAGACCAGGGGATAAGCTTTCTTCTCTTCTTCAGTCTCCAACAGCTCCTCGTAACGCTTCTTCATAGTAGGACTGCCCCTGTTGCTTCGTGGTGTGCCAGCTCTGGATCCTGTGTGTAAGACAGACCTTCTTGGGCTTCGCTCGAATGAGGCGCTGGGCGAGCTCATCTGCAAGCGTCTGACAGAATCTGGTCTGCGAAATGAAGGTCTGATCATCCGTGGACTGTATGCGGTATGTATCGGCGTGGCATGGTCCTGGTCGGTCTCGCTGGACGATTCAGGCAGTGATGATATTGAGGCTGAAGTGACAGCAGATTCGCGGCGTCCATCTTCTCGCTCGGTATCGGTCGGATCGATGTTCGAGGGCTCAATGTCCTCATCGATACCCTCGAGTGCTCTGCCACCGCCCACAGTATCAGCTCCATCATCTTCTATGTCGTCGTCGGATACATCGTCGTGCTGCGTCGTCGAATGATCGTGGGAAGGGTCGGGGCTCGGAATGCTGGCGTCCTGGTAGATGGTAAAGTGCTGGGTTTTGCTGGGACGCGCCATCGATACCAGACATGAGCCGTGGTAGCTCTACACAGCTACAACGTCGCAAGAAATTTTGTGCACCATGCTCATGAGATATCTGGTCGGCGACGTTTCTTCCACGAAGACGAAGTACGTCTATTTACCGGCTAAATTATTGGGAGGCGATTGTTGTCAGGGACAACGTTATCTCCACGTGTCAAAGATCCCTGTCATGCTCCTTCCTTCATTCATGGCCACTTGCTGAGACGTTCTGCTCGAGAATATACATATTATGCGGTCCACCCTGTTGGTCTGCCTCTGGAATGAAACTTGTAGCAGTCAGATGGGCTCAGACGCATACCATGTGACCATGAACGCGAATCTCACGGGATAGCAGTACTTCAACGTACGCGCCCCTATAAAAAGCACAAGCCAGCCTGTCGCACAGCTCTGACGATGTCTCACGTCGACCGGGCCAAGCTCTTTGACAGAGACGAGCTTTCTGATCTTGAAATCGTGTTCGGCGATCAATCTATCAAATGCCATCGAAGTATCCTATATTGAGCGTCCGGTCGCGCTTCAAGATGCGATGAGGCTGTCAAGGTATTTGTACTGAAACGATGAATCAATGTCGCTAAGGAGGGCTGCCAAAGAAGAATCAGTTTAGAAGGAGATGACCCGCTGGCTGTTCGTGCCATGCTACGTTACATCTACAGGTTCGATTACCGAAGGACCGGTGAAGATTTGAGTGTGTGGGAACACTGGGCGCCCCCATTTCGAGATATATCGCACCACTCAAAAGTACCTCATGGTCGAATTGCAGGAAAAGAGTTTGGAATGCCTATCCGCGATTCTTAAGAGTCTTTCAGACTCAGCGAAGGTAACTAAGGTACTCGTGGCCTTTAGAGCTGATGGCATCGATCCGATTGACGCGAAATCCATTCCGTTGGAGAAGAAGTTATTAAGTCGCTGCCTCGCGCATCTTGTAGAGCACGAGGACTTCATGATGCTGCTTGAGGATGGAGTAAGACTTGCTGAGGCGCTGCATGATGATGCTCAAAAACTATGAACATTCACGCCAGGCCGGTAAATTGTCAACATGTTCACATTGTGGCGACGCACGGTTCATGGAGATCAATGCGCATGTACAAACCTATTGCACGCAACGGGCAGCGTATGGACCCGTCGACCCGGGTATGCTGGGTGGAACAGCATTGACGAGTCGAGTTGGATGAAAGATCCTGCCAATCGGCACAACAGAGTCCCGAGATCCTAAGTGGAGGGATCGGATGGACTGTTTCATGAGGCGCGGGTCTTCAAGTATGCCGCACGATGCTGTACTGCGTCTACCAATCGATGCCATCGCTTCCTCTCTCACCACCAGCCAATATAGCCTGCGCCTTGCCATGCTCTCCCAGACCATCATGCAGATGGCTCGCCGCAAACGGCTTCCGACCCTTCATCTTGAACTTCTTATCCAGAGCCTCGAACGGACTGCTCTTCTCAGTCTCGTCCTTTTTGACCTTGAACTTCTCCGTGCCAAGTACATTGTCAAGCTCCTCGATTGGTGGCAACTTGACGTACACCATACCATCTTCCCTCGCTTCCACCGGGAAGGTGGCAATGTTGACCTGCTCGTCGTTGCTGCACTTGCCTGCCTCCTCGCCGTTCATGGTGTAGTTTCGCTTGTGCATCGGACAGCTGACCCAGAGCTTGTTCGTCTTCTGGTCCTCGCCGATGAGACCATCGCTCAGCACGAAAGCACGCTTGTGCGGGCACATTTGTTGGGTGGCGTAGTACTTGCCCTTCACCTTGAAGATTGCAAGTTGTGTGTCACCGCGTTTGACAGGTACGCTGGAGCCTGTGGGCGAGTCGCTGAATTGGTCGCAGCTGGCAAGGGGTTGCCACGATAGAGCGCTCCATTTTGTGCCTCTGAAGTCTTCCTTCACAGATTCGCTCGGCCAGTAAGCTGGTCTCTGCTGGTCTCGCTCCTTGACCTTCTCCATGGTGTCGACGGTCTCCCTGGTGTTGCCGAATTGTGTAAAGAGAGACTTCTTCTTGGGGTCATTAAGAACCTCAGTCCACTCACAGAAGAAAGACCCGACAATCTCCTGCATCTGCTTCTCGAGTTCTGCACAAATGCCCAGGCTGTCTTCGAGAACGACTTTCCTCAGGTACGCAATTCCACCAGGCAGGTTCTCCACCCATCGTGCTGTTCGCTGGAGCTTGTCTGCTGTGCGCATGTAGAACATGAGGTAACGATCAATGATCGGGATCACATCATCAGGCGGCACGTCCTTCGCCAGCAGTTCGCTATGCCGTGGCTTTGCGCCTCCATTGCCACCAACGAAGATGTTGAAGCCCTTCTCTGTCGCGATTAGACCAAAGTCCTTGTTCTGAGCTTCGGCACACTCTCGCACACACCCAGAGACACCTCCTTTCATCTTGTGTGGAGAACGTATACTCTTGTATCGCTCTTCAAGCCGGACGGCCATGCCAACGGAATCACCGATACCGAAACGGCACCATGTTGTACCCACGCATGACTTGACTGTTCGCAAGCTCTTCGCGTATGCGTGTCCGGATTCCATGCCACCGTCGATCAGCTCTTGCCATATCTCGGGTAGGTCCTGTTTCTTGGCGCCGAACATGTCTATTCGCTGCCCACCGGTGATCTTGCAGTATAGTCCAAATTTCTTTGCTACTGTGCCGATAACGATAAGTTTGTCGGCAGTGATCTCGCCACCCGACACTCGTGGGACAACGGAGAATGTGCCGTTTCGCTGAATATTGGCAAGGAAGCGGTCGTTCGTGTCTTGCAATCCTCGTCGGTCGTCGTCGATGATGTGTTTATTGTACAGTGAAGCCATGATAGACCCGATTGTAGGCTTACATGCCTCACAACCGACCGAATCAGGCTCTTTGCCACACTCCTTCATCACGTCCGCGAACTTCTGCAGCTTCTTGACATAGATGATGTTGAACAAGTCTGCTCGCGAGTATTCGAAGTGTGGGCATAAATGGTTCTTGACCTCGACACCTAATGAAGCCATTGTCTTGTTGAAGATGGTCTGCACTAGTGGCATACAGCCGCCACAACCAGTTCCAGCCTTTGTGCATGATTTCACGTCTCCAATGGACTTACAGGTTCCGTCCTTGACACTTCTCACGACACCACCTTTGGTCACGTTGTGGCACGAGCAGATTTGCGTATCATCATCCAAGTCATCAGCATCATCGTCGCCCGAGTTCTTGCCGACAATGAACTCTGATGGTGGAACGTCAAGAGGTTTCTGCTTCGTCACCATTGGCACAAGCTTGACGTAGTCCTTGGTATCACCAATCATCATGCCACCGAGAAGGTACTTGCCGTCCAGGGTGAACAAGTACTTCTTGTATATCTGCTGGAATGGGTCTTTGTATGTCAATGCCTTGACTGGGGAAGGTTTAGCCCCATTGGTGAGGTTGTCCAGCTTGCTGTCAGATCTCTGCATGCCTTCTTTCTTATTCCCACGACCTGGTAGCTCTTTAGGCCCGTCGCGGTCAGCAAAGAAGTCACCGAAGCTTGCCACTTCTACACCGAGTAGCTTGAGCTTCGTGCTGAGGTCAGGTCGTTTGAACTTCCGTGGGGTGTGTGCTTTCGCCTGTGTCAAGTTGAACGCCAGGACATCGGCCATCTCGATGCCGGGTGCAATGAGGCCGAAAGTCTGGTTCTGCCAGCTGGCGCATTCTCCAATCGCGTAGACGTCCTTTGCCGATGTACCAAGGCTTTCGTTTATGATGATGCCGCCATTCCTATCGGCGCACTGGATGCCAGCCTTCCGGGCCAGATCGTCGCGTGCTTTAATGCCGATAGCGAAACATATTGTGCTGCAGTCCATTGAATCGCCATCCTCGAAGGTGACGCCGACCACGTTGTTGTTCTCGTCTGTGTTTATCTTGCCGACGCGCTTGCTGAGCAAAACGTCTAAGCCAAGTTGTCGGACTTGTTCGACGACCATGCCGCCGGCATCGCCGTCAAGCTGTCGGCTTAGAAGCCATCTGTTGCGCTCGATC
This sequence comes from Mycosphaerella arachidis, assembly GCA_001297265.1. NCBI lineage: Eukaryota > Fungi > Ascomycota > Dothideomycetes > Mycosphaerellales > Mycosphaerellaceae > Mycosphaerella > Mycosphaerella arachidis. The sequence goes on from LIHB01000029.1 coordinate 17,288, forward strand.
AACTTGACTTTGCCGAACTCTTCGAGGTCCATCATTGCCTTCGCTGCCTCGAGACCGAGCAAACCTCCACCGACCACAGCTCCTGTAGATCCCTTTTTCGTGGCAGAGAACTCAATGAGGTTCTGCAAGTCTTCAATGGTCCTGTACACGAAGACACCATTGGCATCGTGGCCAGGCGTGTGGCGTGGGAGCAAGGCGTTGGAGCCTGTTGCCAGCACGAGGATATCGTAGGGTATTGTGTTCCCATTGGCTGTCTCCACGCTTTTATGCTCGGTATCGATCGATGTGACTAGAGTGTTGAGGTGGTATGATAAAGAGCCCTCGGGCATGGAGGCGTACCACGATGCTGGATTGAGGTATAAATTCTCGACCTCGCGATGTTGGAAGAAACTCGTCAGGCCGACACGGTTGTATGCCAGATGCTGCTCTTCACCAATGACGACGATATCGTATTCTCTCTTCTTCACATCCAGCTTCAGCAACTTTTCGATGAAGCTGATACCAACCATTCCCAGGCCAACCACAACAACTTTGGTCCGCTTCGTGCCATTAGGGATCTCACCGTTCGCTTCCAGCTCCTCGACCTTCTCAGGCAAGACTTTCGCCTCGGCGTCGTTCCACACGGTGTTACTCATGTTGTCCAGATCTCAAGGCGAGCGCATCAAGACTGCAAAGTCGATGGGAGTGAATGAGAACGACAACACCTACAGAACGCTGCGAGGGCACTTCCGAGCAGATGATGCGCACCTTTACTATAGACGCAGCGATTTACCTCTGAGCATATTGTGGCCATATGCAAGTATCACCCAAACCTATTGGTCCCCCCTCGGAGAAAGCAATATCGATGGCATTGCTGTTATCGATTGTGACTGCGACCAACGAGCATGCATGTGCTGACCACAGGCCTGACGCCACTGCCATCAGCCATGCAATGCCATGTGAAGCACAGTTGCTTCTCCGGGTCGTTTTTGCTTATAGGCACGATTGCGATAAAGACAGCGGCGTTGACTGGTCGTCCTTATCAGACGTGAAGTCCAGGAGCAGAGCTAGCGTCGCATGGCATATTGATCTCGCTGCTATGGTATGCCGTATTCCTGAGCCGTTACGGCACACCAGAACATCACCTCTCACGTGCGCGATTTGCACTCCTGAAACTCTGCTGTCCCGACAGCCGCTCATCATCCTTTCAACATTTGGAAAAGACGCGAATGACCTCACCGTCAACCTTCAACAGCTTGACTGCAGTCTACGTCGACTCTGACGACAGTTCATCAAGCCTCTTTGCTTTGCTGACTGGTCTCCGAACAGCGCCGATGCCGTTCGCCAGCCCAGGAACCCGCTTTTGCCTCTTTTGGACGCAGCACGATAAGCACGAGGACCAGGCTAGCATCTGCAGAACTCAACTCTGCTCATCCGATCAGCCTGGACGTCCAAGTTTGCAGGGGCAGTGCGCAGCGATGTCATGTCTCCGCGGTCATGTCTGCAGTACGGCGAAGCATTTCCCAGGAGATGTCAGAAGCAGAATACAAGCATTACGCCATCCATTCGGTCGAGAGTATGGCACATAATAGACCGTCACTACTGCCTCGCAAATCGCGCTCAGCCGTTGTAGCCTCGCATCTCATGCAGCAATACTCGTAGCCAACTGTGAGCTGGCAGCGTGTCTACTGTTCACCTACAGTTGAATCGCTTTCTTTTGTGCTGCACCTTACTCTCTTTGCCCTTTCACCCTCATCATGAGCACCTTTCCTCTTACGCAGGAAGCCCAAAAACATCTGCGAAGGACAGTCGACCTTCTGCCGACACCACCCGACTCGGACCACAGCGATGTCGAGGGGTCAGATAGCAATTCGACTGGAGAGCACAGTACTCCCGATTTTCCACTACCGCCCTCAACAGAAAAACCGACAACAGTACTCGACCAGGACAAGAAGACACCAGATAGCTGGCTACCGCGGGATCCCAGGTTAATACGACTGACTGGTGTGCATCCATTCAATGTTGAGGCTCCGTTATCAGATCTTTACAATCAAGGATTCTTGACCAGCCCGGAGCTATTCTATGTGCGGAACCATGGCGCTGTACCGCAAGTCAAAGACGAAGAGATACCTGAGTGGGAGTTCAGCGTCGAGGGCATGGTCGAGAACCCATTCACCTTGACACTCCGCGAGCTGATGCAGCAGTATGAACAACGTACTTATCCGGTCACGTTGGTATGCGCAGGTAATCGAAGAAAGGAACAGAATGTGGTGCGTAAGACGAAAGGCTTCTCGTGGGGAGCCGCTGGTGTATCGACAGCTTTGTTCACCGGTGTCATCATGGCAGACGTAATTCGTAAGGCCAGGCCAAGAAGAGGGGCGAGATATGTATGCATGGAGGGCGCAGACAAACTACCGAATGGATTCTACGGCACGTCTGTGAAGCTGAACTGGGTTCTGGACGAGAACAGAGGTATGATGCTTGCCCATGGCATGAACGGCGAGATGCTGCGACCCGATCATGGGAAGCCTCTCCGAGTAGTCATTCCAGGTCAAATCGGTGGCCGGAGCGTGAAGTGGTTGAAGAAGCTCATCGTCACGGCTGAACCGAGCGACAACTGGTACCACATGTACGATAACAGGGTGCTACCGACCATGGTTTCGCCCGAGGAGTCGGCCAACGACCCAAAGTGGTGGATGGACGAACGGTATGCGATTTACGACTTAAGCACGAACTCTGCGATTGCATACCCTGCTCATGAAGAGCAGCTTGGGCTTGTCGGTGCTCAACAGAATTATCGAGTGAGGGGTTATGCATACGGTGGTGGTGGGCGACGAGTCTCAAGGGTTGAGGTCTCCTTAGACAAGGGCAAGACTTGGCGTCTTGCCAATGTTGATTATGCGGAAGATCGTTATAGAGACGCAAGGCCACAGAAGCTGCTCGGCGGCACGCTTGACTTCAGTTGGCGAGAGGCGTCATTCTGCTGGTGCTTCTGGAACATCGATGTTGCTGTAACTGCCCTTGCAGACTCAAAGGACATCCTGGTTCGCGCCATGGACGAGAGCATGAATATTCAGCCTAGAGACATGTACTGGAGCGTTCTTGGCATGATGAACAATCCTTGGTATCGCATCGCTATCTCCAAGAAAGGGGACTACCTGCGCTTTGAGCATCCGACACAGCCAGCGCTGATGCCTGGAGGCTGGATGGAGAGGGTCAAAGCCGCAGGTGGTAATCTCAGCAATGGATACTGGGGCGAGCAAATTGGTGGCGAACTCACAGCGGCGCCCGTCGCGGAAGCTGCTGCTGAGGTGAAGATGACCAAGGATGATGTCAAACTGAAGATTACGATTGATGACTTACGAAAGCATGGTAATGCTGAAGCGCCTTGGTTTGTGGTGAACGGTGAGGTTTACGACGGGACGGCGTTCTTGGAAGGGCACCCAGGCGGTGCTCAAAGCATCGTATCCTCGGCTGGTCTCGATGGAACAGATGAGTTCATGGCGATCCGTAAGTACAGAACCTTGCTTTAACGTTACCATCCGGCTGACAATCAGCAGATAGCGAGACAGCGAAAGCCATGATGCCGTCTTATCACATCGGCACGCTTGACGAAGAAGGACGAGCTGCACTCTCCGGCGAGGAGGTCCAGCCAGACGCAAATGCTGAGCCCTCACCAACATTCCTTGAGCCACGGGCATGGAAAAAGGGCGTTCTTCACTCTAAGGAGAGAGTATCTTGGGACACAAGAGTGTTCTCCGTCAAGCTGGATCACGAAGACCAAACACTCGGACTACCCACCGGACAGCATCTCATGATTCGATTACAGGACCCGGTGACTCGGGAAGCAATCATTAGGAGTTACACACCCGTTTCCCAAACCACCAAGAAAGGCTACATGGACATACTAGTCAAGCTATACCTCGACACCGACGAAAAGCCAGGGGGCAAAATGAGCAAAGCACTGGATGCGATTCCAGTAGGGCACTATATCGATTTCAAAGGACCTATCGGCAAATTCGAATACCGTGGCAAAGGACGCTGCGCTGTTAACAACGTCGAGCGCAACATCAAGAAGTTCTACATGATCTGTGGTGGCAGTGGCATCACACCGATCTACCAAGTCTTCCGAGCTGTAATGCAGGACAAGGACGATCCTACACACTGCGTCGTGCTCGATGGCAATCGCCTGCAGGAAGATATTTTATGCAAGGCGGATTTGGATCAATTTGCAGCAGATAACGCGGACAGGTGCAAGGTGCTGTACACTTTGTCCAAGGCGCCAGAAGACTGGCAAGGTCTCAGAGGCCGGATTGCTGCGCCGCTGTTGAAGGATCATGCTGATCGTAGCGTGCACCAAGATGGAGAGGCAATGGTACTCATTTGTGGGCCGGAAGCTCTGGAGAAGAGCTGTCATAAGGCGCTGCTGGAGATGGGTTGGAAGGATGATGAGCTATTGTTTTTCTGAGCAGCACAAGGATTCCTTACGAGGCATTGTGGCGTTACTATTGATGTGGGGAATGCATGGATTGGAGTTTCAAGAAGCCTGCGTAGGGTGGCGTTCGATGGAAGGTCAGAAAACTGTAGGCAATCGCGACAAATTCTCGGTATGGACTGGGCCATGACTTGGGAATTCAAATAGACGATGCACACGAGATGCGAAATATTATTTCGATCCCATCATCATGTATGGCCGGTTTGTGCTCTGATCCTCCGATCCGCATCCTAGCCTCCCTGGTATGTGGAATCGCCATCCTGGCATCATGTACAGAGCTTATAGTGGTGAAGCAAAGAACCCATGACGTGGCTCCTACAGCAACAACCCGAACCATCGTGGTCGATGTCCCGCGTCATCGCAAAGCAGCCGATCATCATCGCCTGCAGCAAATTGTCCGTAGGTCAACGCCTGCCTGCTCTTACAAACGATCGCGTGCCCAGGCGGCTTCAACGGAGTAAGCATTGCTTGGCGGGGACCGAGCAATCGAAGGGCGCCACCAAAATCGCAGTGAAGTGGACCAGAAGCTCAAAGTTGATGCTGATCATCAGCTCATAGTGCGTTGGTAAGCTTTGCATGAAGCATCATGTCAATTCTTGGTGTGAGCTTGATTTCATGCTCGATCGCAGTGACATTCAGGGTTCAGCCGAATGAACCGAAGGCAAAGCGCCTCTGACTTGACGCCGAGAAGAGTTGCTGCAGCGGGAGCAGCGGTGCAGTAATTGGAGTCTCACGCGCGGTGTTGTGGCATTTGACTTGAGATTATCCTTGCTTTGGCTCCAAGCACTTTTATCGTTTCTCCTGATTCCAGAGCGATGTGGTCACGCTACGAAAATTAAACCGCTTGCGAGTTGGTGAGCTCCAAGTTCTCGTTCCGGCTCTTACTCGCCGTGTTCCATCGTCAAGCCTAGCTATCGTTACATGCTGATTGCAATGGAGGATGGACCACGCCGTGAGTTATGTCGATCTCTCGCCCTGAAGTCTTCTTGGCTCACTCTGCTACGCAGAAGGCTTGCAGGGTCACGAGTCCTCCGTTGATAGGTATCGGATACACGAGGATCAGTCCGTTGCATTGCCCCTTAGTCGTAGATTCTGAACCGGTTGACTCCAGCCGTCTTCCATCGTGTCCGCTGGGACCATGCTGTTGCGGTGTAAGGCTCTCAATGGAAGACACTCATCCACAAGTCGCAGCGTTCTCTGCAGACCCTACAGAATAAGTGCTGCATCCGTCTTATTGGCTTAAGACTTTGTGTCTTGGCTGCCGGTGATACGTGGGACCTTGGCGCTCGGATGTCACCGTGCAATGTCATCTTCCCAATTCGCAAGAGCTGTGAGGAGCATCTGAGGGCTAGTGAGAGATTGCAGTCATACTCTCCTTGAGCGACATCTATATCAGCCAGTGTGGTTGACACCACTGCTAGCACACAAGAAGGAAATGTCCTGCTTGTCCATAGCCGAATCATCAGTGAGAAGAAGCAGAGTGTGTATGACAGCATGCAGTTATATTGCCGTACTTTCCATCTACATGATTGAGTTGACGAAAAAATTAAACAGCGCCACTGTTGTAAGTGAGTGATGGGAAGAGAGAGACATGTGATCTTGAAGACGGGAAGGAACGACATAATCGCGGGCGCTCGGGCCGCATAATCCCTGTCACGCCTCGCGCGTCCTACCACGTTTCGCAAGCTGCCGGTAGGCGAAGTCAAGTCAGACAACATCATAAGTCCACTTCTTCCAGCCAACAAAGAAGACCATCGCGAAGATGTCAGCTCGGCAAGGCTACGATGTGGTGGTGGATGTGGATGCAGAGGTAGAGGAGGATAAGAAAGAGTGCGACAGACAGCCCAGACTGACGCGACTGCAGGGAGATCTCGGCCACACAGACCTGAACGACGACCTCGAATTTCACAACTCCAGTATGTCAGGGACACAGATCAGATCCATACGACATAGCTAATCATTGGAAACAGCATTCGATAACAATAACAACGCGCGCAACAAGATCCCCGCCGACAGCCAAAATGCTTCCTTCCTCAACCCCTCGCGACAACCCTCCTCTTCCTCAAAACGATATCTCTGGAGCATAGCCTTCTACCAGCAGTTCTTCGATGTGGACTCGATGCAAATTCTTCACCGCTGCCGCAGCACACTATACCCGCGCCAGAACTTCCTCGATGTAATGGAAGGCAATCCAGACCTCTATGGACCATTCTGGATTGCAACAACAGTGGTGGTTATTCTATTCCTCACCGGCACAATAAGTCAGTACCTGGCATACCAAGGGAAGGACCACTTCGCGTACGACTTCAGGCTGTTGAGTGGAGCCGCGGGGTTGGTCTATGGATACCTGATCTTTGTCCCGCTGGGACTGTGGGGAGTGCTCAAGTGGTTTGGCAGCGAGAGCTCGAACTTGTTGGAGTGCTGGAGTCTCTACGGATACGCCAACTTGATCTGGATACCCGTCGCGCTCGTTAGCTGGAGCAACATCTCTGGTGAGTGGAGGTGGTATGCCAACATCTGAAGTCAACTATACTAACACCACACAGCGCTCAACTACGCGTTCGTAGGAGTTGGACTGGCATACTCGGGACTTTTCCTATTCAGGAACCTGTATCCTGTGGTCTCGGCCACGGATGCAAAGACCTCGAAGGCGTTGCTGATTGTGGTAATTGCATTGCACGCAGGCTTTGCGATCGCTATCAAGGTGCTATTCTTTGCACATGGTAGCCCCGCCGCGAAGAACAAGACCCCTGCTCCTGAGAGCGGACGATTTTGATGCTGCTAGAATGCTCTTCAGATTCTAAAGTGGTGCCTTGAGCCTCAAGGTAGCTACGATACTATATGCATGAAATCTTTATTTGCAATGGCCGAAAGCACATGTGTGCTGAATGGTGCAATATCCCACTCAACGACCACGTGTTGGCGGCAACCAACACACGTTACACGACGCAAGCGCGCCCAATTTGGCAACATGGTACTTTTAGCCCCCGACCGTCGCTTACAGCTCACAGATGTCAGTTCGAGCCAGACCAAACCTGGAAGCATATTGCGATGCGGCTGAGGATCGGCATGGAACTCAATCTATGCTTCACATATGTCCGGGCCTGTTTCGATGTTGATAAAGGCCAGGCCGACCGCATGTCGGACGCCCAGCTCCCCACCGACACACATTCAGACCCACAATCATGGAGTTCGACGAGACTTTCAAGTTCAGCGACAAGAAGTATGCGCAAAGAGCCAGAAACATGGCTCCCACAACACTCTGGGAGCTAGAGCGATCGACCCTGAGTTCCAAAGTCAAGGCAGGCACCGGCATCGGCGTTTCGACTCTGCTACTTCTCCCTACACTCGGAGTGTCGAGTGTAGGCCTAGCATACAGCAGCCGTGCCGTCGACATCGCCAGAAGAAAAGTGAAAGTGGCCAAAGAGGGAAATCAAACGTCGTAACCTTCCTCCCTACGACAAAACTAAGCGATACTACACTATCCCACTGGGTATGACTTTTGCGGTGGTGCCCGTGACTGGCGTTATCGACCTCTTCAGTCTCGGACTCACTGGAGCCACGGAAGCTGTGCAGTCGACCGTTGAAGCCTAGGTGCAGAAACACGCTACTGCTAGGAAGAAAAAGGCGCGCCCTGGCCTAGGACGACATGATAGCGATCAAGTCGACTACGCGCAACGTATTCCGCAGGATAGTGCGACGACTTTCGTGTTCTTGAGTAGAGAGGGACAACCGATCATGCAGCCGATTCTTACACGATGCTGCGAGCACTCTCAACTCGTCAAGAATCCCGTCTGCCAGTTCTGCGATGGTGCCATCGAAGGGAGCTTTCAGGCTTACTACCACTGCTGCGAATGTATCTCGGAGAAAGGTTACAACATTTGTGAAGTGTGCGTCGCTGGGCGTGGTTGTGGATGCCCTGGTCGAGAGAAGCATGTTCTATTCCGACAAGGTCTGCTGTCGCCGATTATCGATTACGGGAAGCTGGAATAAGTCTGTTTCTGGGGTACTCAAAACAAAGCTCAAGAGTCATCGCGCATACGCAGCTCTCTATATCCACTTCGAAATGTCCTCGCCGTGTCTTCGGAGATTGCTCCGGGGGCCCGGGGGCAAATATCCTCCCACGCCTTAGATACCGCCAAAATCTGAGCGACGCCTTCATCTAGGAGAATCTGAATCAAAAGTGATCTATAATCTTCCTCAGCCTCCTGCGAAAGCTCTAGCGCTGCCCTCGCCGCGCAGAGCGAGAAACAGATATCAATCGTCGAAGATATATCGAGCTGGAAATGTCACGAACCCCCTTTTCGTCCGACTTAGGGAACTCGCAACGCTCTCCCTCAAAGAAGTCGCACCACAGCTCCAAAGAAACAGATCTTCCATCTTTCAAGAGTGATGTTAGATCATCTCCTTTCGTCCAAGCTTCTTCGAATCTTCGGAGAGCGGCTCCAGAACCGGGCTGAGGGTATTCTCCGAGTCATACGCATCCTGCAGTGTCCAGTCAATCTGTATCGTCAATTTCTTGAGCGCAGCTGCGTCGGAAGATCCCTTCATGTCGACAAGTCCGTGCACCAACGGGCCCGATGTGGTGCGTATAGTCGACCAATATGAGGAACGAGTTGAGTGTGCAGAAGCGTTGTGTACAATCCGAATGGAACTGCCTGCAGGTTCTCGACAGTCCTGAATAGCACGCTTTTTCAGTCACGTACTCGATGTTGAATGGGCAGTTGGGAGTTCGACAGCTGAGCAGTACAGAGTTGAGTGGAAGTGTTGCTGTTCAGTCTTGCAGCTCGTTGCTGCTTGTGACTTGTAAGCAGTATTGCGCTGCTCTGTATACGTCGGAGGATTCACGAGTTGCAGCCTGCTCCCAGCCGTACGGGCGCACTTGATCTCGGAGAAAGTGCTCCGAGTATATATCAATATGTGAGTCAAAGTAGTGAAGACATGGTTCCTTCTTCACATGCAGTAGCCCGACCATAACGCCCCGAAACTTTGCCGACGTCACCCCCACCCCCACCAACATCGATTTGATTTTCGCAGACCACACTCCATCAATATCGCACCAGCACCAACGGCCTTGCAGTCTGCTGTCTATCTCTCGCCACACACACACATTATTTGCCACCTGCACGTGCTCATCTGCACGTTATCAAGCATACTGCCGTGCCGTGGTAGTATGAGAGCGAGAAACAACTTCATTAATCCCGATCCGCCTCCCGAGAAGTCTCCAGGAGGCAACACACTGCTGCGGCACGCAACCCATAGCTGAGCGCGCCGCATCACTGCATCTCACGGAGAGTTCCTACACCACCGATCACCATTTCTGCCTATCCGAAACAGCTTAAGGCTCTGCAGCAGGCGCAATGGCACCCAAAGGAAAGAAGGGAAAGAAGGGCGGCAGCGACGACTGGGACGAAGGTCTTGGAGAGTTAGCCGACCCAATAGCTCAAGCAGGAGCGACTGAAGATGCTGGCAATGATGAAGAGGAAGGTGCAGGTGGCGGCTTCTTGGCAGCCCTGAAGAAGAACAAGGATAAGCGGAAGAAGAAGGGTAAGGTCGTGGAGAACGACTTTGTAGGAGGAGAGGACCCTGCTGCTGAGGAGGACGCCCCAACAGCGGAGCCTGCTCTTGCTGCTAAAGCACCTGAGGAAGCGACGATGGATGATGAGTGGGACGAGCCTGCCAAAGGCGGAAAGAAGGGCAAGAACGCTAAACAGCCTGCGAAGAAGGAGCAACCCGACGATGAAGACGAAGGCGACGGTGAGGGCGGTGTGAAAACAAAGGCTCAGAAGGAAAAGGAGAAGAAGGAGCGTGAGAAGCAACGAAAAAAGGAACAAGCAGCGCAGAAAAAGAAGACCGCCGCACCAAGTCCAGTTGCGAAAGAAGAAGCTAAGCCACTGGAGGCCGCACCAACAACTGTCGTTGATGTGCCGGCTGGGGGCAAGAAAGGGAAAAAGCCGAATCCGGCGCTTCGTGCGTTACAAGAGCAGCAGGAAAGGCTCCGTCAACAACAAGAAGAAGAAGCTCGTATTAGAGCTGAAGAGAGCGCTCGCGCCGAAGCTGAGCAGAAACGTATTGAGGAAGAAGAGAGGGCTGCGGCTGAGGCCAAGGCCGCGAAGAAAGCAAGAGACAAGGCCAAGATTGAGGAGATGAAGAAGGCCGGCACATACAAGACAGAGAAAGAAAGAAAGCAGGAGGCGCAGCAGAAGGCTCGACTGCAACAAATGCTTGAGGCTGGAGCAAAAGTGGCTGGATTTGAAGGCGATAATGAGCCAAAGAAGCCAAGCACGAAGGATATGCGCAAGAAGAATCCACGTAAGGAGGCAGAAGAGCGAAAGGCCCAGCAAGCTCGCGAAGAGGAAGAGGCTCGAAAGAAGATGGAGGAACTCAAGCTTCAGGAAGAGCAGGCCAAGAAGGCTGCTGAGGAAGCAGAGAAGGCACGACTTGACGCTGAAGCCAAGAAGAAGGAGGATGCGGAGGATGAGCTCGACGACTGGGAGGCTATGGTCGAGAAAGAAGAGAACGGGGACGTCGCGGAGAGCTGGGACGCCGAGTCTGGAGACGAGGGCCAAGTCAAGCCTGCTGTCAACGGCAAAGCAGTGCAGAAAGGAGCCACCGATGGCAAGCCCAACATCAAGGAGGAAGTCGACGATAATTCTGACTCTGAAGAAGAGGACTCCGAAGACGACTCAGAAGACGATTCCGAGGACGAAAGGGAGACGGTCGCTCAGAGAATGGCTGCCGAGAGGAAGGCTGCTGCGGCCAAGAAGCGTGCTGAAGAGCTCGAAGCATCAAAGGCGGCCGCTTCCAAGGACAATCTGCGTTCGCCTATCGGCTGTATTCTTGGTCACGTCGATACTGGAAAGACAAAATTGCTCGACAAGATCCGTCAGACCAACGTCCAAGAGGGCGAAGCAGGTGGTATCACACAACAAATCGGTGCTACTTACTTCCCCGTCGAAGCACTCCAGAAGAAGATTGCTGTTGTCAACCAGGATGGTGCTTTCGATTTCAAGGTTCCAGGTCTTCTCATGATCGATACACCAGGTCACGAGTCATTCACCAACTTGCGATCTCGTGGTAGCTCGCTGTGTAACATCGCCGTGCTTGTGGTCGACATTATGCATGGTCTCGAGCCACAAACCCTGGAGTCGATGAAGTTGCTGCGGGACCGCAAGACACCTTTCATCGTGGCCTTGAACAAGATCGATCGTCTGTACGGCTGGAAGCCAATCAGCAACAACGGGTTCCGCGACTCGCTCAACCTGCAGAAGTCGAGTGTACAGTCTGAATTTGCCGACAGATTGGAGAAGACCAAGCTCGCCTTCGCCGAGCAGGGCTTCAACGCGGAGCTCTTCTACGAGAACAAATCGATGGCCAAGTTCGTGTCATTGGTTCCTACCTCGGCACACACAGGGGAGGGTATCCCAGACATGCTTAAGCTGCTGATTTCCTTGACGCAAGATCGCATGACCAAGTCGCTGATGTACCTATCTGAGGTTGAATGTACCGTTCTTGAGGTGAAGGTCATCGAGGGTCTTGGTACCACAATCGATGTAGTTCTTTCGAACGGTATCCTCAACGAGGGCGACACGATTGTGCTCTGCGGTACAGACGGTCCTATCACCACCCAAGTAAGAGCTTTGCTCACCCCAGCCGAGATGAAGGAGCTCCGTGTCAAGTCGCAGTACGTCCACAATAAGACGGTGAAGGCTGCACTTGGTGTCAAGATTGCTGCCAACGGTCTCGATACTGCTATCGCTGGTTCACGCCTCTTGGTTGCCAAAGATCCTGATGACGAGGACTACATCGAGGAGCTGGAAGACGATGTCATGAGCGATCTCGACAACTTGACTAAGAACATCAGTAAGACCGGTCGTGGTGTTCACGTCCAAGCATCTACGCTCGGTTCCCTAGAGGCGTTGCTTGAGTTCTTGCGGGTGTCAAAGATTCCTGTGGCCAATATCGCACTTGGTCCGGTGCATAAGCGAGACGTCATCACCGCCTCGACCATGTTGGAGAAGGCAAAGGAGTACGCTGTCATGCTGTGCTTCGATGTCAAGATCGACAAGGACGCGACCGAGTTGGCTGAGAAGATGGGCGTGAAAGTCTTCACCGCCGAGATCATCTACCACTTGTTCGACAAGTTCACGGCTCACATGGCAGCTCTCACCGCAGCCAAGAAGGAAGAGAGCAAGATGTTGGCTGTTTTCCCATGTGTGTGTCGACCAGTCGCCGTCTTCAACAAGACCGACCCTATCGTTGTTGGCCTGGACGTGATCGACGGCAATCTCCGCCTGCACACTCCCATCGCGGCTGTCAAGCACAACTCTGTCACCAATGTCAAGGAGGTCGTCGTACTGGGACGAGTCACGTCCATCGAGCGCGATCACAAGGCCGTCGCTGGTGGCATCGCCAAGAAGGGTACACCCAGTGTTGCGGTCAAAATTGAGGGCCCTAACCAGCCTACCTACGGCCGACAGCTCGAGGAGAAGGACATGCTCTTTTCGCACATCTCACGCAAGTCCATTGACACGCTCAAGGAGTTCTACAAGGACGAGGTGGACAAGGATGAGTGGCGACTTATTGCTAAACAGCTTAAGCCGCTGTTCGACATTGCGTAAGTGCTTCGAGCACAAACTTTTGGGATACTTCGATAGGCGTTAGAAAAATTAGCGATGACATACATACTTGGCAAACTCCCCTTCATCATTGTAAACAGAGTTGTACGCACGTTTCACTATACATGTGGTTCTGCGCAAGTTTGGCATCCCAGTCGGAGATAGTTCGCCTCCGCGACCTACAGAGCGCTTCAGCACAGTGCTGAAAGAGTTGGTAATGGAACAGATCTGCATGACCCCAAATGCCCGTCACGCACAACCTCGAGAGATGCCTATTACTAGACTGCGCATTGTCCGTGAGAATGCGAACCGTGATCCAGACGCCATGCGGGATCGACTTGCAGTAGCGAAGGAATGTCAAAAGACCACCTCTATGACCCGCATACAGCACGGCTGTACCTGGATTACATGGATGTTCTAGAGGATTTCTTCCGTCGTGCAGGGAAATGCAAACGCCCACAGTCAGAGCGTCAAGGTACATTTGTGATTCATGGGGTATCTTCGGTCTATACACAAGTCATCTGCGAGGAATAATGAAATCGTCATCATCTTCACCAAGGTCGTCAGAATCCCAGCCGTCCTCCTCGTCCTGTTGCGCCAAAGCCAAGAACCGTTGCAGCTCAGCTTGCTGTCTCTGCTCCTCAGCCGCGGCATTGGCGACAGCTGGTAGCCGTCTTCTCGCTCCTCGCTCGTGATTTCGTACGGCTTGTGCCGCGCCGACGGCTCGAGGATTTGCTGGGAATGGGTTTCGTCGTCGAGCTGGTCGCTGAGCAGCGGCGGGAGGTTGGCCCCCGGCAGGACCTCCCTCCTCGAGCTGCATCTGCGCCATGGCGACGATCAGCGGCACCTGGTGGCCTGGCGGGTCCGGTGCAGCTGGCATCGCTCGTTGGTCCTCATCGGCTTGTGCTTGTGCGGCAGCTGCTTCAGCATCTGCTTCGTCAGCCTCTCTAGCCGCCTACGAACAAGAGTGTGTCAGTCGTGGTGCCTGGGAAACACGTGTCCGTGTCCTGAAACCCTGTGCTGCGCTCGGAGCGAGCTGCGCGCGCACAGGCTTTGGTCCATGCCTTGCGCATTCAACCACGTACCTCGATCGCCATCTGCTCCCAGCCTCTACCACCTGCAAAACCTCTCCCGTCCTCCGGTGCTTGGCCTTCGTCGCCCTCTTCGAGTTCCCATAACCGTTGGTAGCAGCCTGTACCCGCCTTGTTGAAATGCTGATATGGGTTGTTGCCATCAAGCCACGAGCCACAAAGATAGCAGAAATGGGTCCTGCAGACAAAAGCGTGTTAGCTATATTCGACACGTATGCAGCAGTGTCTCAGCAGGTGGCAACGCGCGCCTTTCATCACATTCATCCGCCCTTCCGATACGTACCGGCACTGAAAGCAGCTCATGTGGTTGCAGCCCATAGTCTTCTGCACTGGTGCATTGCAGTACGGACAAGGCGATGTATTCTTCCGGATGTATTCGTAGCTCGCCTTCTCCTCCGCACTGAGCTCGTTAGGATCACGCGGATAACAGCGAGCAAACGGTCCATGCCAGCCCATGTAGCAGACCTTGCAGAACGCCAGCGAACACTTCTCGCACACAGCAAGACGATCAGAAGGATCTGGAGGCACATTTCTGGCGTTTGTCTTGGGCTTCTCTGGCATCTCGCCGTCAACGCTGTCGTCGTCCGAGACCTCGTTGTCGATGTAAGCCGTCAAGTCGGCCGGGATCGGTGGGTATTTGGTGCTCTTTGCAGGGCCTTGACACCATGTTCGTGGGCAATAGACTGTGGTCTTGTCCGCCTCCAACTTCTTCTTCCTCTTCATCTCGACATATCTCCGCACCATGCTTTCTTCGACACCCATGGCGAGCAACTCCCGCGGATGTATAGTCCTCTCTTTCTTGACCTTCCTCGTACGGCCATCCGCGTCTTTCGACCCACAGTCGGGATCTAAGCACTTGACGCCAGCCACATCACCCTCCTTGATGGCATTGTTGTAGAAGTCCTGTAGACACTGCCGACAGAAGACGTGGCTGCAGCGCTTCATCTGGTAGCAAGCAGAGCCCCTCTTTGGTTCCAAGCACACTCCACAGTCGTATGTACCAGCGTCGAACGTCTCCTGCTTTGTTTTTGCATCGAAGGCAACGAGTTGTTGTTCTCGATCTCCAGGGAGCACAAGACAGCCATCTGCAGTGTCATTCAGATCGAAGCCGCGCTCAGCAGCCTGTTGTAGATAGTCGATGTAGGAGAATAAGATCTGGCAGTGTCCATATTCCTCCCAAAGCTTCGCTGCCTCGGCCTCTAATTCTGCGATCTTCTTTCCAACTAGCCAGTCCGTCGACAGCTTGACCGTCGGCGGCTCGTCTGCTGGGTAGCCCGCAGGAAGTGCCAGTGTCAAGGTGAGCGGTGGCAGATGCGATAAATCTGCGTCGCGCTCGATATAGGCGTCCCCACCAGTCGCATCGGTAACAGCGTCGGCGTAGCTGTGGCGGAGCCACGCCTTCGTTGGAAGAAATCGAACACGCAGCGGAGGCGATGGAGCGACTGGGAGTTCCAGCGCAGCCACAAACGGATCCGAAGGATGGATGCTCAACTCTGGGTATATGGCGGTGATGGTCTCCAACTCTTCGGCGCGTTCATCCTCACCGATTTCGGCCATGGCGCGGGAGTGAACTTCAGTTCGTGGTTATCGATAACTGGACCCGTCGCGACGGAGGGCAGTGGAAGCAGAACCGCAGGTCAGGTCGCACGGGCGTCGTGGGACCTGAGAAGTCGATGCTATAATGGAAGCATATCTGATCTGGTGGGACTGCGTGCGGAAGCCCAGCCGATTAGACAGCACCGGTTAACTAGTAGAGCAAATGTTTTGGCGGTGGCGATACTTTGTGAGAATCACGACGACATACTGTTCCCCCCCCCCCCCATTAGTCACTCACGTAGTTCTTTCTACATGTTCCTGCACATGCCGGCCATCTGCTTTCACCTCTGCTTCTCCCTGCCTCATCTTATCTCTGTCGACTTTGGCAGGCTAAGACATTGTTACAGAGCTTTGATTCCATGTTGTACCCACATAGCCGCCCACATGATCTCTCAGCAGCCACGGACGTCTTCCCGGTAGCCTTGCATCAACATGAGACGTTCCTGCACCCACGAGGCGCTAACGACCAGGTACCGGCAGTGCTTCTATCTCCGCCAGGACAGCAAGGCCTAAGGCTCAACTTGAGGCATCGGCATAGAAGTATCATGTGCGATACCTGGAGCATGTCGCCTCGTCGTGGCTATACGAATATCGAGAGGGTGACGGCTCGAAAGGCACTGCCGCGAAGTGAGAGCATTTATGGTAGTAGACATCTCACAGCGACCATATGCCATGATCAGATCATGCTTACAGAACTATTCTACAGCTCCGATGCTGGAACACAGGGAGTGCTTCACGGAATCTTCAGGCATTGCCTTACGCGTGGCTATGCACTATGTTCCCGCGCTGCAGTTCGCCTTGCTGCTGAACCGTTACGCTTCCTTGCACTCCACGTGCAATTCCTGCACAACAAACAGTGAATCAGAAAATCTCGACACGTTGCCTGCTGTCTCGATCCGCGTCACTCCCGGGTCTTTGCATTGTTCCACACACGTCAAACAAGCCATCAACGCGGCCTCCCGTCTTCGGCTTGTGCTCGGGTGACACAACTACCACTCAAGATTCCGCGCCATTGGATCTCGGAAGGCAAAGTATCACCAAGTGCGCGACAGACCGCCGAAGTCTTTTGAACAGCTAAGTGGCGATTTCCAGCATTTACAAGCGAGGACATAGGTGGGTGTTCTGCACTTTTCAATCCTTGTTTTGTTTGAGCACTCGAGAACAACAAAAAGCCCGATGACGGGCCATTGAGCAGCGCACCCATGACAAGCATTGCAAACTCGACTTGACCAGCACATGTTCAAGGAAAAGAAAGCGCGGGCACCAGCAAAATCCCTAACCAGAAGCGCGGCTTGCCTTCGACCGCACTCAGAAGGTCCCCGGTACTCGGCACCCTTCACGACTGTCAAGATTGGCCTCTTGCTCCGGCGGCCTCCTGCATTCGATGCAGCATTACATGTAGATGCGTTCACGAGACGACCACATGTATGATCCCACGGCCGAGACTCTCAGACCATGTCACCAACACTGTCGACTGAAACGCTCGCTTCGCGTCAACAAGCTAATGGAGCACCTCCGATCGCTGCACCCTGGCCTACTCCGGACATAATATATGTCGCCTTCGTTGGACCTGTCATGCTCATGGCCCTGCTCGAGTGGTGGCTGCTTTTATCTGGCTTCCTCTACTGCTTCTGGAAAGTCTACTTGAAAGCCAACGAGCACAAATGGCGAGTCCGGATCATGGCGATACTGCAAGCGACTTGGCTGATGTTCATCCGGCTTGTCTTTCTCGCAGTCATGCTGGTAACACTGCCGCTACCTGCGCAGGTGGTGCGATACTTTCCCCAAAGGATGGTCTCGATCCTACAGTGGTTCGCGTTCTACACCTTCGCAGGTCTGCTCGTGGTCCCTTGGCTTTTCTGCGTCTTCCATCTCACCACACACTACGTCGGCAGAAAGAAGCGCACTCGAGCTGTACTAGATTATTGCACAGCCCCAAAGGTTGTGATTGTGCTGCCCTGCTACCACGAGAAGCCCGAGGTGCTGCTCAGGACGGTCAATTCGATAGCGGATGCCGAGTATCCACCCTCGTGCATGCACATCTTCTTGTCTTTCGACGGAGAGCAAGAGGACGAGCTTTTCCTGAGCACTATCGAAAAGCTCGGCGTACCCATTACACTCGAAGTATATCCCAAGAGCATAGATATCGCCTATCGAGGACTGCGAGTGACTGTGTCACGGTTTCGATGGGGTGGCAAACGTCACTGCCAGAAGAAGACCTTCAACCTCATCGACAAGGTGTACAAGGAGTACTTGCGGAAGCACGACGACCTCTTCATGCTCTTCATTGACTCCGACTGCATTCTCGACAAGGCCTGTATCGCCAACTTCATGTACGACATGGAGCTCAAGCCTGGAGACAACAGGAACATGCTCGCGATGACGGGAGTCATAACGGCGACTGGCGAGATAAGCTGGAACAATCTCACCAGGTCGTGCCTTACGATATTACAAGATATGGAGTACGTCCACGGTCAGCTCTATGAACGCTCAGTCGAAACGGCTTGCGGGGCGGTTACATGTCTGCCGGGAGCGCTGACGATGTTACGATTCTCGGCTTTCAGGCGTTTGGCGAAGTTCTACTTTGCCGACAAAGCCGAACAATGCGAAGACATGTTCGACTACGGCAAGTGCTCTCTCGGCGAGGATCGATGGCTGACACACCTGTTCATGATCGCCGCAGAAAGAGGCTATCAGCTGGGAATGTGCACAAGCGCCTTCTGCAAGACGGATGCTGTGGAAACGTACAAAAGCCTACTGAGTCAACGAAGACGATGGTTCCTCGGCTACATCACGAACGAGGTCTGCATGTTGACAGACATACGACTGTGGCGGCGATACCCGGTCCTGTTGATCATCCGCCTAGCCCAAAGCACGATCCGCACGACTGCATTGCTGTTCTTCATCATGGTCATCTCACTGATCACCACCTC
The DNA here is from genome assembly GCA_001297265.1 of Mycosphaerella arachidis. Classification (NCBI taxonomy): domain Eukaryota; kingdom Fungi; phylum Ascomycota; class Dothideomycetes; order Mycosphaerellales; family Mycosphaerellaceae; genus Mycosphaerella; species Mycosphaerella arachidis. The sequence goes on from LIHB01000029.1 coordinate 36,000, forward strand.
CCAGAAAGTCGCCAACTTGCCAGTGGGATTCATTGCCGTGTCACTGGGCCTCAACTGGTTGCTGATGCTCTTCTTCGCTGCAAGACTGGGGAGGTACAAGATGCTCCTCTACCCGGTGATGTTCGTGGTCAATCCCTTTGCCAACTGGGTGTACATGGTGTATGGGTGCCTCACATGCGCGAGAAGAACCTGGGGAGGGCCAAGGGTGGACGCTGCCAAGGCTGACGAGAAGACCACGCCTGAGCAAGCTGTAGCTGAAGCAAAGGCCAACGGCGACGAGCTCAATATCGTTCCCGAAACGTTCAAGGACGCCGTACCGCTCGGCAGGAAGAATTCTGTTCGAACTGCACCACTCTTACCCTCGAGCAAGCTGGAAGGACGGTTTGCACTACCCGAGCAAACAAATGCCGGCTATTACGCCCAGAGGAACGACTCCATTGAGCTCAACCCGGACCAAACCTCGTTCACGGATGAGGAGATGTACTACCATCCAGGCCCGCGGAGAGGCAGCGCAGCGAAGTCCACATATCTAGGCTCACATGAGTCATTTGCTCTTCCACGAAGAGTGGAAAGCGTGTGGGATCTGCAGAACATCATGCAATACCATGCGCAACAGAGGGAGCAGGCGCCTGCAGGTGGAGCATTTTTTGAGGCACCACGAGGTCCTCAAGAACGACAAGATCCTTTGCCCGACTACCGCAACCCGCGTCCAGAACTGGCTCAACGTCCGGCACAATCTGATCAGGCACCTCGAACGAATGTGCCGCACTTCAGTAATGTTCCCTTGCCACATCGCAGAGGTCCATCGGTAGACTCCACACGATCAGCCGAGTCGGACGAGTCGGTTCAACCGCACTTCAGTGTACCACGTTGGGAGTCCGCTGAGTTCTCTCGACGGCCGCAATCACCACCTCGATTCGCACCTCGCGTACATGTCCCTTCTCGGCCCACAGATATCGCAAGTGATACTCAACTGACGGTACCAAGCGCTGCATACCAGCCTCCAACACGCTTCACACCTGGCGGAGAGACCAGCGCAGCTCGAACTGGTAGAAGCCCCCTCGCCAGGAAGAGCTTTACGCGTTTAGCGACGGATGATGCCCCTTCAACTGCCGGCACACGGACCGAGATCGAAGTGAGACAACCAACGAGGCCAACCATAGACGAGGAAGGAAGAGGACGAAGACGACGACGGACTTCCGTTGGAGCAGATGGAAGGCGCAGGCTGAGCAAGGCACATCGATCGAGTCGATCTTCGAGTCGAGCTTGATGATCTTTACGAGCTCATGAGGCATTGCATGCGGATTGAACGAAAGGCATGGACTTGCAGGCAAGCACGGCGTTGCTTGGCATTGGCAAAGATTAGAGCGCGTGCAGCAATAGCATAACGAAGCATGAGATATGACAATATGAATACGAGATCGAAGCAATGCACTTTTTTCCGCCTCCGACCGATATGGAGCATATGCCAGGGTACTGGCAAGTCACGCGTCGCGTTTGAAAGTGCAGTGGTGACTGAGGTGGCTTTTAATGCTCGACATAGAGGTTACGAGGGCCACAGTGGGCCACCGGCGGGACGAGATCATCTGGTCGTTCACGTCGTGCAGCTAGCTGGCGTTGAAGGGCCACGTCAACGACTGTTTCAGCGATGGCTCTCAGCTGTCTTTTCGGAAGGCAAGGGAGATGGGGAGCAGAGGGGCGCATCAGGGTTGCCATCATTTTCGTGCGCTGGAACATGCAGTCCTTGGCTTGGTCGATGGTCGTACGCTCGAAGGAAACTCAGGAGACGAGAGGCCTGCCGCTCTGGCTCAGTGCGACTTGGTCCTCCTGTGCATGTTCTTGATCCGCTGTTCAGAGTCATCTATGATAACGTCGTCAACTTTCCATCTCGATCGCAAGCAAGCGTGATTGCATCGAAAGCATGGTCTTTCTCGGTGCGCTGCCGCGTAGTGTTGGCTTCCATCGAGACACATGTCCGGGTACGATCTATTAGCTCTAAGCTCTGATGAAAGGAACACTTCGAAGTCCTCTCAGTGCTACACAACAATCCCCAGACAGTCACTGTCCTTTGCGCCAATGCTAAGAACAGCAAACGAGCCCATGACTTGGTCCTGAATTTACTTCGCAACCAACATCTGCCGTTGCGCCGGTTCACGCTCATACTCGTATTCGATGTTGGTTTTCGGTCCCTTGGAAGTCTTCTTGCGTGGCTTTTGCGCCGCCGGAGCACTGGGCCTCTTCCGCTTGAGTGTCTCCAGCTTCTTCTTAAGCGCTGCTGTGTCTTCATCGTCGTTTTCATCCGCATGGTCGTCGTCTTCATCGGCATCCTCTTCATCTTCGTCACCGCTACCCTCAGCCTCGTCTGCACTCTCGCCGCCCAGCCAATCGTCGAAGTCCTCCATGTCGTCCTCATCGTCAGACTCCTCCACATCACTGACGAACTCAACGTCTTGCTCTCCACCCTCGCGCTCGTACTGCTTCTCATACTCTTCGTCCTCCTCTTCGATACCCTCGTCCAGATCCTCATCCACCTCGCCTTCTTGGTTCCGCTCCAGACCGCGCATGACCTTCTTCCAGACATTTTCCTCCACATTAAGCGGTCTATCGCCATACGCACCACTTCGTAATCTCTCCACTAGCTCGCGCTCGATCGCACGCTCAATCTTTGCCGCCGCTTCCGCTTTCCTCTCCCTCGTCGCTTCTCTTCTCCGGACCTTGGGCGCCTGCTTTGCCACCATACGCTCTCCCAAACGCTCCTCCTCCTTCGCCAACTTCTGTGCTCTGATCCTCACTTGTGTCAACCGGGTAAGACGCTGTTTGCATTTGTGCAGCAGGAACTTCGGCCAGTAAATCAATCGCTCGTCCACTTGCGCCAAAGCTTTTGTGTAGTTGCTGCTCAGGCGTATCTTCTCCCACCATTTGTTCGGCATGTGTGCTCGCTCGACGGTCTTGATGTAGAGGTATAGTCTCTGGTTTGTGGGGTCGGCTCGGATTGTGGCATATCTCGAGTTGGCGAGAGGACAGCTTTGTCGATTGCAGAGGCCGGTTACATTGTGTTCGTTGCGGCAGAAGGTCGATTTGCTGGACTTTTGGTGTCTGTCGTTTCCGGGCAGCTTGAGTTTGAAAGAGCAGAACTGCTGGTTGATGATATTCCATACAATCTCATCGGACGCCATTGTGAGCAAGAGATAGACGATACAAGGAGAGTGGCTGATGACGGTGTTTGAGGGAGCAGAACACAGCTTGAACTGCCTGCGAACAAAGTCGAAGCTGCGGCGACTTTTTTCGGCAGGGACCGACCAACGCCAAGATTTCGCATGGAATTGCCACGCTCATGATTGGCTTCACAGAATGCTGTGGCATCTCTTGCTTATATACTTCCTACATACATATACACAAGGTGAATCATTGAACGTCTCGTAAGCAGCACAATTCACACGCAACTTCCACAGCCGTTGGTCGGCATCAACGGCTCTTGAACTGCTCGTGTTGGGCATCCTTCTCCCTTCGTATGGCCTCATCGACCTTTGCAACCTTCGCCATAGCTTTGCCCTTGGCCTTGTCCAACCAGCTCGACGTCTTCGCCTCCTTGACTTCCAAGTTGTCGACGTCAAAGTCCAACATCAGTCGAGCTGCCCTCGCTTTCAGCACGTGTCTATGCTCTTCCCAATCCTTCTCATTGAGCAGGATCACCTTCTCCTGCCCCGGCGAGTGTAGCGATAAGCTGCCATGAAAGCCTGGAGTAGTCGATTTCAAGCCTACAGAAAGAAGTCCCAGTTGGCGAAGCTCTCGGTATAGTTCCGTGAGCGAGATATCCTCGTCGACCTCGCCTGTTCCTTCCTTGACCTGGACCGGGGTTTTTCCCTTGAGCCTCGACTTCTTGTCTTGGAATTGGCGAATTATAACTACAACCTCCTGGCTCGCCATAGGCTGTTGTTCCATCTTGATGTGTCAATGTATGCCTTCTGATACAGGTCTTTGTTGCTTCACTGGCGACGCTTCTCGCTTCGTGACGTTCTTGCTTCCGTGCCTTGTCTGATTTGGAGAGTGTCGTTTCCCGTGTTTGCTCCAGCGGGCGCGAGTTGGGGTCAGTTCGGATAGGTGTTCGCGAGGGTCGCGTGTATGGGGGCAAAGACATACTCCTCCGAGACTTCGTTACAGCCTCATCGGAGGCAGCCACGCCTTCGTGGGCTGTGTGGTGTCTATAGTGGTGGGCCGTGTGATTTGAGAGGGGCACAAGTTGTCTTTGAGGCGTCCCCGAGGACTCGGTGCACAAACACGGCTCAGTTGATGGCCAACGACTACTGTTCTCGACGCGTGACGCGTGAGCTATATTCGGCCGGCCAGAATAATGCTAGCTCCGATAGCGTGCCACCGTGCTCTAAACGGCACGTTGGGCTATGTGTCGCTTGGAGGCAACGTACGTCGTATCTGTATGGGAAGAATCAGCAGTCACATTTGTTCGCTGTACAAGAAGATGTTGGCCGAGAAATGGCACCCGTAAGGATCGTTGGCCTCATTTCGTGAACCACGGCACATCCTTGAAGCCGAGACCACGTGGAGGTCTATCGTTGTTGCCACATGGATAGACAATGAAGCTGAGGACATCTAAGCGCAATGTCATGTGAATGCTGATATCCACAGCGCATACAACGTTTAAGGTAGGACTGCTCCTGAAGTTGCCTGCGACGTAGAAGTAGTTGTTGTATAGGCCAAGAGAGGCCAATCGCGGAATTGAGCCGTCCCATTGTAACAACATTCAACCCTCCACCACGGCTTGGCTCACCAATGGCTTCAAGGTATGTCTTGCTGCTGGCGAGCGCTTCTTGGATCGCCAGCCTAACGAGTGCATAGATTCCATCAACGAGATGCGCGCAATGCTCTCTTCTCCTCCTACGACCAAACCCGATCCCGACCTTCATCTGCATCAGCTTCACCCGCTCCTCCCAGATCATCCTCGAGAAATGCGCCGTATGGGAGCTCTCCCTACGGAGTGAATAGCAGCGATCCGTCGTCGACCCATAATGCATACCCACCCTCACGCGGCGGCTTCAGCGCGTACCCAGGGAATAGCAGCGAAGTAGGCGGAAGGAGTAATGGAGACAGCGGCTTCAGGTCAGCAACACCGGACAAAAAGGGCCAGTACAGCGATGCGGTATTAAGCGAGCTGGAAAGTCAGAATGATGACCAGGCGAGCGAGATGAGCAAGAAGGTGAAGATGCTCAAGGATGTAAGCATAATCGGCAGCATTATGATACAGGGGATATTGACATGTTACAGCTCACCATGGCTATCGGCGACGAGATCCGTGACAGTACTGCACTGGCCGAGAAGATGAATGACGGGTTTGAGGGAACACGGAATCGTTTGCGAGGGACTATGAACAGGATGCTTCGGATGGCAGAGAGGACCGGTGTTGGTTGGAAAGTCTGGGTGGGCTTCTTCCTATTCGTGTTCTTCTTGTTTGCATATGTATGGCTGTTTTGATCGATGATTCGGCGGCAGAGTACGACATAGCGTTCGGCGAGGCGTTGGACCAGAAAAAGTGGCTCGTTCAGCAGCGCACGCGCTTTTGTAGGATCTGGAGGAAGGGGAAATTCACCGACTACGACTGCGCATTGCATTTGCCACAATGGCAGACGAACCCCTGCACGAATGAATGCCGGTGATAGCATATACATGCGCACAGATTCACCTTACAGCCTGTTATACGCCTGACGCAATTGGGGATACCTTCGTCGCGTACAGCTAGCTATGTTGAAAACGCTCGTGGGCCCGAAAGCCTCGAAGCATGTAACAGCCGCGGCGACCGCTAATAATCGAATGCATTCACTCAGGCGGATGAATTCACACGTACACTTTCTCCGGCAGCTGCTAAATCAAGCACGACCATATCGAAGCACATCTCTCTGGCCAGTCGCTGCGTTTGCCTCCTCGCGATCGTCATCATGCTAGACGAAAACCTCCCAAGCTACGCTGAGAGCGTCGAGCAATCCTCGGTCAGCGTTTTTAGTATATTGGTCGACGACCTGATATCTCTATCACTTGGGCACAGCCTATCATCACCAATATCCAACGCTTCCAGTTCGTATTCATCGACAACAAGCAAAGCGGATCAATACAATTGGGCAAGTACCTACCAGACAGCGAGCGGTTTCAGAAGAGATTATGTATAGCATAGCACCTTGCGCCGCGCTCCGTTGCTCACGACACTTGCTGCGACAGTTCCACGTGCTGCTTGAGAGAGTTGACAAGCCTTTTGTTTGCAGGCGTTCGAAGTGTTGTGATGAAGGGGTTGGGCACAAACATGCGGTCGAAGTTGTACATCGGTACGTGACCAGGGTCATGGGCAGTCAACGTGCTCCCAAAAAGGTCCTAACGGGTGATAGTTCAATAGGAGTCGCTCCTAGCATTCGCGGAATGCCCGAGAGTTGGACGAAGGCAAGATGTAGAGCGCTGCGGGCAGTACGAAGACTGACAGAGCGTGCTTTGATGTGAGGGTCAGAACCTGGACGGAGGTCGCTTCATGGCCTACCGCAACTAGCTATATGCAGAGTGCTTCCTCCGGGCATAACGAGTGATGGAGAACTAGGTGATGTCAAGGGATTAGAGGTCGTGCTCAGCGCCGAGTCCTTCTTGAGCTGGTCTCACTGTGAATCGAGCAGACTGAGGCATCGGGACAACGATATGTGAAAGCCAAGAGGACAGGATTTGCCGCTTTACGTGAGACTATCGAATATCTGCCGTTTCCTGTGAAATATACTGCGATACCAATTCGAGCTCCTTGCTAAAGCAGTGGCTCTATCAAGCATGTCGAGCTGCCTTCTTCCTTTGCAAACAGGCCTGGGAACCGCCGTCCCCTTGACCTTGCTTCGTCCTTCGGCTTCGCCGCAAACATGAAGATAAGTTCCGTGCTCCTGGCAGGAGGTCTCGTTCGACACTCGTTCGTCGTCGACAGTAGCAAAGACTTCGCCAGTGGCCAGCTGTCATCATTGAGGAGTATGCGAAGACCGTCGTATATGATAGCGATCCTGCAATAGAACGACATCGTCTTGCTTGGTGCTTCGATGCCAGATCGTGCTTGGAAGCGGGCGTGCAATAGCTTGAGCATGTCGTTGTAGCTGGTGTGAGGAGTGATGCTGATGAGATCAGCTTGTTCTGTGAGTAGCTTGCCAGAACGTATCAGGTGGGGTCCGATTGTTGGGCCGGGGCTGTGTTGCTGCATTGACACAGTTCTGATGGTAGCAATCTCTCGCTACATTAGCTATGTCTATTCTGTTCAAACAGCGTAGCATACATACTTGACAAGGCAATTGTGCTGCTTCATAGCTAGGTGGCGCATCGGCTGGCCCGTGGATGCCTTGCGAGTGTAGGTTGGTCATGGATTGAGGCTGTCTAGTGGTTAAGGAAGGATCAGTAGACGATTTGCGACATCATGATTGACTTGGATGTGCGAAATATTGATCACAGATCCAGGCGTTAGTGAAGGCGGCTGGGCACAACGGGCGTGCGATACGGTGCTCATGAAAGTTTTGTTCACTGTTGCATTCGATTCGGGCTATCGAGGCGATATTGCCAAGAATAATGATCGGCTACCCTGTGGTATGTCCGCCTGAGGAGCCGTCGCTGTGCATGCATCTTCGATGAGAGATATATTCCATACTGAGACCTGAAGAGCTGTTCCAAAGACATGCTACTGTGCCATGTCTATCCAAGGCTGCTGCTCCAGATCTGCTCATGCCCGTTGCGGTACGTAAAGCGTCTTACACTTGTGCTGCCGCCTTCCAAGATAATGACAAGTGCTCTCTATGAATAGCAACAGCTCGTCGTCGAGAAATACACTTCGAGCTTACCCTAAGCAGCCTTCGTTAAGTTGACCTGATCCAGGGAAGTCACGATGTCTAATCTCTTCTTGTCAGCGTCCGATACGACTGCGTTTCCAGGCCGGTCTACGAGGAATGACTCCATGCCAGCATCAATGGCAGCATCGACCTCCTTGACATTATCACTTAAGAAGAGCACCTGTTCTGGCGCATACTGAAGCGATGTTATTAGTTGTAGATGTGGTCAGTAATGCAGAACGTACCTTGAGCGACTTGGCGATTTCGCTGTAGCTGCTGCGCTCGGTCTTGAGTCCAGCATTTGTGGTGTCGTACCAACTGCCGTTGAACAGTGGAGTCAGGTCTTCAGTCTTAAGCTGGTGAGACTTGGCCCCGTCCTCCTGTGGCTTGGCGGTGAGTCCTTCGATAGTGGCATCAGAAGCCTTCTCCACGTCGTCAGCAGCAGCCCGGTCGGTCGCGTCACCTGTGCCTGATCCGGCACCAAAATTGGTGTCCAGGTCATCACGAGGGGGAGGCTCCACAGCTTCACCGTATGCGAGGGATGTCGTGTTCTTGGATTTGCTTGGAGGCGGTGCATCGGTCGCTGACGCTTCATCTTCGGCAACGTGATCAACCGACCGGTTGCGCTTCTTCGATGCCAGCTTGTCATCATCTGCCACCTGCACGTGCCCAAAGAGCAGCTTCTGCGCGAAGACGCTGCCTGAGGAGTAGATGGCTAATGCATAACCCGCGTCCTTCCATTGCTTCAGCGTTGGTGCCACGTCTGGAAATAAGGGGGTCGAGTAGGCGCCTGTCTTGTAGCCGTTCTCCCAGAGGTAGCCCTGAAGGTTCTTGAGATAGGCAATCTTCACGTCGCGCTTGGTCAAATCTTCCACATGCGCTTGGAGCGCACTGGAGTCACTTCGAAAATACTCAGGAAATGCATCGCGGAATGGTGTGAATTCGGGATCATTCCATTTGCTGGCGAGTACCTCCGGTAGTGCTCGAAGAGCATATGGGAACCTTCATGGTCAGTGACACGCCGCACGTTTCGTAAGAGTGGATAGAGGAGTAGAGAACCGCTGAGCAGCGCTGACCACCTACAAAGTGTCTTTGACGAAGCTAATGGGACAGACCGTACCCTCTGTGAAAAGTCATCAGTGTCCCACTACTGGTGTACCTACTGATCGACCAGGTCTCACCAATATCGAGTAGCACACACTCCACACTTTCCATGTTTGGCAGTCATACGTGCTTGTGGTGAGGTGAAGGAAGCGTGCCTGGTGGCGTGAGACTACTGCCAGGGCAACCATGCACGCGGCAACAATTTCTCCCGCTCCGGGCCCAAGATTTACAAACACACCACCCCCATAGCGGCGCGGAACGCACAGTGCCAATGGAGCTTGAGACAGCACATCAGGCTCGACTTTACCCTAATGCGTGCTTCCACAACGTGCCAACACCTCCGTCTGGACGAGTCTTTGCAAACGTGGCTGCAAATCTAGTCGCCAGAAGGAGGTCTGTCTTCACCGCCATTACGGCAAATATTGTTGAACATCTCAACCGCAGCCCTCAATGTTCCTACCGAGGATATACCTATGAGACTCGGAAGCGCTGCTCGACGTGCAGGATCTGGCCGAAACAACCTGCATCAAGCTACACTGCTTTTATGCCAACACGGAAAACACTGCTGCACAAGCGATATGCTTGATAGAAGACTCTTCAGGACCACGCGATCTCATAGGCCGTACGTGGCAGTTGTGATGACCTTCGTGTCTTTGCTGGCAAGCTGGTGAGAGTTGCCTTTCCTGTTCTGCTTCACCGCTCGTTACACGGTCCCTTCTGTTGCGTTGGCATTGAAGGCGGCACGGGTCGAGACAGATTGGCTCATGTCGCGCATGGACTGGACCTTAACGCATGCTCGAGATGCGCCAATCCGACACGCTACCGCTGATCATGCACTCATTTCGAGAAGAGGCGCTTCGTGGACTCGGACTCGACGACGAGCTGACAACGACGGAAAGCAACAGCAAGCGATTCAGGAACTGAGACAGGCGGCGAGCCAGCTTCTAGACATTGCTTGAAAGTCCATGTGGAGTTTGTTGGCGCAGTCACGAGATCTGGTTTTTGAAGATGAGGACAGAGTATTCGTACGGGCTGGCTGTCAGTGCCAGTCGACGGCTGAACTCTCGTTTCCGTGATGCTGTACTTGGTATCACACTGCGTATGAGAGCACGAGGACAAACGCTAGCTGGCAAGTCTAGGCTTCGTTCTCCGGACGCTAATGCTCCGCTTATGCAGACCTTGGTGGCTGCTTGGTGTAGTACCAGCGAACTCTATTGGTGCTCTATTTCCTGGACGATAACGTAGCTATCCTTCACAGAACAAGATCGCAGGTACAGCTACTTTGCGTACCTATACTGAATTGCAGGCTTCGATCTCACTGCATCGTAGCTTCACCAGGCCATCGAAATTACAGTAGACGAAGTTCTTATCGGAGGTCATGGGTGTGACGACTGGTGATCAAGTCTCCCTATCGACCCCACCTAGCTAATTTCGTAGAGTTCCTCGGGGTGGACGGGCGCAGCCGAGTCCAGTAAATGACAGCAGAACTTGCTCGGAGACTTTGAAGGCGCTGGGAGTGTCTGAAACAGGCCCTCCAGGTTTCCAGCACAGCTCCCCAGAACACTCTCGAAGTCCCTGCGAGACGCCCGTTTCATCGCAGCTGGGCCGATGTCGTGACGTGTGCAACAAAGAGCAACAGCAGCACAACGTCGGCGGCAAGATTGTACAATAATAACACGACGCATCGTCAATGAGAGGGCGCGCGCGGGCGAGTCGGGCAATGGACCGATGACGAGACCGACCAGCCGCACGGTCACGCCCTCGGTGCGGACTGGCGACAGTCTTCTTGTGGTCACTGGTCAGTCGTCACGCTCGTTCTCGATCGTGTGGTCGTGCAACCGTGCAGCGCCACTTCTTTTGGCAACACGTAGACTTTGCGGCTAGTTGACGCACAGCCCGGGAGGATGCAGTAAGCCGTTTCTGTAGTAGCGCTGGAGGCTGTCGAATCAGAACAAAGGCGCCAAAAGAGGCGACGACGCTTCCATTGCCTTCTCTCTGCTGTCGCTACAGTAGTAGGTGCATCTCACCATCAACACGCTTCTCAGCATGCTACACCGCTCACAAACTGCTCGCTCATAACATCCAGCATACGGCCGCCTGCCATTGCGGCTCTGTGACGACTGCCACCACACCTGCTCCTGTCTCAGAGCCGCCTCCCCCTTCCCGGACGCTCGTTCCTCGACGGTCGCAGCGCTTGCGTACCGCTGCCGAAGTAGTCGCGAGAGAACCTGGCATTCCTGGCACTCACCCCGGCGACCGCCTGTCCGCCCGCGCCTGCCTGCTTGCAGCTTTCACCACGACCCTGACGACAACTTCCACTGCCACTGCCACTGCTACCCACCTTCCTTCCTGCACTCCACGTCAGCTGTCGTTGCGAGAGCACACACTTCCCTACGCCCACTACGAGCCTATTCCCACCGCCAATTCGGAGAGCTCAGATGTGATACGCAGACAACAGGGTCCGCCGCCGCAGCTGATTAGCTTCCGCTCTCGCCCGCGAACCGTGCTTTCGTCATCAGGCTTTTTGGCAACGCAAGCAAGCTCCAGGACCCTCGCGACAGCATCTTACCGTACAACAACAGCGAAGCTCCCACTCACCCCGGCACTCCTCAAACATACCGACAAGGCCGTTTGGGAGCTCTCCTCTGGATGCTTGACAGGAGCACGCAACACCGATCCAGTCCTCCGGCAGCACTGGCTCCAGGCAACACTTCCTCCTTCACCACCTCTACACTCGACACCTCTCCTTATCTCTTCCGACACCAACTCACCAACCTCTGATCCGACTCGACCGCCGCCGCTCTCCTCTTCTTCCGTCACATATTCCATCATATACTTGTATCCGGACCCACGGACTTTTCCTTTCTTACGCATTAACGACTCTACTACTGCTACTACTATCGACACTGGCTCTGCTCCTTGACGGACGCGACTACACGCCAACCACCTACTGCCTTGCAATACGTACAAATGATAACTTTGACGATCCTTACGTTTCCTTGAGAGCATTCGACTGCGGCTACACACACACCTTGTTTCTGGAGCAAGCGAGCGTCTGAGCGACTTTTATTGTATCGTTATCTTGGATCCGGAGTTGAGAGGAGCCTTTCTACCGAAAAGTTTCCGAACTGTTGGCGCGGCATAGACGTTTCAATTGGTTTTACGAACCAGATTACCCATCCCCGACTCTTCCGGACAACTACCTCATGGCCTGTATGCGAGATGGCTTTCAACACGGAAGAAGTCTCGACAATGGGCGGTTTGTGACCGTCTCACCACTTAATCATGGCTCATTTGGCATGGTGCTGGCCGCGAAGGACAACACTACTGGAGAGGACGTGGCCATCAAGTGCCTCACTAAACCAAATGCAACCTCAGAACTCACCACGTGCCCAGCAGCCATTGCTATTGATGACCGTTCGGAGGAGCTCGACATCCACTCTCGTCTCGCCAGGCACCCAAATATCGTGAATCTGCTCCACTACTTCGAGACTGAGAACCACCAATACATGGTACTGGAGCTTTGCAACAATGGCGACCTTTACGAAGCCATCCGACTCGGCAAGGGACCTTTGGAGACCGGACATGTTCGTGACTTTATGCTGGAACTCGTCAGTGCCGTGGACCACATGCACTCCCACAATGTTTTCCACCGCGACATCAAGCCCGAGAACATCTTCCTGACTGGAAACGGATCCTTGAAGATCGGCGACTTTGGCCTGGCGACAACCGAGACCTGGTCCACGGAGTTTGGTGTGGGTTCTGATCGCTACATGGCGCCGGAGCAGTACGACGCTTCCGTCTATGGCTATGGCTACTCACCTGCGGCTGCCGACATCTGGGCCATTGGTGTGGTCCTGCTGAACATTCTGTTCCAGCGCAACCCATTCGCAACGCCTACCGCCAAGGATCCATTGTTCGCTGACTTCGCTCGAGACCGGCAAAGCTTATTCGATGTCTTCCCCAACATGTCACAGGACACGTACAATGTGCTCGTGCACTGCCTGGCGTTGGACCCTGCCAATCGATCGTTGGCCGCTGTCCGTGAGGCTCTAAACGATGTTGTCAGCTTCACTGTTGACGACGAGAGCCTTGATGACTTCTGCACCGATCAATTGGACAATGTGCCCATCGCTACTGCAGCACGCGAGCCACTGCGCACGCCATCCATCTCCAGCCCGGCTCTGGCTGCCGAATCCTTCCCATGGAGTGCCGCACTGCTGAAGACGCCCAAAAAGGCTTCGCGTCAATTGTCCACTGTCCGCGATGAAGACATCGATCTCTTTCCAGGAACTGCGAACAACGCCGAATGGCAGTATGTCGATGCCGATGAAGCATCCTTGTCATCGAACCTCGACTCGGGCCTCGGTATGTCGTACAAGTCCACAAAGTCTGGCAAATCATTCCTGTCAACAAGCTCTGTTAAGCCCAAATCTGAGTTTGTCGGGTCGTTGCCAATCAGCTTTTCCAAGCCGTGCAAGTCGCCATACGGTGGCACTACTAATGGCTTCTCTAAGAGTTGGAGCGATCTGTGGGACGAAGAAGAGGAACTTCAAGAAGAGCTGCAAGAGTGTCACCCGTTTGAGGACTCTTCGCTTGAGGCAGCCGGTCATGACATTGAGCGTGTGAGCACAGCAAAGCCAAGCACCCCACGAGTGCAATCTGTCAAGGACGATGACCGTGGCAGCCTCACTCCACGACCAGGACTTGCGAACATTGACGCCAATGTACGCTCTGCCACGCCAATGAACATCCCAGGCGCTGAGGAGAAGAAGGCCACTGACCTGCCGAAGACCAAGTCGACGTCAATTCTGGACAAATGGGCCGCGCTTGGCAACTTCCGTCGTGCCAGACAAGAGAGTGCAGCAACCGCTGCTGCCACAGCTACTCCACCGAAGAACAAGTACTCCGAAGCTTTTGCAAGTTTCACGCCATTCGGTAGCAGCAAGAAACTCAAAGCCACGCGCGCACGCGAAGCTACTCCCGACTGGCGCCAAACCAGTGGCAGTCCCACGCGTCTTCGCTCCACATCTTCCAACCACAGCAGAGTTTGGCAAGACGACAACTGGCGCCAGCACAAATCGCCGGCCCCGAAGAAACCATCCCCGCCGCTGTCTTTCACAGGGCTAGGTGGATCACACGCACGCAACAACGAGAAGAATTTCCTTGATGACGAATTTGAAGATCAAGATATCGAATGGGTTGGATTGCCGTCAGGATGGCGGGATTTCCAAGTGTAGCTCGGCTCCCCACTGGCCCTTTACCTTTGTCCATATGTTCTATTCTACCCATGGCGCTCCCGCAGATGGAAATCGGAGTTTGATTGAACGGCTATAACACGAGCCTTTTGGATGGGAACTGGTGCGCACCGGCGATGTGCTGCACCGGAGGAGTCAATATGAGAAACTGCAGAGCTGATACCACTTGTTTTCTAGCCATGGACAAAGGACAAAAGAAGGGCCTAACTTGAGCCGAACTCGTTTTGTAGGATTATATCTCCTCTCACAAAAGATGAGAGCGATGTATGATATACAAATTACCCGCTCGATGGTGTTTCACCTTTTCTTTCTTCTCCTCTACCACCAGCTCTGTGATCACCACTTACCGAAGCAGCTTTCGCCTTACTGTACGACGCCCACGCGCGAATGCAAATTTCACCTCACCAGGCTACTACAACTACTTCAATCCAGGACCATGTCGTCATTGTGTTGGTGACACGTGAGCGTAAGCTTCACTGCGTTTCACGATGGGCAAGAGTCGACAAGCTACCGCTACGATGGGGGTTCTGTCATCTAACCCCCCGTGTGTGTTGTCTGCCTTTCCGTTGCGTTCCGAGGTTGCCTGCGCCTACGATTTTGTGGCGCGATAGACTCTGGCGTGCTTGCTGCTGATAAAGATGATCAGGGGGACGGACTATTCCTGCTGATGTTGGAATGGGGGGGGGGCTTACATTTTAAGCTCGAGGGGCTCGAGGGGGCGCTGCTGGGGTTTGGTTAGGGCATCGTGATGATGATGATGATGATGATGCCGCTTAGCGCCGTGATGAGAGGGCGAGGAGTGTTGGTGTTCGTTCGGCGATTGGATTGGAGCGAGGCAGTTAACTGGCTTGGAAAGGTCTTGTTGGGCTGTGATCATCATCACTGTG
Organism: Mycosphaerella arachidis; assembly: GCA_001297265.1. NCBI lineage: Eukaryota > Fungi > Ascomycota > Dothideomycetes > Mycosphaerellales > Mycosphaerellaceae > Mycosphaerella > Mycosphaerella arachidis. The sequence continues at coordinate 51,090 of LIHB01000029.1, forward strand.
ATGGAGATTGAGATGGAGGAGCTTTTTCAGGGGCCTTTGTTTTAACTCTATCGATATCGAAGGGGTACGTAGTACCTTCAAGGCCAGTCAGTAGTGCTGGATGATGTTCCAGGCACGTATATCTTGCCAGTAGTGTCGTGATTGTTATCATTTCATGATAGCCAAGCTCGTATGAATCGCTCTATCGAGAGCGTATCGTGTCTCCTCTCGGCCCGTCAGATATCTGATATCTTTCCGACGACCACGCCGGCCACTTGGGATCGACAGTCCAGCTGCCACGTGTCGGCTCTCCACGCCCGCCTTCCTCAAGCTTGCGCCAGACCGTGCTGACGACTCGCTTCCTCTCTGCCGTCGGCGTCGCGGCGAGATGTACTCCCGTCGCGTGCCTTCCACGCCAGACTTCCATCGATATGGCACCCAGACTGATGTTGCGCAATGCGATCACGGCCGGCGAGGCGTCGTCTGAACAGACTGTGCTGTAGGAGCCTTCGCCTGGGAAGTAGATTCTCAGTTCCAGCTTCTCGACGGGATGCTGTGGGTTCGGACTAAACATGGACTTGATCAGGTCGCCTAGCTCTTCTGCGGCGTTGGGTGTCACGTTGCCTTGGAGCTTTTCCTGGGGCGGTTCCATTCGTGGTGGGAGACATGCTGCGCGGGGCGGATGGAAGTTGGAGGGCACGTAGACTCCTGCTAGGTGTATGCTTCTTGCTTGTCGTAACAGCCGTGGGCTCACCTTGTGCAGGACGTGCAGGCCGTGGGGGTATTGCACGAACAGGCTTGTCTGTCGTCGCGAGGGTATGGGAAAGTGGCTCTTGAGCTCATGGTTCACCTGCTTACAGAGAAGGGACAGCGTGTGGTAGGCTGTTTTGGTGTTGGTGTGGGTCTCATCGAGCGGGTCCTCGGTCGAGGCTGTGAGCTGTATGGTCGCCTGATTCGAGAGGAGAGAGCTTCGGTATCGCGATTCGACTACGAGCTCGTGATTCTGCGGTATGCCTGGGAAGGGAGATGGCGACCCTCGATACTGTCGATGAAGGATGTCAGCGTGCGACCCGGCGAGCTCTGCGGTTCCGATAGTAATGGTGGGCGAGTCCAAGACTGCGTAGCCATACACCAAAAGTCGCAACTCAACGGGAAGCTCCAGGAAAGGGCAGCTCGCGGTGGATGTCATGTCGAGATTGTGCCGTTCCAGGCCTCTATCTGGGAGGAGGAGGAGGAGGAGGAGGAGGAGGAGGACAAGCTTGCTGCCTTTTCTTTTCTCTCTATCTTTTTTCGAATATCAACGTTTCTTAGCGCGTAAGTATAGCCTTTCGCGATTTGCAGGGAAGAGCTGTGGAACAACGAACAGGCTTCTGTCGCGTCTTGTCGAAATTCCTTCGAGAAGGCGCACATGGAACAAGAAACGTTGTCCGCCTCGCTTTCTGGAGAGCAAGGCGGATCGGATCACTCAGAATGCGGCTGAGTCGCAGCCCAGTGTCTGCTGCCAATGCCGCTCTGACGAACGTGACAAGTGACGTGAATCATCACTGGGACGTTGTGGCTGCAGCAGATGGGAAATCATGTCACTTTCCCCGACTCGCTTCTGCCCTCGTACTATGGATCATGACGTTGGTAGGTAGGGGTGATGGCTGAGAGCCAGCTCTCGGGAAGCGAAAACGTGAACGTGGTGAATCGCATTGCTAACACAGCTACTGTACCTTAACGGCCAGATCGTCCATGGCAAGGATTGACTCGGTCGCTGAGCCCAATACTCCCTCCCTAGTCCTGCTTTGTGTCATCTTGTACTATTGATGCATTGGAACATCGGACCAACCCCCCGATACTGGCAGTCATCAGCGTCGGAAACCACTGCATGGCTCTCACACGCATCGTGCTACAAACACAGGCGTTTCGCAATGCTATTCTCAGGCACCACCACTCGCCCCGTACCACGTCTCGTTTTGACTGCAGGTCCCGACCACGCAGCTGCTCACACGGTGATTGGTCCCGCCCGTCTCTGGTTGTTGTGCTGGCTTAATAAAGCGTAGAGCACGTCTATACAGGATACATTATTATTATTATTATTATTATTATTATTATTGTTTTACGTGCGTTCATGCACATCCGCGAACGAGATTGACCACAGCGAGCACGGAGCTGATGATTGCATTGCGCCTTCGACACGCCATTGCCGGCCCCGCGACCAGGTGCTCCCTGCCAACGACGACGCAGATAGATTATCCACGACGCGACCTCGACAACAACATGGTCGTCGCGCGCTGCATCATCATCAACATCATCAAAGCTCCTCCTCGTCGTGATGCTCATCTCCCCCAAGGTTGGTGGTATGTATTCCACTGATTGTTCCATGTGTTTCCTTGTGCAACACCCTGTCCTGCCTTCCCTTCTTGCTTCTTCCGTCCGTTGCCCGTGCGTGCTTCATCTTCGTCGACGCGGCACAAGACAAGCCCCCTACGTACGTTTGTAGACGGATAGGATCTGGGGCTGCACGACCACGTAGAACGTTACACGACTCCCGCCCATTCGGACCAGGTACATCCACGCACAACCGCGCCCGACCCCGAACCGGATAGAAAGAAAGACTGCAGCCTCTCCCACTTCTACCTGCGCCCTCAACGACACTCGCTCCCGTTTCGCGCCTGGTGGGCTACGACTGGTATTCTGCTGACCACCCGTTCGCGCCCTCTCGTCTGCTGGAAGCTCTCGTTACGAACGCAGCAATCCTGCATTGTTCGCGACGCCCACGTTTTCGTCTGCATGTACTGGACAATGTCAGCCTAACGACTGCGGTACGACACCTCGATCACCTAACAGCTAGCTGTGCTCATGCCTGCGTCAAGTTGAGCTCTCACATTCTCAGCAGCCAGCATCAATATCTACGACAGAGAACCATGGCATGTTTATCACCCCAGATTGATCCTTTCACCATGACACTCTATGTCGCAACCTTTTTGGCCACACTTACGAGGATGGTTTCAGCTGCCATCACCACTCGCTTGGCTACCACAGCCTTGACGACTCAGCCAGTGTTCGCCCTTGCGGTCACCGCCTCGGCCGTTGAGATCTTCGCCATATTCACGTTGCTGGCGTCGGTCGGCATGTTCCTGCGGCGTGTGTCTCACCGTCTGATGCTCGCCGCGTGGGTCCCTGCCGCTTGCTCTTGTCTTGTGGCTACTACATTGAGTTTGGTGACCCTTGCCACCACAGTGCACCTATCTCACAGAGACAGGCTGGCCAAAGACAATGGAGCATCAGCTCGGGAGATAGCAGAAGGCGGTTTGGCCGTCGGTATCATTGCCTTGGTACCACAGACTGCCTACTTCGTCCTTATATGGCCACATGGAAAGCGGAGGTCCCAGGTACGGCCTGAAGACACTCAGCAATATCGACCGCAAGTTCGAACGATCAATAGGCCATCCATCTCGGTCCATCTGGCGTCACTTCCGCTGCCCGGGTCATCAAAGTTCTTCAGGTCTATGCCTGAGCCCGATTCGCCATCCTACTCTGCGTCTTCACTGACACCACGATCCTCGTTCCGGAACTCAGCGCAGCGAGCACTGCAGCCCATGACATCGAGGACAAGGCTGATCTTGCATGCATCGCTAGCCTCAAGGGACTCGAGGGACTCCAACTTGGTAGACCAGCCCGCTGCCATCCCAGAAGCTCGCCGGAGTAACGACGAGTTTGGCAGCTGGGACACATCCGCGGTGGATGACAGCTGCGACAGTCCTTTTGCATCCAAGTCGAAGATCACGAGGCTCGAGACAATTCCAGGCAGCCGGCCAGTGTCTCCTGCACACCCTCTTGACGGACCATTTCAAGGAGATGTAGACCCTGACCAGAGACCGCTACCGGAGAGCTTACCACAGTCACCAGTCGCGGGCTCAGAGACAGCCTCTCTTCGCACCTTTTCCAGAAATACCATGCGAGGACCGAGCAACAACGATCAGAGCCACATCCATCCTCTATTCAGAACCGAGAGCCCGGGGCCCCCTCCGCTTGCGTCACCTGGCACTGTCATCACCGCTTCTGCGTATGCCGGGCAGGTTGTAAGCCCCGAGATCGCACCCAGACTCGTGTACTCGTCACACGGGAGCCGTCCAGCCAGTCCGATTCCCAGCCTCCTCTCGCCTGCCAGGAGCAGGACCGGTAGCGTCAAGAGCTTCCGTACAGGACCTACCTCCCCGATAGAACCCCCTGAGAGGAGCTTCTCGCCCATGGCGGATCTGTGGCCACCTATACCCACGACACCTAGCCGACCTGGCAGTCTGAAGGGCTCATCACCAGTTTCCTCGCCGATCGAGCCGACGGAGAGGAGCTTCTCGCAGCTTGCGAGGTCGCATACACCACCTCCAGATGATTGAATCGCTTTCTTTCACACAACGACACAGCAAAACAGATCGCCGAGCCGCAAGCAGCTCGCGCGAGCAAACGACAGACATCGATCGAAAACCGTGGAGTGGCGGCACGAAAGGCCTATTCGATGTTACAGAAGAGTGCGAGCGCGCCACGGTCGACGACAGAGGGACCACCACCAGCCAAGGGAAGCCGGATGATTGACCTCAAAATCCCATGTCGGAGTCCGCAACGAAGCTTGTACATCACCACGGCGATACACACGCATCGTTGTACGGGTCTGACGATAATTCCTTCCACTGTAGAGCAGAGCGTACACCGTAATACCTCCCTTCGCCCTGGCGGCGCCAAGGGGTTGTGAGTCATGGGTGAGAACTGCATGGACAGTCTTTTACGATCAAAAAGTTATATGGGAGGGAACGCTTCGCAGCATGACGAACGCATGGATGGATGGATGGATGGATGGATGACACGAAAGTAATAACAGGATCTTGAACACACAGACATAGTGACATAATCATGAATGCATATTATCATCAAGAGGAAGATGGACTGTACGAAAAGGTACAATGTCCTCGGAGTTCGATACTTGGATTCTGTCGTGTCCAGCATGTCTACATCTTCGCCTGAGCATGATCTGCTCGAGGTATTGGCACAGACCACTATTCACTGCTATTTCTTGCGCAAGCACCACATCAACGAGGCCATCACTGCCGCTATCAGGACCGCAGAGCTAGCTCGTCCAAACCAGCTAGCTGCTCGAACCTGAGGCCACAGGTCGGTTCTTCTTGGGGTCTGTCGCTGGCAAAGGCTTCTGACCATACACAACATGCAGATCCACGACCTTCCGCAAGCTGTCGTCGCTCATGTCCTTCTTGATCAACACAATGAAGGCCTGTGTGTCCTCCAGACTCCACCCGAGCGCCCTGGTGAACATAACAGTCGTGAAGCCCTCCATTCCCGACATGGGAGACAACATAGTCCGTGCTCCTAAACTCCGCTCTTTGGGGTCTGAAGGCCAGGTGCCCCATTTTGTGTGGGAACACCTTCTCGTGTACGTCAAGCAGTCCTGCTGCGGACTGGAACGTGGATAGATGGGGTCCAAGCTGCAGCTGTCTTCCTCTCTTCCGCGCTGCCTGCTCCATCAAGCGATTCCACCTGAAGAATGGAGGAAGCTCATCCAAGTTGTCGGACATGGATAGTGGCTCGTCGTCCTCATCGACCAGGTACTGGCGGCACAGCGAGAACTCTTGATGCTCGACCTGCCCACCGTTTCGCCATTTGTATGCACCAGATGCCACTGCCGCAGCCCACATCCAGGATCTGCTAGCCATCTTTCTTGGGGAGCGGCGCGTGGTGTAGCAGGCCGCCTTTTACTTGTGTCAGGATCCAGTGTTGCTCGTTCAGTCGCTGGATTTCGGGGTCATCGTTGGGCATGTAGTAGTGCCCTAATTCGGTCGAGGCATATCGGCGGCCGATTTTCGTAAGTCCAGTTGTAAGCTGGATCTGTCTGCTCTTTCAGGTCGGTTTCGAGTGCTTGGATGTTCACGAAGCTGCTGTGCAATGGTTCGGATGCTGTGGCACTCGCCGTTGAGGCGGTCGCTGCAGGTCCTGCGCAGCTTCCGAGGGAGTGTGGAAATTCTGCTTGTCAATATTTTTTCGCGTGATTGGGAAAGGTCCCCGCTCTTGCTTGACTCGAGAAGTGAATGGAATCTCGACAAACCTCTTCATTCACCAGCGAGCTCTATACTCGAGGTTGGCGGTATACTCACTGCCACTGCAACTGGCAGCGCGCTGTTGTCGTTGATTGAGCCGCTCGGAGCGGACGTTCCACTATGGGCGCGGTAGTTTGATGGACGGTGTGGTGGGCTGACCAATAGCTCGACCATCATATGCATAGAGAATGCATGGTACAACTCCCGATATGCTTGGCGGCGGCTGCTGCTGCTAGAAAAGAAGTGAGCTATCGCGAGAGCAGAAACCAGTCGAGAAGCAAACATAGAAGAGAGAGAGAGTTTGTGTGTGCGTCACGTCAAAGATTCGACGTTGGAGGCTGCGGTCCGTGAAGTGAGAGTGGAGACGAAGGCGCCTTGGCATTGGCTCCTGGGAGACATACACGACATACTACTTTCGACAACAGGAACATGTTTTGAGTTGTTGGTCTGGCCATGAACTCTCCGACTCATAAACTTGGCGTCTTGGATCAGGCGCTCGAATTACACTTGCTGCTTTCAGCGAAAGACTTCTACATTATTACACCTTCCATACGCGACCTCCTGCTCTGGCCACAGCCAGACGTAGACCTTGTAGTCATGCTCTCGCCGACAATTCGTCGTCCCTGCGCCAATGCACCGCTTTGTTGAGGTTCATTGCGCATCTCCCATGGCAATGAATGCTGTGTGTCTGGATACAATATTCCATATTGTGACAAGCAATCAGTAGGTCCGCCACTTTGATACTCATATCCTCTCTACATCTCTTTGTCTAGGCGATCATTGAAGATACCTCGAAAGACATGACATGTCGCAGTGGCAAGCAGATCAATGGCCATCTGAAGACTCGACAAGTCGGAATCAGCTCACAGGATCTTCACAACATGGCATCGGCAGCGACCTCGCCAGATCATGCCGACGCCACAAACACATTCGAAGCACGCCAAGCCTATGAGTCGAGGTTACAAGGCACGGCGCTCTTTGACTACGTCCGCGACCGCTTCTGCCAAGGCATCGTGACGCTTGATAGCGTCCTAAGCTCCATGAAACTCGGCAACTGTGGAACCGGCAGTATCGCACGTCGACAAGACATCGACGGGCTGCTTGACAACCTCATCGCAATGGCGCGATGGCTGGTCCATTTTCTGCAAATAGCTACAGCCTGCTCGAAAGACTCAACCTGGGCACGGTCTGCGATCATCGGACTGAGAGTGGAGCTCCATCAGTGCTCTCGCAAAGTGATGCAGATTTCTGGCATCATGCAAAGCGTCAAGGCTTTCCGTATTCAGGAGGTCGCAAAGCGAGTCAAAGCGAATAGAGGACGGGTCATCGATATCAAGCCAAAGAAGACTATGCTGGAGCGAGAGGTGTTTCAACCGCTCGGGATCGGGCCGGAAGACATCAGACTGCCGGATGAGAGAGTCCGCGGGAGCTGTGATTAGGACAACAAAGAGGCGAGGTTATAGCATCGATTTGCGCCGATACAAATTATCATCACACCCTAATCGTGGAGAACATTCACCTCGCCGCCAGACGTAGCAATGCGATCTTTCCTCCTGCCTGCGATCAATGTGAGCCAGCGGCACCATCGGGTTTCACAAAAGCGATGTACGAACCTTGATCGTATCTCCAGGTTCGACCAGGACCTTTTCCACTTTCGCAGAAGACGCCAGGCTCTCTGCAGCGTTGACGTTGATCTCAAGCTTCATGGCCTCAAGAATCGAGACCAGCTGCTTCGCCTTAATCTCGTCGCCCTCCTTCACTTCCACCTTCCAGACCTGGGAGATAGGTCAGCGGATTAGATCATTCGTAGCAGGCAAGAACTTACGTTGGCATCAACAGGAGCCTCCACAGCCACGATGTCAGGATCCTGCAACAACGACTCAATAGTACTCTCATCAGGCTTATTCTTGAGCTTGTCAGCGCGCCACTTCTCCAACGACTCCTTCTCCGCCTCGATCATCTTCTCTTGCACCTTTCTTTGCTTGGCTCGAATGTCACGAACTTCCGCTTCGGTCTCTGCGAGGAGCTTATTGTGCTCGGCCATATCAAACTCATCTGGCTTCCATTCGAACTCATATCGACCAGATCTAAACAGTCCGAGCAGCCTCTTGAATTCTTCGTCGCTGACCTCGTAGAAGGTCAGGATGTCAAAGTCTTGGAATAGCCAAGGACGATCGGGAGAGAAGCCAGCCTTGAAGCCGTAGTAGTCGAAGCATGGGATTGTGCGGCCAAGCCTGTTGCATCAGAGTCAGCAAGCGTATCGCCACCACCAATATGCAGCTCGTTCTAACATCTGGTAACCACCTGGCGAGTCAACAGGATATATACTCGCACACGATCCTCCCCACCCGAATGTACCCTCAGGCTGCAACATCAGAGTCAGCAGGTGCATCTCCTTCATGATCCACAGCCTCTCCTTACCGTAAACACTCTCGAAGGATTCGCTTTTGGACACGCCATACGATGCCTCGGATCCACAGGCAACGACACCGTGTTCCCACAAAAGAACCCAACAACAACCGCCATCAAATCCCCGTTGAGCATGTTATGCTTCAGCTGCTCAGCAGTAAACGCATTATTCTTCGCCACAAACTCCAAATTATCCGGCAAATATGGCGCCTGCGGTCTCTGCGTCTCCATATACCGCTTCGTCGCCTCGATCTGCTCCTGGCTCTCGAATGTCAGTGGTAGTCTGAAGCGACGACAGGGCACCTTGGTCTTGCTGAGATCCCCGATCTGATCTTCTAGAGTTTGGAGGTGCTTTATGAGATGGTCACGGGGAACTTTGGCGCCGTCGTAACAGAGGGTTATGCTGGTGCAGCAGCCGACTGTGGTGATGAGGTTGTCTTTCCACCAAGCGGGTGCGTCGGAAGAGTGTAAGGCTTTTTCGAGTGCGGTGACGCGACAGCGGTAGTTGAGGTCGAATTGTTCGTTGCCGTATTCGACGAGGATGTAGTCGTCGCCTGCTTGGCGGTAGCGGACTTGCGGGCTCGTTGAGGTTGCGGGACGTTCCCAGAGGACTGCTTTCTGGTATTGGCCTGAGGGCTGCAAGTCTGGCTCGAACTTGGGCACGTCGTCGAAGTTGCCTCTTGAGATTGCAGCTGCGATGCCGTCGATATAGTCGGCCTGGTGTTGACGGAGCTTGAGCGCTTCGTTCAATGTAACACGTTTGTAGCGTAGAGTATCACCAGATTTCAGCTGTCCCATCTTCCAGTAATCTGCGCGAACGATTGTTGCCGAACTAGCAAAGCCACCAAAGTTGGGAGCGTCCATGGCGAAGATGCATCCCTCGTCACCTGTCCAATTCAGCTGCCCGATTGAGTAGCCGTACTCGACCAGGTTCGATGGATGAGATCCTCCTTCACCTCCATCTGCTCGTGCCCACTTGGGAACGGGCCCCTGAAGCCGGATTGCACTCCTGCTCGCATTATGTGAAACTTTCCAGTCAGCGCTGTACAGCATCTCGATGTCTTCAGGCGTTAGATAGCCCTCTTCATGTGGTCCGGGAAGAGCTATAATCTCCCAATGATTTGGATATGTAGGACGTAGGCTTTCGGGTATGTTCGGGTGGCCTTCGAGATGCTTGGGAGAAGCCGTTGTCAAACCTAGCTGGTCACCCGGTGCAAGTTGCCTTCCTTGATACCCACCGATGGCGACAATTGGAGAGGTCGACTTGCTGGCGAAATATTCTGATACTGAAGGGAAGCCGCCATAGACTGCGAGATAGCTACGACATCCTCCACCCGTTGTGCGTCCTATCGTGAGCTTTTGACCGGGTTTGATATGCTTCCTTTGCCACATCGGAAATGGATCGTTGTCGAGAGTGGCTTCGATCGGTGCTCCTGTCAGTGCAGCTACTGCCGAGCTCTTGAAGATTAGTTCTGGGCCGGATAACGTGATCTCAAGCCCTTCTCTAGCTCGGTCGTTGCCAACGAGCAGGTTGGCGACTGATAGCGCTACAGGATCCATAGCACCGCTCCTTGGACTGTTTTGATGGCACACGGTTAGGTTAGTCTTGCTTTGTGTCGCCGAGAGAATCACTTACATGCCCTTGCCTACCGAAGGCCGGCCAACCAAGTCCTGCACCAAGGTATACGCTCCTGCCGATACAACGTCAATGACTTTCGGAGTGTAACCGAAAGTCTTGAGGAAGGATGTGATGGTTCGCCCAGATCGATAGGTCTCATCCTGCATGATGGCTGCGAGGAATTCAAGATTGTTTGGTGGTCCAGAGACTTTTGATCGGGACAGCAAGAGACTCATGCCTGTCATGGCAGCGTCGCGAGTCTTTGCATGGTTAATCACTTTTGCGATCAATGGATCGTAGTTTGGCGAGATTCTCAGTCCGGTCCGGACCCAGGTGTCGATTCGACTGTTCTGCAATTCTTCCCAATGAACCTCAGTCAGCAAGCCTGGCGAAGGGGCATAGTCGCGAAGAACATTCTCAGCATACACTCTTGCCTCTATCGCGGCGCCGAATGGTCCAGACTTCTGCAGCGACTCTAGATAGTCAGCAGTCAAGCCTCCTTTGCCAGCCAGTTGTGCATCCGCTTGCTTGAGCATCAGCTCCACCAAGTCAACTTCGTAGCAAAGTTCCGTGATGGGATGCTCGACCTGCAGTCGGGTGTTCATCTCGAGGAAGAAAAAGTCGGCGGTTTTGTCGTCCACGAGGAACTCAACGGTACCCGCCGAGGCATACTGTATTTTCTCCGCCAACGCTATGGCAGCTTTGCATAGCTTTTCTCGTAATTCTGGGTGCTTCGTAACGAAAGGACTGGGACACTCTTCGATCACTTTCTGGTGTCTGCGCTGGATCGAGCACTCACGTTCCCCGAACGTGACTACTTTCCCTTGGCCATTTCCAAAAACCTGGACTTCAATGTGATGACTCTCTGGGTAGTACTTCTCGATGAAGACTCCGCTGTCCTTGAAGAGCGCTTCTCCTCGCGATTTCGCGGTTGCGAAACCATCTTTGACCTCGTTGGCGTCATTGCAGGTGATCAGTCCGCTTCCGCCACCGCCTGCGGTGATCTTCAACATGACAGGGAAGCCTATCGCTTCGCTCTCCCTTAGCGCATCTTCTGCGGTCTCTACCAGGCCGGCTGTGCCTGGTACTATGGGAACGCCACTTTCTTTCGCAAGATCACGAGCGGTGTGTTTGATGCCGAAAGCTCGAATGGCTACAGGCCCGGGGCCAACCCACGCGAGACCAGCGTCTGTGACAGCTTTGGCGAAGGCAGCGTTCTCCGATAAGAAGCCATATCCGGGAATAATGGCGTCGCACGATTGTGCTTTGGCAATGGCAATGATTCGATCGCCATCTGTGTAGCTCTTGTCATCGGGAAGAAGCACCGCTTCATCAGCATTGGCAACATGGAGCGATGCTGCGTCGGCAGATGTGTAGATGGCGACGGTGTGGATGTCAAGTGCCTTCGCAGTTTTGCATATCCGGACAGCGCTGCAGCGTCGCGTCAGCACCCTTGAAGGGTTCGTAACGCGAGAATGACGCGCGGGATTGTATTAGAATATGTGTTTGAACCTACATCTCACCCCTGTTGGCGATCAAAAGTCGCCGAATGCGTTCCATCTTCTGCACAGCGTCGTCAAACTCTTCGCATGACCGATTGCAAGCCTGCTCAGCAACACTGTTCGTTCTCTTGTAGCTCGGGACTTTGCCTCTGCTGCAGACCCATCATCCCGGCACGGCAGATGATGCTCCGCTGATAACCTCCTCCCAAGTGAGGGGCGTTACGTTCGATGAGCTCAGATAAGCAGCTTGACGCTGTATCGATACCGGCCAACGTCAGGCACGGCATACAACATGCTGAGTCGATCGTCTGTGGCATTTCCACTTCTCGATTACTGTACAGTGCTTGACCAAAACACCGGCTATGGCTCCAGCCAACAAGAAAGTGGTAGGTCAAAAAAGGCCTATGATACACTGCACCGAAACTAATACTGTCCAGCACATCAATGTAGGTCCCGACATCTTACCACATGGAACAATCGCCTAGCAGTGAAGGTCTGCGAAGGGCACCACTTACACTGCAGTCTTCGATAGGTCGACCTGGGCGAAGGGTACGGCAACTTCAAATGCGGTCCAGATGAAGAACTGATCCCCATGATTGATCATGCCAACGTCAGACTTGTCCTCATGTCATTATCCTTGAATCAACATACTGAACCTCCGCAGATAGCATGCGGCTTCCACGCCGGCGACCCTCTGATCATGCAGCAGACCGTAAAGCTCGTAAAGCAGCACAACATCAAAGCCGGAGCACATCCCGGCCTTCCAGACATCCAAGGCTTCGGGCGACGAGAGATGAAGCTTACGCCCGAAGAGCTCACAGCCATGGTCCGCTACCAAGTCGGAGCTCTCCAAGGCTTCCTTGATGCAGAGGGCGTGCCGCTTCATCATGTCAAGCCGCACGGTGTCTTGTACGGAATGATGTATCGAGATGAAGAGGTCTGTCGCGCTGTGTATGAAGGTGTGCCGAAGGGCGTGCGAGTGTTCGGCCTTGCCGGGTAAGCGATCAGTCGTTATTACAAAGCCAGGCTGACAAGTATTTGTCAGAACATTCCACGAAAAGGTTGCCGCAGAACTGGGGCTTCCGTTCACAGCAGAGCTGTAAGTCGTGCCAAGTATGCCAACCACATTGGGCGCTCAGCTGATTTCGGGTAGGTATGGGGATGTAAAGTACAGCGAAGATGGCCGACTGGTTATTGATCGGAAAAAGAAGGCGTGGACACCAGAGGAAACAGAGAAACACATCTCCAGCCAGGTCCGAAACTCGAGTGTCACAGCTGTTACTGGGGAGAACGTCGAGCTGCCAATCAATGCCCACGACCAAATCTCGCTTTGCTGTCACAGTGACAGTCCAGGTGCAGTTGAGATAGTGACTGCAGCTAGGCGCATCGTAGATGCCTTCAACAAGGAGATGGGGTATTAGGGCAATGTACAGTCATTAATCTAGCTTCCTGTTATGTGAACGCCTTTCGCTATGCTACTCATGTTCATTCAGAAAGCCATCTGCAAGCATATAGAGGCTATGAGTCCTCCATTAACGTCCACAAGAAGGCTTGATACCCTGACGTTCCTCCTCATCAAGTGCTCATACCACCATGTCAATACCTTTGCGGCTAGCAGCACTTAGTCACTGCGCCAGACGCCGAATCTCGTTGACCTGCTTGTTGAGGTGGCTGATGGTTCGAAGTGCAGGATCGTTGGGCGTATTCTCCGAGATCGACATGTATGCGCCCTGGAGACGCTGTGATAGCACGTCCATGATCTTAGGCGCGACATCCCTAATGTCTGCGTCTGTCATGTCGATCGAGCTGAGGACACGGCCGAGCCACTCGAGGCGGTCGCTGACAAGGGTGTCGAAGCTCGAGGTGATGGCAGCAGAGACCGTCAACGCGACGAGTGGCGGGACTGACTGCAGATAGCTTGGGTTGACACGAACGAAGAGCTTGTCGAAGATCTCGGCCTGTCTGTCGGAAGAGATCCACTAGGGCAATGTTAGCATCATGCGTCAAAGTTTGTCGTAGATTCACTTACTTGGATAGTCGCCTCTTCGTACTTGCCATCCACCAGCTTTTGTGTCATGTCGGCGATCTCGGCGTCTTCGGCCTCCTTCTGGGGGTCAGGAACATCCGCGGATGGGCTCGACTTTTGCGACTGAGCATCGGACTTGTTCTCGCGCTGCATCTTCAGGATCTGTTCTTGGAAGGCAGACTGACTAGTAGCCATGTTCTGCATGGTCGTAGAGAGACTGCGCACAATACTTGACAGCTCTTCAATCTTCGCGTTGTCTTGTTGACGCTGCTTCTCGGCTGAAAGCTGTTGTTGGGCCATGCGCTTCTCAAGATCAGCGATCATCTTCTGCGACGCCTGCATAGCCATGTTTGGTAGGTTTTGTGCGAGCATAGTCGAGACTTGCTGCTGCACCTTGGCTGCCACAGCGTTTGCGGTGATGTCAGAAATGGTGCGGTGCACGTCCTTGTCTTGCAGAGCCTTCTGTAGTGTGCCCGAGAGAGTCGACTTCATGGCTGCGGCAACACTTGTGTTCAGCTGCTGTGGGAGCGACTCCGCGATTTTGCGGTCGACTACCTTGCTCGTGACGTCGGTGAGGGTGGGAACGACATCTTGCTCGATGCGCGTGGCGATGATATTAGTCAGGCTTCTATCCACGTTCTCAGTCAAGGCCGATTCGACCAGGCGCAGAAGGGCGTCCTGCTTGGCCGACGAAGCAGCGTCGGTGACGCGCTTGTCAGACTCGATTCGCTGGTACAGCGAGCCGAACTGTCGATCAAGCATAGACTGAAGCTCCGTGGGATCAGCGTTTGCTGTAGCTGCCAAAGAGGGCTGACTGCCGCGAGGCGATACGATCATTGTCTTCGCAGCTTCTGCAACGTCCGCAGTTGCTGGGACCTTGGCAGGAGACTTGGCGCGTTGTGCAGTCTGGGAGTACGACTCTGGCGTGACAAGTGGCGGATTGGCAGGAACCTGTGGTAGAGGTCTGTTCGGCGGCTCCGGCGAGGCCATGCGAGGCAGACCATTAGCCGGCGGCACCGGGGAGTGCACACGCTCCTTCTTGAGTTCCGACTTTGACGAAGTGGGCTGTGACGTAGGCTCTGCTTTCTTGACGAAAGCTGGCTTCGAAGACGACTTCGGCGTGTTGTCGCCGTTGCTCGACTGGGCGGTCGAGACTGGTAGCTTGGGAGGTTGTTGGAGATCGAGCACCTCGATTACACCCTCCTTGAGGCCATCCTTGCCATTGATCATCTTGCTCTGTGCATCCCAGCCGAGATCATCTCGCTTGATGCTGATTCCGACCACACCCTTCGAGTGCATAGTGTAAAGCTCGAAGAGTGTCTCCTCGGCGGTGCCACGTTCGCTGGCATTCTCCACCGGAGTTCTGAGCATGTCAACGGACCTGAGCTGTCCAACCTTTGCAAAAGAGAACTCTCTAAGTCCACTCATGATGGCTGTGCTCTCGGGCTTTGGTAGACCGGGATCGTTGCGAGACAACATGCTGATGTACTTAGCTTGCTCCATTGCCGGAATGTTGTACTTGGGTGCACTGAGGTGGACGAAGTAGATGCTGTTCCTGGTAGGGTGACCTACAGCAACAATGCCGGTCTTTGGGTGATAGCTGATGCTGCAGATGCCGTCGCTGTCTTTCTCATGTGGGAAGCGAATCTCCTGCACGGCTTTACCCAGACCAAGATCCCACAATTGAAGAATGTGATTCTGCTTGAATCCGATGATCATGTAACGCAGAGCGGCACCTTTGGCGACCGGCCTCTCTTTGTCCAAGAACATGATGGACGAGACGGATGGTTTCTCTTCTGGCTTACTGCCAGAGGCTGCCGCGTTCATCGTCCACAACGGCTCCTTGAGCTCGGTCGCATCCGGTGTGGCGTTGCCAACGCGTGCTGTCAGATCGCGAATGTCCCAGAACTTGAACCGCCCGTTCTTATCGAGGCTGACAATGACGGAGTCATCTTCACTGAAGCAAAAGTCCTTGCCCGCTTTTCCAGTGTTGATCTTCGGGCTGTGTTCGTTGAACAACTTTTCGCTATCAACCTTGCGATCCTTGGAGCCATATGCTTGGTCCTTGGCAACTTCCGGAGATACAATGTAGATCTGCTTGCCTCGGGCAACAGCGAAGTACTCTGGGTGCCGCGAGCTCATCTTAGCTCGAGTCTTGACAGGTGAGCCTGAAATGTTCTCCTCTGCTGTGTGTACCGGTGGAAGAACAAAGCCCTGGCCTTCAACGTCATCGTCGGGAAACAGGTCACCACGAGTTTTGCCAAGTGAAGTCCAGAAGACAGAGCCATTGACGCCCGTTCCGAGCACTGTCTCAACATCGCTGCTGCTTGCCGGAGACGAGCACAGCTGGACGTTGAAGATACGCTCTCCACTCGAGCGGAAGACCTGCTTGTGGTCGCCGGTATCCTGTCGAATGATACGGAACCCGCCATTGTCCTTCTTCGTCGCAACCTGAGCATACACTATATGAGCCTGGCTGGCGGTGACAAGGCAGCGATCGATCTGATCAAATTCCTTCTTCAGCTGGGCGATGACCATGAAGTTATCCTGTCGGACGGGCCGCGCTGACTTGGTGGCTTTGATCTGTAGAGACACAAATGGTTTCATGGGGAAGTTGTAGACTTCCACGGCGGACTCTTGCCTATCGTCTTCAGCGCTTTCCCAACTAGAGTCAACGCCGTCGCTAGCAGTATTCTCTTTCGAGACTTTGGGCTCGTCATTGGTAGTGTCTCCAGCAGTCGGAGCTGCCTTGCGAACAGTGGCTTTCTTGCCGGCCTGTGCAAGGGCTTGCTCAACCTGCTTGTCGACTTCCTCACCAACGCCCTCGAGAGCTTTCGAGACACTCTGATGTGGCTTAGCCTGCGCAGCGACCATCGAAGCGGTATCCTCCAATTCCAACTTCCTGCTCTTCGAAGCCGGTGCTGCCGAATCGCCATTGTTGTTGGATGAGGCATCGCGGTTGTGCTTGAGAATCTCGATCTTCTTGGGCTGCACAGCATGGACTGCCTGTGCTTGCTGCTCAGGCTGCGGTGTGCGGTCTCGATTGAGTGGGGAGGACGAATGGAGCTCATCGAACGGATTGCGGTAGGCGAACATGGAAGCCTTTGACGGCTGTGGGGCCTCGAACGGCGAGGTTGCGGCGGCTGGGCTACCGAATTGGCGGACAGGAGTGGATTCGCGGTAGGAGCGAGGCTGCGAGGATGTCTCGACGGATGCCTGTGCCATGTCCTGTGTCAATGCCTCGATGCCCGCCTGTTGTTTCACTTCTGCCGCTGCGGACTGATGAATTGGTGCTGCAGCCTCAGCATGTGAATGTGGCTTCTTGAGCAGGTTCAGCAGAAAGTCCTGTGGATTGCCACTGGCACTTCTCTGCGCGTCTGGTCTCTCTGCCCCGCCTGCTGCGAGTGGCGACGGCTGCTGACCAGATGAGTTACGTTGGAGATTCGAGACTAAGTCAGCAGCTGACAGTGGACGTTGCGGCTCGTGGTTACTGCTGCTACGAGAGACAACTCTAGGGACCACATTCATCGAGGATGGGCGATTGCCTCCCACGTTTTGAAGGTTTGCCATTGGACCTGCTTGGCCCTGAGGCTGCTGCTGGCCCGACTGACTGTTGAATTTCAACAGGTTTAGAAGGTTATTGGTTCTGTTCAAATCTGGAGCTTGACCGGGTCCTGGTGTGCCGGCGGTCGAAGCTGGATTGGCTGGACTGAGGATGTCGGTCGACTGACGCGGGTTCGGTGTTTGTGCAGGTGGTGAGAAGATGGGCGAGGCGATGTTCGGCTGCTGGTGTTGCTGCTGGTGATGCTGCTGTTGTTGTGCTACCCAGAGTGAGGGTTGGGCTTGCTGCTGCTGTCCTTCGGCGGACTGTGCCTTCACTCTGGCAAATAGTTCTGCGAGATCCGCCATGTCGATGGAGGCGGTGGCGCTGTCGCGCGCGAGGTATGGATTGAGACTCTCAGCAGCACGGATTCCCAGCGATGTATCTGTCAAGAAAAGTCGGTTTGTGGGGTGGGAAGGGCGACGGTGTTTGTGTCGAACGGTGGAAGCTCTGAAAGTGAGCTTCTCAAGCTAAGTTACGCGAGTCAATCGCGGGCCCTCGATCGCCCCAATGCGCAGATCCTTGTCATCACGATCGTGAGTTACCACACGGGACATTACTCAGGTACAGGAGTTATCTGCCACTCTCTTTCAGTGACGTCCTCAA
This sequence comes from Mycosphaerella arachidis, assembly GCA_001297265.1. Lineage (NCBI taxonomy): Eukaryota > Fungi > Ascomycota > Dothideomycetes > Mycosphaerellales > Mycosphaerellaceae > Mycosphaerella > Mycosphaerella arachidis. The sequence goes on from LIHB01000029.1 coordinate 68,920, forward strand.
AGGCTACACTCGCGTCTGCTAAGCGACACGGAGATGTCGGCCTTACCCGTGCGATAGATATATCCTTCGTACTTTGCAGCCCACCCGTAAATGCCGTGTCGATGCCGTCGGTTTGAGATAGATAAGCTATGCGGAATCCGGCTCGACATCGACCACGACCTTTCCCTTTGCTCGACCCGTCTTGAGCCTTTCGAACGCTTTCGGTGCATCTTCGAATCTGAACTTGGTATCAATCACCGGCTTGACTTGACCATTTTTCATCATCCGGCCCATGTCAGCCAAGTCTTTAGTGTTGAAGTCCGCGAAGAAGCCCTGCAGCTTCCGTTTGCCTCCACCCAAGAAGCCAGGCAACAGCCGCATTGCTGCACCTTCAAGAGCGAAACTCAGCGAAACGGAGGCTCCAACTTGGACGAAGATGGCCTTCGGGTTTGTGTACTCATGGCACTTCCAAAATAGCTCTGGGGTATGACCAACATTATCGACAACATGGTCGTACCTTCAAGGAGTGTCAGCATAACGTCCAGGTGTTGCAGCGTTCAGGCAATATACTTCCTCCCGCTGGCTTTCAGCGCGCCAAGCACACTTTGCTTCTTGTAGTCAATCACTTCATCAGCGCCCAAGCTCTTGCACAGATCCACATTCGGTGTCGAGCAGCTGGTAGTCACATAACATCCTTTAGCTTTGGCCACCTGGATACCAAAAGTACCTGTGCCTCCGCTGCCACCGTTGATAAAGACATGGGAGCCCTCTTTGACATAAAGAACTATGCTTTGGTGAGCTGTAAGTCCAGCTACACCGGCGGTAGCACCCCAGATGGGATCTACGCCTTCCGGTAGGACGGCCACGGCATCTTTCTTTGCAGCAGCAAAGCCTGCCAATGCACCTCCAGCGAGAACTCCTGTTCTGGAGACACCGAAGACTATTTGCCCGGGTCGAACTTCACTGCCGTCTGCGGGTCGTACAACTGTGCCCACAACATCAATGCCCGGAGTCGCAGGTTTCGGTATTAGCAAACGAGTGACTAGTGGGATCTCTTGAGGTTTGTAGTCGACTTGTGAGTGCTATCAGTAAATGTTGGAGCTGGTTTCAAGGACAGCAATGGACGAACCTGGGTTGAGAGCAGCGGCAATGACCTGTATCAGATGTTGATCCGACTTGGGCTTGGGCAATGGAGCAGATTCATTAATCTTGAGGTTCTTCTCGAGGCCACCCCTCGTCGACGAGTATTGCCATGCTTTCATTTTGGCAGGTATTTGGGATTGGGCCATCGCGAAGCTTCAGATCTGGGATATCGTGTCGAATATTGCTGTCCTCACGCGACTCTGTATATTCGATGTTATGATCGCTGACGGCCTTGCAGCGCTCTTTGACGTGAAGGTTCTGCAACGAGGCGGACCATCAATTGCGCGGCAAGCAAGGTAGGTCGATGAAGTGGTACTTCAAATCCGGGTATAAATGTTCTCGACGCCGAAGCTCTTCGTAAAGCGTACGACGGTCTATTAAGATACTCACAGCAATGCGCCATGTAGCCGCAGGCGTAAAGTTGGTATTGAACCACGTGGCCCTCGAAGCGGATTGCTTGCAGCGTCATCGACAATGACAGCGACCCCCAATCGAGTCCCGGACGAATACAACATACCTTATCCACTAACAACGTTTTAAGGCGGTCAATCAGGTACCTCTTGGATTATGGCTGTTTTGCATACAATAATATTGACCCTCACAAACCTGGTTCGCGTTCCCATCTTGATTGGGCAACGCGCCTGTAACCACGCAGCCAGACCTCTGCGAAACTGTATCGATATGCTGCATCGCGGGCTTTTCATCAATGCCCGGTATTACTTTGGTGATCGAACATGGGAGATGCTAGTTTGTCTGGCGCCTCTGCAAGAAGGACAGGCGGCATTCGGTCGAATTTTCCTCCGCTCCGCTCATACCATCATTCTTCAGTTGACGTCGCTCTCTCCCGTCGTGGCATCAACAATACGTCCTCGTATGATCAAAACAGGAAAGGCTGTGTGATGGGCAGTTGGAAGGTTTCTTGCAGCCTGCGAATTGTGCAGATGTTCTCAGAAGGGCCAAGCTCGCCCCGACTGCCTATTGGTATGCAAGAGCAGTCTGCAGTATTTTCAGCGAACCTCCAACCCAAAACAGTGACCTGAACACTGCATGCTGTCTTCAACGCCGTGCCATCTGTGCTTCCATTTGTGAAAGCGATTCCATCAGATGAAGCAAGAGCTGGAAGAACTGCGCTTGGATATTATTCATTCTCCCGTCCGCTTCGAGACACCGACTTGTCGTTTGTAAGCTTGACCATGCATACTCCGCAGCCGTACCACCTGAGTCGTGCTGTTACTCAGACCGGTGCACCAATGAAGAACAGTATGAGACTGCATATCGTTCAATGCGAAGTGCGCAGCGTCTTCACACCCTTTTCAGCGTCGAAGTCGCGCTCTCCTAGGATGCAGCAGCAGGAGTGCCCCACCAAACAAAGTGTCAGGAGTCCCGAGGTGCAGACATGGAAGGAGCTCCACATTAATGTGCTCCATCACTGCAACATGATGCTGAGCACTAGGGTTTCTTCAGCCCATATATAAACACCACTCATGAACGCTCTCCGAAGACTCCTTTCCTTCGAGAGACAACTTTCACCAACAACAACCGCCACCTTCAGAACAATGGCGGACTACAGCAAGCTTCCCTTGGGCGTTAAGCTCGATGTGAAGCCGTTCAAGGCTCATGTCGACGAGCAGAAGTTGCAAGACTTCAAAACTTTGGTCAAGCTTTCGCCAGTGGCTCCTGCCAACTACGAGAACTCTGACAAGTCGGTCGAGCGTCGATACGGTGTGCCGAGAGACTGGATCCTCGACGCGAAGGAGCACTGGCTGAATAGCTTCGATTGGAGGAAACAAGAGGACAAGATCAACAGCTATCCCAACTTCACAGCTCAGGTCAAAGACGACGTGGGCAACGATTTGACTGTGCACTTCGTAGCTCTCTTCTCCGAGAAGAAGGACGCCATTCCTCTCGCGCTCTACCATGGCTGGCCAGGCAGCTTCCTCGAGTTCTTACAGATTCTGGACCTCCTGAAGCAGAAGTACAGTCCACAAGACCTACCATATCACGTAATCGTACCGAGTATCCCAGGCTACGCCTACTCGTCAGGACCACCATTGAGGGGTGACTATAGTTTGGAGAACGCTGCAGAGGCTCTGAATAACCTCATGATCGGACTGGGCTTCAGCTCTGGTTACATTGCACAGGGTGGCGACCTAGGAAGCTTCATCAGTCGCCACCAAGCGGCCCACGACGATGCTTGTAAGGGCATGCACCTTAACTTTGCCCCACTACCACGCCCGAAGAACGCGGACGAACTGTCAATGTCGAAGGTTGAGGAAGACGCCCTGCCAAGGGGCTTGTGGTTCCGCGAAGTTGGTGCAGCTTACTCACATGAGCATGGAACACGTACAGCAACCATTGGACACTGTCTCAGTGCCAGTCCTATCGCGTTACTCAGCTGGATCGGCGAAAAGTTTCTCGAGTGGTCGGACGAAGATCCACCGCTCGATCTGATCTTGGAGAGTGTGACACTTTACTGGATGACGGATACCTTCCCAAGATGCATTTACCCATACCGCGGCGTAAGTTTAGCTTCATTATTGCCTCAGGTACATCGCTAATCTTGCAGTTATCCGGGGATGACGAGCGCCCTCGCATCGCAAAGGTCAGCGGTCGTGGACGCGAGCGACCGTACGTCCAGAAGCCATCAGGATACTCCTTCTTCCCGAAAGAACTTGTGCCCATGCCGAAGAGCTGGGTCGCAACGAGCTGCAACCTTGTGTCTGCATCTGTCCACGAGACCGGAGGCCACTTTGCGGTAAGGCAGCGACTGGCTCCTTACACCAATGTGACCACACTGACCGAGAATCACAGGCGGTGGAGAAGCCAAATGAGCTTCTAGCCGACATCGAAGAGTATCTGAAGGTGGCATGGAAGGGTGAGGGTAGCCAGCTGTGAGCGACAACACAACTGGGCTGACCACTGGCCTAGCTTGAAATGGAACTCATGGCCCGAAGTATCGAGCAGGGTGAATCATGGAATATCAACGCGGCCAGGACCTTGGCAAAAGAGGGTGGGTCAACATATCACATTAGCAGACCGTCTGATAGCGCATGCTGCTACCACCCGGTAAATGTATCGGCCCGATCGTACTGTAACGAGCCTGTTGAACCGAAGACCACTTCTCGCCGTTCCTCCACAACCTCATACTCCTCGATGTCTCGTCCAGTGTATCCATCCTCATCTTCGTCACCTCTCATATTCGGATCGATGCGGAGCAGCGTCTGACTTGGCCCAAGATTGCCCGACAGATAGTCCTCAAGAGTCCAGGTCTCGCCATCCCTTTCCGGATTGAAGTGCTCGCGCTTATTTCGCCAGCGGAACGCATGTGCAGCCACAGCTCGCCTCTTCCGCTCGAAAGCCCCAGAGTTCTGTACTGGCACTTCGATCTCCACGACCTGCAAACAGGAGATTGTCAGCTATGCTCAACGAACACGCGGCAATTCCTTCGACTTTGTGTATACAACAGAAAGGAGAGCATCGTGCATCGCGTGTCTCAAACATTCGACTAGGGACAAAGCCAATGTCCCATGGCTGGTCCGTTTCAATCACCTACCACTTCGACAGTCTTGCGTTTGGCGAACGGCTTGTAGTGCTTGTATAGTAGAGCGCGGCTCCCTCTGCCGAGACCGAACGCCACGATGCCCTGAACGTAGTCATGTGCCTTTGATGACTTTATCACACATGGCTGGAGAGTGTCCGGTTGTACGTGGCAATGATAGCCTGCGAGGATACCTGGAGTCATCTTCTTGACGCAATCTTCTGCAGAGCCTAGAGATGTCAGCTTGCCTGTGGTCCACTGCGTGCAGCATCATCAGAATTACCCTTTCCGAGCAGATTGGCCAGCGAGCCTGGCAACATGAACACATCGTGGATGAATGTTGGCTTGTACTTGAGAAGGTCGAAACTTCCACCCTCTGAAATCTGATGCTCTCCAATGCGGTTGCCCAGCGCATGATTGTAGCCGAATGGTGTCAGGCCTGAAGTCTTGGTGGGTATCTCCACGTGTACAACGCTGGGTAAGGAGTCGTCGCTTTCGTCACTATCTCCTCCAGTGCTGCTTTCGCTGGTCTCCGGCAGGCTAAAAAGCTCCTGGAAGTCGCGGCGATTGTATGCTCTGCCACTGCCGTCAAAATCTTCGAGCAGAGTGGTTGTGCTCGGTGAGACCCCTGTCACTGAGGAGATACCGGCGGACTGCTGTGACTGCATAGTTTTCCTTTGCGTCTCCGGAAAGCTACCTTGTTGATTATGACGCCAATGCATCAGGGTCGCTTGCTTGCGTAGATGCATCCTGTAGAATGGTCTGTAAGTATCGAAGCAAGTCATACTGTGAATAAAGGCACAGGATAAGTAGCACGCGAACATCAGAAAACACGTGCTTGTCGTGTCACGCGAAGATGGTGTACGATTGGTATCACGTGAACGGCAACGTGTTCCAGAGTCTGCGAAGTCGACGGATAGCATACCTGTTCGACGTTGTGGCTTCTTGCCACCGAGCTCGGGAAGGAGCCATATCGGGGCAATGTAGTTCAATCGCTGGGAAATCGAATGATTGCTCCTGGTCAGGCTTCGAGACTCTTCTTTGTGTTGCAAACGTATGTGGATGGTGTGAGAGATTGTTGATGTCTGATGGTAGAGTATGTGTTCCTTCATGTGGAAAGTGATGTCGCGCAGCTGGAAAGTCACTTATGACGCTTCATGACAAGACTTGTACCTTCCTGAGTGATGTATTGTATGAAGACTCCTTGACGGGTAGTCTGAGTGATGCTGTAGTGGTGACAGCCCTTTGAAGTCGTTGTCTCGGAGAACGTCTTCGTATCAGTAGAATAGCCCTCCCCCAGCGATGACAGTGAAGCTGTCCGCCTGCTCTGCCATATTTCATCACGTCCTGTTTGAATGATGCCCTCGTCGACCGTACCGCCGTGTACTTTCGACGCATTTGGTCCCGCCACACGAGACCGACTCGAAGCCTGAACCGTGATGCAAACCTTGATGGAAGAAAGCCGCGTATCTGCAGGTATCGACGGTACGCGAAGATACGCCGGAGTAGCAGTGGATTTGATGAAGAGACACTTTGGAACACGTGAAAAGCGCGTAGGAGAAGTGGATGAGTGGCCAGGCGGCAGCAAGACACGTCTTCATAATCAGCTCCATAGCGTTCCAAGAGCTTCCTTCCGAGCGCCTGCTGGTGAATAAAAACACCGGCGCACGTGACCTGCGTCCGAGCTTTGTCGTGACGTTTGGCAACACCCGACACGGGCTTCAGTTGACGAACAATCATCCTCCTCTTTTCGAAACATCAACCTCCACCTCTTCCATCAGCTGCATCACCACCGCCGCTCCCTTACCATCCTCACGACCACCACCAGGGCTTCCACAGTCAGCAGATAAGAACACCACAACACCGCTCCTCACCCGCCGATCACAGCTTCGCCTTCGGAGTTAGGTGAACAGCAGCTGTTGGAGCTCACATTACACGGGCAAACCACATCACAACCATCATGTCTGCAGAACCAGACCACTCGACTAGCAAGCCGGCGGGCAAGGTCAAGCTCGACAATGACCCATCCGGCGCTGAGCGACGCGACGAGGACGCCACCGCGACGGCCATCCTCAAGAAGAAGAAGAAGCCCAACAGCTTGATCGTCACCGACGCTACCACGGACGACAACTCGATCCTCGCACTGTCTAACAACACGATGGAGCAGCTGCAGCTCTTCCGCGGTGACACCGTCCTCGTCAAGGGCAAAAAGCGAAAGGATACTGTCCTCATTGTGCTTGCCGACGACGATCTCGACGACGGCTCCGCGCGCATGAACCGAGTGGTGAGACACAATCTTCGAGTCAAGCTTGGTGACGTCGTCACAGTCAATCCATGTCCCGACATCAAGTATGCCAAGCGCATCGCTGTTCTGCCCATGGCCGACACCATCGAGGGCCTCACGGGCTCGCTCTTCGACGTTTTCCTCGCACCATACTTCCGCGAAGCCTACCGCCCGCTACGACAAGGAGACCTCTTCACATGCAGAGCTGCTATGCGTACAGTGGAGTTCAAGGTCGTCGAGATCGACCCACCTGAGTACGGTATCGTTGCACAAGACACAGTTATCCACTGTGAGGGCGAACCCATCCAGCGTGAAGACGAAGAGGGCAACCTGAACGAGGTCGGCTACGATGACATTGGTGGCTGCCGCAAGCAGATGGCACAGGTTCGAGAGCTTGTCGAGCTGCCGCTGAGACATCCACAGCTCTTCAAGTCCATCGGTATCAAGCCACCACGCGGCATCCTTATGTATGGTCCACCGGGTACCGGTAAGACGCTGATGGCTCGTGCCGTCGCCAACGAAACCGGTGCATTCTTCTTCCTGATCAACGGACCCGAGATCATGTCGAAGATGGCTGGTGAGTCTGAGAGCAATCTGCGAAAGGCCTTCGAGGAGGCAGAGAAGAACAGCCCGGCGATCATCTTCATCGACGAGATCGACTCTATCGCGCCAAAACGTGAGAAGACCAACGGTGAGGTCGAGCGCCGTGTAGTGTCTCAGCTTCTCACACTCATGGACGGCATGAAGGCCCGCTCAAATGTGGTTGTCATGGCCGCGACCAATCGTCCCAACTCCATCGATCCCGCACTTCGCAGATTCGGCCGCTTCGATCGTGAAGTCGACATTGGCATTCCCGATCCAACCGGCCGTCTCGAGATTCTCGGAATCCACACTAAGAACATGAAGCTCGGTGACGATGTCGACCTCGAATCGATTGCCGCCGAGACTCACGGTTACGTCGGTTCAGATATTGCATCGCTCTGCTCCGAGGCAGCCATGCAGCAGATCCGTGAGAAGATGGACCTCATTGATCTCGACGAGGACACAATCGACGCCGAGGTGCTCGACAGCCTTGGTGTCACACAGGAAAACTTCCGCTTCGCCCTCGGCGTCAGCAACCCAAGCGCACTTCGCGAGGTTGCCGTTGTTGAGGTGCCAAACGTGAAGTGGGACGACATTGGTGGTCTTGAGGACGTCAAGCGCGAGCTCGTCGAGAGCGTGCAATACCCAGTCGACCACCCTGAGAAGTTCCTCAAGTTCGGTCTCAGCCCATCCCGCGGTGTGCTCTTCTACGGTCCACCAGGTACTGGTAAGACTCTTCTCGCAAAGGCAGTCGCCAACGAGTGCGCTGCCAACTTTATCTCCGTTAAGGGTCCAGAACTGCTCTCTATGTGGTTCGGTGAGTCTGAGTCCAACATCCGAGATATCTTCGATAAGGCTCGCGCCGCCGCACCTTGCGTTGTCTTCCTTGACGAGCTGGATTCGATTGCCAAGTCTCGTGGTGGCAGCCAGGGTGATGCAGGTGGTGCGTCTGATCGTGTCGTCAACCAGCTTCTCACTGAGATGGATGGTATGACCAGCAAGAAGAACGTCTTCGTCATTGGCGCAACAAACCGTCCAGAGCAGCTCGACAACGCTCTGTGCCGTCCAGGTCGCCTTGACACTCTTGTCTACGTCCCACTTCCAGATCAGGAGGGTCGTGAGAGCATCCTCAAGGCTCAGCTCCGCAAGACCCCAGTCGCTCCAGATGTCGACCTCAACTACATCGCACAGAAGACCCACGGTTTCTCCGGTGCCGACCTGGGTTTCATCACTCAGCGTGCCGTCAAGCTTGCCATCAAGGAGAGCATCGACATCGCGATCCGAAACAGCAAGGCCAAGGAGGCTGAGGCAGGTGACGACACCAAGATGGATGAGGATGTCGATGAGGAGGACCCAGTGCCAGAGCTCACCAAGCGCCACTTCGAGGAGGCGATGAGCATGGCTCGTCGCTCAGTCACAGACACCGAGATACGGCGGTATGAGGCATTTGCCCAGAGCATGAAGAGCAGTGCTGGTGGCAGTGCGTTCTTCCGCTTCCCAGAGGGCGAGAACGGTGGTGCTGCTGAGCAGCAGAATGGTATGTGATGAAACTGCCCCTTTGTGAAAAGATATGTGCTAACTTTTCTCGCAGGCGCTGGCGAAGAGGATCTCTACGACTAAGCTACCTAAATTGGGTTTGGCTGGATAGGAAGAGGATGTCCATCGGGGTAATCGTTAGCTGGCTGCATTCAACGACGTGGCACGGCTTGACGTGATAGCATGGGATGGCGTTGTTTCGCTGCAATGATAGAATGTGTTATCAGTTCGCCTCGTGGCGATGGGGAAATGCATGAGAACAGTCTGAGCTATTTCTCCCTTTCTCTTTCCGCCTCGTTTGCTGCTCGGACCTCCGCCAATTCTCGCTCAGCCTCTATCTGCCGCAGCTGGGCTTGTGCCAGCAGAGCTTCAGCCTATAACTCGCGGATCTGTGGCTGCAGTTCTGCTTCGCCCACCTCGCTGGCATTGCTTTTCTTTTGTGCGGCACCAGACTCCTCTTCAGTGCCCGGCTCCGTCATGATGCTGCTTCAAGGGGTAAAGCCATCCGTGCCTATGCGCGTGCACATGTCGTTGCCCATGGCGATGTTTTATGCTCTTGACCATCGTGGTACCCTCGTGCCAAAGAAAGCCTGTGCCGTACCACCGCTCGAGCTCGACAATGCACTGCTCCCACTACCCTCCTTGTTCCTTGTCCGCTCACTTCAAACGACGTGATTTCATGTCACAGCGCCTGTCTCTGTTATCGTTGATCAAGCCGTTATTCAAAGGGATAGTGAAGGCCATGACAAGAGGCCGGTCTGGTCGGTAGACCTTCCTGACTCGCCGCGTCGAAAGAGGGAACATTCTTGTCATCCTCTTTGTCCTTACCCATATCAAAATCGTCGCATGTCCTCCAGATGACCTAAGGCCTACATCGCGGATGGGTCTGTTCGATACATGGTGGGTAGGAACACGCACGAAAATGACTCAAGTAACTTAGTCGCGTCACCAAGCCACGCGTCGTGGCGTGAAGTATATATGGAACATCGTCCTTCTCAAACCCATCGTGTCAAAGTCACAATCATACAGTCAAATCCTAGAAACTATACCGCAATGCTACACGATCATGTCTGCTTCAACATCACACAGGAGAACACACCTGATCCATTCATCACTCGAGCGCATGGCAAATTCTATCTAACCTTCACAGCCAACGATCGGATACCTCTATGGGAAGCGTCGAGCTTGCTAGAGCTATGGGACAAAGCCCAGAAAGGGCCAGTGTGGTCAGTATTCCAGCCTCTCAGGTGCTCATACCAGCCTAACAATCCTGTAGGGTTCCGCCAACTGGCACAGATCATTCGATAAGACTTTGGGCTCCGGAGCTTCACGAAATTCGTGGGCGCTGGTACATCTACTATGCAGCATCAAATCCAGCGATAGGTAACGCTTCCCATCGCATGTACGTCCTGGCCGGGCCACCGTCTACCGAGGACCCTCATATTCGAGACCAATGGCAGTTCATGGGTCCAATACTGGGCATGGATCAGCGCCAGTGGGCCATCGATGGTACAGTCTTCGAGCTTAAAGAGAGGCTCTACCTATGCTACTCGGGCTGGCCTATGCCACCTGAGAGACCCTGGGACGACGTCAGTGAAGCGGTGCAGCAGCTTTACATTATCGAGTTGGACAACGCATGCACAGCAAAGTCCACCCCGGTACTGATCTCCGCTGCCACGCACCACTGGGAGAAGGCGGGACCTGTCAGCATCAACGAAGGACCACAATGGCTACAATCACCAGATGGAACATGGCAAGGCCTCGTCTACAGTTGCGGTGCGAGCTGGACAAAGGACTACAAGATGGCAACTCTTAGGCTCGTAGGGAAAGATCCAATGTGTCCTGCATCCTGGCAGAAAAGCTCCAAGCCACTTCTACAGAATTCTGAGCATGGCGGACCATACGGACCAGGTCACGGCAGCTTCCTGCATTTCGAGGACAGCACAGTCTGCCTATTTCACGCAACAGACAAGGATACCGATGGCAATCAAGGTCGAAAGTGTCGACTGCAAAGAGTCGTCTGGACGGAGGAAGGTCCATACATGGGCGCAACAATTGGACGTACCACTATCTGCGAACTGTTGCGGACAACTCCTTGAGCATGCAACACGCGTGAGATGCGGCCGACACAGTCGGCACATGCCGGCATGCATCTTGATTCATCATGTCCATCATGACAAGAGCATTGCATTACTTGAATGCGACAACAAGGTTCTACGACTGCTGCAAGAGCATTTGCCCAGATTGTATCGGCCTTGTCGCGAATCCGTTGAACTTCTTCGGCCCAATGTCAAAGACACTCCGCGACCAGCTGTATACCACTGGCCGGGCTCCGTGTCACATGGCTCTCTATCCAACTGAGAACCCTATGTCATCACTGGCAAGTTCTTCCACATGTCGGAGATTTTCTCGGCTCTCCCCTCAGACTTGGCTCTTGGTATAACGGAACCGCATGCGGGACCAACGCCATTTGACGGGAGAGGCATCCTTGGCAGGGCATCCTTCGACGTCAGTATCATGATTTTCTGGTGACCGATGCAGCTTTGTTCCTGCATGCACGCGAACGCGTGGTAAAGTCGCTACCAGATCGTCTCTCACCTTTCCCGAGAAGACACCTACCGGCCGTATTGTCGTTGCAATACGCCGCACGTATGCGTTGAAGTGCTGCCGTCTGCATGATGGAGTGCAGTCTTGATGCACGCCCCTCCCTTGGCCTTTTCAAGGTTCGCAATGTGGTCATTGTAATATAACATTCGAAAGCGCCGGGCCTGCACTCCAACATCCAACTCTGGGACAGGAGACTGATACCTCCGTTCTTTTGTTTAGCATGTATCTTCTACTTGGTGCCGCCATTGCGGCAAGCGCGTATGCAAGAGCATTGTTACCGAGACAAGACAATGCTGCTGCATCATGCCCGGGGTATACAGCGAGCAACGTGCAAAGTTCAAGCACGGGCATGACGGCGGACCTAGCTCTCGCTGGTCCGGCGTGCAACAGCTATGGAAAAGACATCGAGAACCTGAAACTTACAGTCAACTATGATACTGGTAGGTGAGGTGCTCAGATTCGACCCATACCTGGCTGACACAACCCCAGCGAAGAGACTCCACGTCAAGATTGAGGATGCTGCAGCCATTGCGTATCAAGTACCCGCCAGCGTCTTTCCATATCCTGGGAACTCAAGCTCGGTCACACCACAACAAGCAGAACTTGAGCTCGCCTACGAAGAATCTCCATTCAGCTTCCGTGTAATCCGCAAAGCTAGTGACGAGGTCCTATTCGACTCCTCCGCCGCTTCCTTGATCTTCCAGGACCAATATCTCCGTTTACGGACGTTCCTGCCTGAGAATCCGAACCTGTACGGCTTGGGAGAGCATTCGGACAACTTCAGGCTCAATGCCTCTAACTACACGCGAACACTGTGGTCGCGTGACAGCTACGGAATTCCAGAAGGCACAAACCTGTACGGGAACCACCCTGTGTACTTTGATCACAGAGGTGAAGATGGGACGCACGGCGTGTTTCTTCTGTCTAGCTCTGGCATGGATGTTAAGATCGACAACGTGGGTGGACAGCATCTGGAGTACAACCTGATCTCTGGAATTCTGGATTTGTATTTCGTAGCGGGACCAACGCCGACTGAGGTCAGCAAGCAGTACGCTGAGATCGCAGGATTACCTGCCATGATGTGAGTTATCTCCAAGCATAGATGAAGAATCAAAAGCTGACAGAGATGCAGGCCTTACTGGGGATTTGGGTTCCACCAGTGTCGTTACGGCTACAGAGACTTCTATGCAGTAGCAGAAGTCATTACTAACTACTCTTCCGCTGGCATTCCTCTCGAGACTATGTGGACAGATATTGATTGTTCGTGAGGCCACATGCAGAAGCCACTTGCCAAGTCTACTGACACATACCTCCCAGACATGTATGCTCGATATATCATGACGACTGATCCGGATCGCTTCCCTATGGCCAGAATGCGAGACATTGTTGACTACCTTCACGACCACGACCAGCACTATGTCGTCATGGTTGACCCTGCAGTGGCATATCAGGAGGAGAAGTATGATAACTTGCCCTACGATACTTTCCTGACCGCCCGTGATAACGGCTACTTCGTCTACAAGAACGGCTCTATCTACCGTGGAGTCGTCTGGCCGGGCGTTACAGCTTTCCCAGATTGGTTCCATCCTGGTACTCAGGAATATTGGAACAATGAATTCTTGGAATTCTTCGATGCGGATGATGGGCTGGACATTGATGCCTTGTGGATAGACATGAATGAGGTTCGCTTAAGACCCTGGATCACTTTTATGCTGCCACGCTAATACATCCAACAGGCTGCCAACTTCAACTACTTTGGTGACGATCCTGATGAGACAACCGAAGAGCGTGGCTTTCCTCCAGCTCGACCAGAGCTCAGATCGCAACCAAGACCAATCCCAGGCTTTGGTCCAGAGTTCCAGCCAGGCGCTGCTCCTTATCCACCTGATCTTTCCGTCTACGCCCCACCTTGGCTGGCACCAGACTCGAACCCGAACGATGCAAAGAAGCGGTCCATTGAAACCTCACCAATGAAGCGCGAGGTGAAGCGTCAAGTATCAGAGTCACCCAGCGGCGCCGCGCTCATTGGATACCCTGAAAGAGACTTCCTTGCTCCACCTTACCAGATCAACAATGAGAACACATTCGAGGCTTACGGAGGGCTTTCGAACTTCACATTAGACACGGACATCGTTCACTACGATGGTCACGTCGAACTTGATGTGCACAATCTCTACGGCACGATGATGTCTGAGGCATCTCGAACTGCTATGCTGGCAAGGAGGCCAACAAGAAGACCGATGGTCATCACTCGTTCAACCTTCGCCGGCGCAGGCAGGTCTGTTGGCAAGTGGCTTGGTGACAACCTTAGCACATGGGCACAGTATCGCAACTCGATTGCGGGCATGCTGAACTTTGCTACTCTGTTCCAAGTGCCAATGGTGGGCTCAGATATCTGTGGTTTTGGCGCGAACACGACGGAAACACTCTGTGCTCGTTGGGCCACGCTTGGTGCATTCTATACATTTGCAAGGAACCACAATGGTGATACTTCGATACCCCAGGAGTTCTATCTGTGGGAACCAGTGGCCGAAGCGGCCCGGTCTGCCTATGATGTCAGGTATAGGCTACTGGATTACATCTACACTGCTTTCCACAAGCAAACAGTGGATGGTACTCCCGTCCTCAACCCACTATTCTTCCTATATCCACACGACACGAACACCTTCGGTAACCATCTGCAATTCTTCTACGGAAACTCAGTTCTGGTTTCGCCGGTCACCGAGGAGAATTCCACCAGTGTCACCATCTATCTCCCTGACGACCGCTTCTACACCTGGGGCTCATGGGAGGTAGTCGAAGGTCGAGGTGCAGAGGTCACTCTCCACAATATCAGCTTCACCGAGATCCCACTACACATCCGAAGTGGCAGTGTCCTGCCAGTCCGACAGAAGTCTGGTTATACGACCACGGAGACGCGCAAGCAACCCTTCGAGATCATCGTAGCTCCAGATCGGGACGGAAAGGCCAGTGGCTCCTTGTATCTCGACGATGGAGACAGCATCGAACAGGCTTCTACGTCTGAGATCAAGTTTGAATACGCCGATGGTGTGCTTGAGATCTTTGGCACTTTCGGATACACTGCTGAGAGCACGCGCATCGCCTCTGTGACTGTCCTCGGCGGATCGAAGGTTTATCATGGACATCCTTCATGGCGCCGTGGACGATTGAGTAAGGGAGGTCGTCAAGGACGCAGAGATGAGGCGAACTTCGGAGATTGGGCACACAATGAAGCGACTGGTGCTACGACAGTCGCTGTTGATCAGCCGCTTGATGGACAGCTGACAGTCAGCGTGTAGTGGTCTGCCCAAGGTGAGCGGCCATCGATCATAGACTTGATATATGCATCACGACCCTAGAATCGTAATCGTTGACCCAACCTGAGACACTGCTGATCTCGAAGATGGAAATGTCGTCTTGTCTCCAACTCCGGATCATGGTATGCCATGCAGCATCCTCGGCACACACACCTGAATCTCACCACACAAATCCACAACATCACCCGGCAAAAGTCCCTTCCCATCATTCCTCTCCAATATCTCCCGGACTGCTGCAAACAAGACCCCAGGCGCCTCGCCAATTTGCAACCGCGGCCGCTTCCTCATCCCGCCTTGCCAATAACACCGGATCTCCATCCCGAACTGCCGACCCGCACCCAGATTCAGCACAACAGCAGGAGCGCTCACTGCGCTAGAAGTCTTCAGCGAGAAATGCCTAATGCGCCGAAAGCGTTCATCTCCCGCAGCTTCGCACCACGCACCGAAGGTGAGAAGCTTCTTCTCGTAGCGAAGGTCTTGCGCTAAAGGTAGTTCGATCACATCCTTGATGTTGAACTGGAAACTGTTGATTTCGAAAAATAGTGGAAGGCTCTCCTTGCGGACTTGTCTACTGACATGCGTGACAGCTGGGAGGCGAAGGACGAAGGCATCTCGGGGGATGAAGACGCGAGGAGAGATGGGAAGTTCTGAGAGCACTGTGAAGGCGAAGATGAGTTCGCGGAGCTCTGCTGGGAGATCTAGGAGGCGGAAGTCGTCTGGTCGCGTATCGTGTCCCATCGTTGAATGATGTTTGAGGTGAGGTGATGACGACAAGCTCAGGTGCAGAATCTCGAGCTCGAGCTCGGTCCCTCACGTGAGAGCTCTTCGATGCAGGTATGAAGTCTACCCCTTTCTGCGGTCTACTACAGAAGCTCTCTACTGCATGCTCCTTCAGTATCCCACGCCCTCTTCAGTCCTCTCAGCTTCTCGGGCCTTCCCCTCCCAACATGTCTCCTCTCGATCCCACTGCCTCTGTCACCGTTTGCAAAATTCACATACTCCCCGACTTGCTGATTCCTCCTCAAAACTCCAAAAGCCTTGTCAACATATCCCTGCACATCGTCAATACCACCGGATTCCTGACAGCGAAGTAGGATGTTCACCAAGGCCTTGACATGGTGCATTCAATCCGCTGACTCAAACGGCGCAGCTTGAGGTCCTCTCGAATCCCACTGGAAGCTGAAGTACGAGCTTTTAGCATCGGGATATCCGGCCGTCACCTCCTTTTAGACTTCTACCGCTTCCACGAGCAGATCAGGCTCGAGATCATAAAGCCCTTTGAGCTGCAGCTTCTCGTGACCTCCACGCTGACACACCGGGCCAAGAGTATCTGCTATGTTCTGGATAGGTATATCGGAACCTGCCGAGACAAGAGGCTGAAGATGGTACAGAGATTTCGAAAGCTTCGTGCTGTAGCTTACTCGCGTCCTTCCCACCCAACTTCGGCGGCACAGCAATCGCAGGCTTGAAAGCTGGAGGCGGCGTGGCAATCATGGTAAGTCCGCTTGTGGCATATCGCGAATCGGATACGACCTGCTTCATGACTGTAAAGACTTACTTCTTTCGCGAGCTCGAGAGGGAAGATGAAGCGGCTGCTCCAGACTGTGCCTTGTTCGTTGCTCAGGGCCTTCTCGAAGGAGTAGGTGCGGATGGTCAGCTGTGTTACCAGGCCAAAGTACTATCCTGCGCCTCGAATGGCGTAGAGGAGACAAGGATTGTTCTCTTCATAGAATACGATTAGATCGCCGTTCGCGGTAATGAGCCGAGCCGCCACAATCAAGTCCGAGCCATGGCCCCGCTGAGAGACTAATGGCGACCTGCCGCCATTGAGGAAGAATGGAATCGCGCCCATGGATTTCCTGAAGGGGCGCTGTGACGCGTTAGCATCTTAATATTTTGTTGTGGGGAAATGCCACTTACTGGTACAGCATGCATCTTTCGCAAGCTCCAGGGCCACAGTCTTAGCCGATACGCTGCCTGTCAAGACAGCCGTCTGACCCGTCCTATCATGCTGAATGCTGAATGCCATGGTATTTCGACAGATCCATCCCCTCTGCCGTCGCTGCCTATCTTTGAGTACAGGCTCATACCTCCCAATTTGATGACGAATGGCCTATTGTTCTTCAATGTCCATCGGATCTACTCTAGACTTAGTAAAATGCTCAACAGCAAATACTGCTAATGTGAAGCTGACTGAACAGATCTTGACATTTCTTTGGAAGTGCGATCGCAGCTGGCGATGTCGCTCCATCTTTGTATGTGCTGTGCGTAATCGTCATCGCTACGGGTGAGCACAACACCTTTCCCTGAATATGGTCTGCACCTCTTCAGCAAAATGCATGCCCAGCACCATCGTTGGCTGCTGCCGGCAATGCGGTCAAAGGGTAAAGAGCGTAGATCGAAGAGCAAGAGAAAGAAGTCGGCTGCGCTGAGAGGTACGGCTGAGCTGCAAACCTTCACAGTATGTCAGCGAAAGAGGCAAGTGTTGAGACACAACTTACACAGCTGCGAACTCCGCTCTTGAATTTTCGGTCAGGCGACACGCTCAGAGACTATTTCTCTACCTACCCAAACAGGTAGGCAGGTCTTTCATGAGTCTTTCTGCATTTCTCCGCCCTGTCGTAGGCAGCATCACTATAGTACAATCATGGCTCGCAGTATACAGTAGTCGCTCGAGGTGAATCCGTTGCGCTGAGTGGCATACTATGCTGGTGTAACTCCAGCATCACCTCGTCCGCGACCTCTGTAGTTGCCACCACGAGCACTGTCATACCCGCCACGAGTGTTGTCGAATCCACCCCGACCACCATAGAACCCTCCTCCTCGGCCACGACCGAAGCCGCCGCGTCCACGACCGCGCCCCCTTCCACGGTAGCCGCCGGCGTTATCGACGCTACCCTGTCCGAAGGTCTCCATGTTCTTCGAGCGTTCTTCGCGGCGCATTGTGCGTCCGTCAAACTCTGCCTGCTGTTGCTCAGCTCGATCCTTGAGATCGCTGCTGATGTTGTCAAAGAAGGAAGACTTCTTGTCGTAGGTCTGCTTTGGTGGGATAACCACATCATCTGCTTCTGCATGTCCGTTCGTGGTTGACGCATTTGGGTCCGCCCTGTCGCCATTGAGAGGGCTCGTGACAGGACTTCCACTCGCGATAGCCTCCTTGACCAAGTCCTGTTTGTTAAACTTTGCGTTCGCGGTCTCGAAGTCGAAGTCCTCCTTTGGCACCTCGACAGTCTTCTGTGTGCTCTCGCGCCTTCCACCACGTCCGCCTCTCTCAGCTCCCCGCCCGCGGCCGCGGCCTCTTGTCGGACCGTCCTGCACTCGCATCTGGTTCACTTTCTGTGTAAGGTTGTCCACTGCTCCTGCACTATTCGTTGCGCCAAGCTTTGCCATGGCTGCTGCTACTGCGGCTGTTGCAGCTTCTGTTGCGTTCGAGGCGTTCGGGATGGGTTGCGCAGCCCGAGCTGGAGCTGGCGCTTGCTGTGCTGGGGCTACCGGCTTGGGCTGCTGCTTCGGTACGGCTGGACTCGCGGATGGCAAAGGGACCGCAACCCTACTGTTCGGCTTCTGAGCGGGCTTCGCGGCCGGGGCCTGTTGCGCCTGGGTCGCGGCTGATGGAGCTGTTGCGGCAGCCGTTGATGGCTTGGATTCGACTGGAGGTGGAGGTCCGGTAGCCTTGCTGTTGCCAGCAGGAGTGCCCGACATTTCCACAGGTTTCTGTTCTGTCTGCTGAGCAGAGGGTGGCTGAGAGGCTTCATTCGATCCTGGCTGTGGAGTGTTCTGCTTGCTTCCAATGGGTGCCTGTTGCTGCTGGCCTTGCATCTGCTGTTGCGGAGGTCGCTGCTGCTGGTTCATCTGGCCCGGAGGACCGATTGGCTGCTGCTGAGGTGGAAACGATCCTGGGGGCCCCGGTGGAAAGCCATGTCCCGGTGGTGGGCCATAACCCATAGGACCTGGTCCGTAGCCTGAGGGAGGCGGACCATAGCCCATTCCATAGCCCGGAACTGCGCCAGGTTGACCTGGGAAGCCATGCGCACCGCCTGGGCCTTGAAATCGCGGTGGCTGTTGGAATTGGTTCGGCGGTGGACCTGGGTATCCAAACTGCTGCTGTTGCTGGAACTGAGGTGGGGGAGGGCCGCCGAACTGGTTCTGTTGCTGCTGGGGAGGAGGACCCTGCTGTGGCTGTTGTTGACCAGACTGTACACTAAGTCAGCGAATGCCGATTTCGGCGCGACTCGAGGGAAACGTGTTATAGGATGGGTAGAGAGAGGGTCAGAAGGAAGGCCACTGGAAATAGCCACATGGTTTTCGCGCCATGGGTAGTATTGTGTTTAAGATGCGATATGCTGCACCACAGTGAGAGTGATTGTCATGTGCTTGCTCTTACGTACCCCTAGGATCGCCGGATCATTGGGCATCTGCGGCGGACGGTTCTCTTTCGGCGGTGCGAGGATGGTCAGGTCCTTGACGTCGCTGCCACGGAAGACAATGCCATCGTAGACGACATCAGAGCCGGGGATCTCCTCTGCGGGATTGCCCTTTCGTCCTTCGGTGCCGTGGCATTGGACGTCTTTGAGGGAGACAGTGGCTGTTTCGCTGTCTATCGATTGAAGAGTGCCCACATATCTGCTACCTGTTAGCCGCTGCGCTGGAGCGTCCGTCGCGTCGAGATTGGGCGGCGCACTTGATGTCGGACTTGGAGATGAGCGAGATACGCGAGCCGATGTACTCGGACATGGCGGCGGTCGTGTCGCGGAGTGGTGTAATTGGTGTAGGGGATATGTTCTGTTGTTCGGACGAGCTTGCTCGCGTGTGCTCGCCAAAAGCTGGAGTCGGCTCTGCAGGGGAGGAGCTCCATCACATGCCATCTTCCAGCCACTCACATTTCACCCACTTGTTACAGAGCATCTGAAGAGGCGTTTCGTCAAGTAAAATGGGCTCAGAAGCGCAGCAGACCGAGCTGGACAATACACTGGTCTTCCACCAGCTGGACAGCTATCCATGGTCCGAGGATGAGGAGTTCCAAGGAGGACTGAGGGCCATACTAGGCTCGGTGCAGGATCCCCAGCAGGTCGGCCACCTCACATTGCGAGCAAAATGCTACTACTATGCACGAAAAGCAGGCACTTCCGTTGACTTCGACGGCTACAAGAACTGGGTGGAACAGCAGAATCACGAGGGCGAGACAAATGGTGCCGAGGATGGACGATCTATCCTGAACAGTGATACAACTACGTCGCTAGACTCTTCTGGTGGTATGGGAGACGCGCCAAAGCCTGCAAGTTTTGCTGAGATCTGTGAGATGATTGCCGAGGGCAAGCCAATCCCAGGTATCAAGGACATTCCGGATACTATCCTCGAAGGCCAAGCCTCGGAAAGCAAGTCTGACGAGAGGAAGAAGCCGTGGGAGAAGGCTGCGAGCACTGCGGACGGGAAGCCGAGCTGGATCAAGTGATATTTGTGGAAGGCGACAAGTTGGGATTGAATGAATTTCGAAAGTGTGCCCATGTCGGACCAAACGGTGGCGCTGCTCACGTCGAATATCCACACCGCAAAGACTTCCCAAAGAGGTCTTGCCATTAATAACAGATGCCACGGACTGGATGTGCAAGATACGAGGGACTATTCCGTCCACCTTGAAGTGCAACGTCGTGACGACACAGATCGTCGCCGCATTTCGCTTTCGGATCTGTCTAACTGCGACACGGCAACCGCTGGTGCTGATCGAGGGTATCTACGTAGACAGAGTGACGCGCCATGCTGCGCTCAAAAAGACTAGCGTATTCAAGCAACGATTGATGAAGTCAGAGGGACGAAGCGCTCGCAGGATAGCACAGCAGTCAGTGAGCGAGCGCGGTGGGGCAGGAAGGCAGTGCGGTCGGCACGAGCATGTAAAAGTAGAATCCTGGAGGCTTGTAGCTCTCTCAGAAGCGTTCTATTACAGTATGGGCTAGCATCTGCTGCAAACTGTCTTGGTCCACATAGCTGTTTGCTCTTGCATTTGCCGGCCATGAGCAGGTTCAGCACATCTGCTTCTGCTGCCGCTCGCATTGTCGCGGCGTTTCTCTGGCAGTGGCAGGTATCCGCTGCCGTCGGATTGGAGACCTCAACGATACGGAGCCGGTAGGCTCATCATCCTCTTTACAAGCCCAATACAGCTTCGACGATAGTTGAGTGGTTTATCACAGTGCAATCCTTGCTCACACTCATGCTGCCCTGCTCTTTGGCCTGCCGCTTCCAACTCTCTTAGCTTGTGGCCTTTGCAGATGGGACGCTGGGATCCAGCTCTCGTCGTAGGCCTTTGATCCGGTAGTCACAGCAGGTCCGTCTGCGCCCACAACTGCAACCTGCTCTGAAGGATCGACTGGCTTGCTACCGCCAGACGATCGCTTAGCTCGCTCGCCGCCCTTGCCGCCGCGCTTCTTCTGAGGGAAGAGCTGTGTGATCCAGACAGTGTAGATGAAGTAGCAAGTGCCGCCAAAGATACCGGCGAGGAAGAGGTAGAGGAAGATTCTGGGAGGAAATGTTAGCTAGGTAGGACTCGGCAGCACTCTGCCGATACGCACATTTGAGGGTCGAAGATCGAAGTTGGAGCCTCCACAATAGACACGCTCTCAGAGAATACAGTCAAGGTGTGTAAGTTCTGGCCACGAGCGATGACGGTTTGAAGTTGCAGAGTAAGGTCCTGCGGCTGCATGACGTTGGCGAAGGAGTAGGTCAGAGTCTCCTTGGACTTTGGTGCAATGACTGTGCCAAACTTCGCGCCAGTCAGGTTGCGTACAACCTGCGGCACCTCTGGCGCGCCAGGAGTGCCCAGAGGTGTCAACAGTGCACCCAGACCAAGCAGGACAGTGATATCCGCCTCTTCATTGTTCGTGACATGCAGCAGGGCCCGAGTCGGACGGCCGTTGACCAGCTTCACACCAAAGATCTCAGCATCGGGGAAAGA
Organism: Mycosphaerella arachidis; assembly: GCA_001297265.1. NCBI lineage: Eukaryota > Fungi > Ascomycota > Dothideomycetes > Mycosphaerellales > Mycosphaerellaceae > Mycosphaerella > Mycosphaerella arachidis. The sequence continues at coordinate 90,852 of LIHB01000029.1, forward strand.
CACATTCACATCCACGTTCAATGGCTTCGGGTCGCTGCTTCCTGCTTTCCACTGCTTTTGTCCACCCGATGCCAGATAGTTCTGCATGTCCTCGACATTTACATCGGCAATGTCCGGCTGCGCAGAGTTCTGGGGAGTATCGTTGATGTCTTCGCTCTGCAACGAAATCATGAGTTAGCATCGACCATGCGAGAGCGGTAAATCGACGAAGCCGTACCTGAACACTCCCTGCATCTTGTGCTATGACGTTCAAGGAGCCGAATGCTACAGCCGCGAGGGCCGCGAGCTTGAAGGAGACCATGATGTTGGCTTGTGGTAAAACTGCGATCCAGGGACTCACGAGAAGAACAGTGGCACACCTCCAGCTGTCATGTCGAATCCCGCGGCCGTGCTGGTGGCAGGGATCTGGACTTGGCCAAGCGCCGGCTCCACTATCAGGCTAATAGCCAGGAACGACCTCACGCACGAACATCTACATCAACAAGACGATCCCCGCCCAATGCCTACGACATCGCATCTCCCACGTAGCTGTATGCATCAGCCGCCTAGGTGCAATGAGAAAAGCGTCTGGGCTAGTCGGTAGTTGCTCTATAGCTCTCCTGGTTGATAAGCAATGGTCTGTCTTCGATAGCTGGCGGACAACCAATATCTAGACATGTTACTAACGGTACTAATTGCCCCAAGCCGGTGAGAACAATATTTCCATCATTATCAGCCATGTCAACTGAGGCAAGCCACAGTTGGGTGCTCCGTCATTCTCTCCTCGCGCGGAATTAGGAGCGGCAAAGGCGACGCAACCATATCTGCTCTTCGCGGTCGTATATTACCTTCCATGACTGCACCAACATACATCCCCTAACCACTTCTTTTGACATAATCCAGACTGATGCCGTGTCAAGTCTTGATCCGCTAGAAATCCGACCTCAAACCTCGACATGTCGAAGGCATCGCCATTCTGCGCATGTGAATGTTGACATGTCCTCGGGACTCTGGCTGACGAATAGCTTTAGAGACTATCCCAAACACCCGTTGCCAGTCGAGCATGAAGCAAAGTCACACCCATATCTGACAAAGAACGTCTTCAGCGAGCTCAACACTGGGGCTTTCGTTACGCATACACGGTACTATAAGGGTATCTCTCCTTGTGGTGCAGCACGCTAGTGTCATTTCTTCGGCCAGCCTTGACTGTGCTTTGCACGAAGCACTCAGCGACCACAAATCTTGGGCCTTCGGAATGCAGCATGGTAAGACTTAGCTTTCATCCTCACTGAATCCATTCCATTCCGTCTCTTCACCCGCATCATCATCGCGGTCTTGCGCGATGCTTTCCTGGTCAGGGACACGAATCAAATCATCGTCTCTGACAAACGCGGCCACGAAAAAGCCCATGGTGCCATCCTCGTCTCCTTTGTCGCACCGTATGCACGCATCTGCCACTTCTGATGGGACAACGTGGTTCGCCGACGTCCCACTGCCTTCCAGCAGAGCCATCGCGTCCTGAACTGCACCAACGTGTCCGCGTTTGTGCCATCGCTTCAGGCCATCCACTTGATCTTGCCGTTTCAATACAGTCCACCCGCGCTGTGCCGCGACATCCGAAGCCAGTGCTTTCACGACCACTTCCTCATTCTCCGTAGCGTGTACTGAACAGGTGGAGTATGTGATCCGCTTGGCTGCCGGGAAGGACATTGCGTGAAGCAGAATTCGGAGCTGGAACGTGGATAGATTCTCGAGCCTTGCCTTGAGCTTCGTTTCATCGTCGATGGCTGGATCTGTCGGCGTCTCTTCTTCAATGACATCCTGTGTCTCAGGCTCGGAGTCTGGCGCCTTTGGAGCTGCCGGTGGTTGACTTGCTCGCTTTCGCTTCTTGGACTTCGAAGATGGCTCCTCGGTCGTAATGGATGGCAGGCGGACCATCAGACAGGCTTCATCGCGGCCAAAAATACCACTGCCGGAACAGCTTGGGTCTAGCAAAAGCGATGTGACATTTGCGAACTCCTTCGCGTTGGGCTTGAGTCGAAGGAAGTCCTGCTTAGGCTTGATGGTAATCGCTTTGTCGCCACCAGCCAGCTTGACCATCTTGGCCAAGGTTTTTGATCGTTCGGGATCTTTCTCGCATGCGACTACGCGCGAAGTCGAGCCAGTCAGTAGTGCTGCAGCGTGGGTAGTCTTGTTGCCAGGAGCCGCACATGCATCGATTACATCGCCTTCGTCAGGGGTTGGATCTAGGAGGTACGCTGGGAAGCATGATGCTTTCTCTTGAATGATGAGCTTGCCGGTTCTGTATGACTTGAGAGTCGTTGGATTGTCAGGCCCAGCGATAGCGATCAAGTTTGGTATGTGGTCATCGACATATAGCAGGCGACCCTGCTTCGCTACATTCGTGATATCTCGCAGCGAATCTACACTTGTGTAGTTTGCGAAGGAGGAAGAGAGCTCCTCATTCAAAGTCGTCTTGAGCGCGTTGACTCGAAGCCATCGTGGATGCCGGCTTGAGGACGTCCCGTTTGCGGCGCTTTGCTGGTCGGTGCTGACTTGTGAATTGATTTGATCTCGCAGCGCATCCAGGGTGGCGCAACCACGCCGAAGCCTTGCTTTCGTAAGCTCCGCAGATAGTCGCACCTTGTGGCGGCTTACAGATGTGTTGAGGCCGTGGGTTGCGGGTAATGCAATGCCCCTCTTGGCGAGGAACAAATCGTGTATGAGTAGCAAGGCCAGGATAGGAGAGAGCTGTTTCCGCGGTCAGCCAGGACGTCTTGTTGCGTGCATGCGTCAACGTACGGTCTTCTCAACCTTCAGTATGCCACTCCTCTCGATGGCTTCGGAGAGCACTTCGCTCCATTTTGCGCCTTCGATTGTCAAGGCGTAAAGTGCTCTTGCATCACTTTTCCAGGTCTTTCTGCCGAACACTATCGACTTCAGGGAGCCGCCTTCCTTCTGGGCTTTCTCGAGAATCTGCGCAGCCTCGTGGTAAAGCGACATTCTTGGCTCATCTTGGTCCAGCGGAAAATGTTCATGGGGTTAGAACTACTGTTCCATCTTGCTTTTGCAGTACGCCGTATCTATATTTTGGGAGCTAGCTTCTTGTGGCTAGAGCATCATTGACAAAATCTCTCGCCTCCTGACGTGAGCCTTCTCCCTTTCGACCAATACACAACACACGTAACATGCCATTCTTCGGCAGACGTTGCAATCGAAATGCCGCCGTCTGTGGCGCCGACAACATTATGAACGGATACAGCGGGTACGACTTGCGTCAAGATCCATGGCGTCTCCAGCTCGAAACCGCCGATGACGAATTGCGGGTGCCGTTTGTTCATTGACATATCACATTTCTCGAGGTACTGACTTCAAGCTCTACTCGTCTAGATACCATGCATAGCTTTGTAACAGCCAGACTGCTGTTATCTGCACACTGCGATACACTGACCTCAACCGGAACTTGCAACTCCGAGCGACGCAAGAGAACCAGTAGCATTCGCGTTCCTTCTCACGATCACAGCATTGGGTCCTCACTGAAATTCCGGACGCGCCGAAAGTGGGCCTTGCTATGTCTGCTTTGACACATCTGCATTATGGATGTGAGATTCCTGTATGCCCGTGGTCGAATACGATGAAACGAAATCGGCTAAATTGCGCGTCCTAGCCGTGTCGACGAGCCCCAAAAATGATATATCCCAATACTTATCCACCTTAATGGAGACCATCATTCACCTACGCAGGTCTGGATGCGTCTTGAAGTTTGGTCTCGCGTAAGTACAGATCTACAGTTCTATCATCCTCGACTCTGGACTGGATTTTTGACATCTTTGTCACGCTGGCGAACCTTTCATCTGTGCCTGTGATATTTATAGTGAGGTTCAGCCGCGTATTCTCGTCACCATCACCTTCCTGCATAACTTGCGCCTGCTTGTGTACTGCAGACGAGCATGAATTGATACCATCGGGCATTTCTCTGAATTGTCAGGCTCTATCCGCAAATCCAGTCGACATGACCTTGAGTTTATCGCACTCCGCACCCGCCGGTTGGCCAACACCAAACTATAGCGATCCTGTGACTAGAGATTGGCTGCCAGCATTCATTCTGGTCTGGCAAATTACCTCAACCATTCTCTTGACCAGCAGATTCTGGCTACGAGCCCGACGACAGGCTGGGTCTTTTGGCTGGGACGACTTGCTGATATTCTTTGGATGGGTATGTACACCTGTCCAGCCTTTACAAATCCTTCCGAAATCTGTGCTAATCGCACGCAGCTGTTCTCCATCGTACTCAGTGTTTCGGCATGGGTGGACGCTACGTCTTTCGGCATCGATCGCCACGCATGGGACGTGAAATCGGAATGGGCAGTTGGTGCGGCACTAGTATGCGGTTTCAAAATTGATGAGCGAACGTCACTGACTTCTACATTGCAGACCGGCTGGATCGGCCAGTTGTTCTTCATGCTCAGTACTGCCTGCACCAAGATCTCCGTGCTACTTTTCTACAGGCGGATGATCAAAGACAGCATCGACAGGCGCTGGTTATGGGCGCTGCGAGGAGCACTTACCTTCACGTCGTGCTACGGCATTTCCTTCACTGTGGCATATTTCTGCTACTGTCAGCCACTGGAGTCCATATGGCTAGCGTATGATCCGACATACGATAAAGCCTACAAATGCATCGATGGCAAGCAAAGTTTCGTCATTGTCGCGGGCACTGCAAGCGTGATCAGCGACTTGATGGCTGTGTCGATACCTTGTCTAATGCTCAGACATTACAACCTGGACGCATCGCCCAGGCAGAAAATTGCTCTGAATGCTACATTTGCCGCAGGATTGATGTAAGCAAGTTTAAACAGCTCTTGAACCTGAAGCTGACACCATGGCAGAGTGACGGGCTGTGGCATCGCCAGAAGCTATTACCTTTGGAAGGTCCAGGTTGCCCACGACTCTACCTGGATTGGCTTCGAGCTCTTCGCCTGGTCAATCATCGAATGCCAGCTTGCGGTAATCTGCGCCTGCGCGCCTTCGTTACGAGTCTTCTTCCGCAGATACCTGGCAGATACCATCAAGAGGATGACAAGCAGTGTCACTCACTATGCCCAAGGAAGCAAAGGGCCCACACAAAATTCAGTGATGATTTCGTCAATCAAGACGGAGCGTCACAGTAGAGGCTTTCATGAGCTGAACGAGTTGGAAAGTGGCGTGCATGGTGTAGCATACCCGCCACCAGTGATCGTGAGGAACAGCCGGGAGCTGGAATTGATGTCGAGAGAATCAACACAAATGGGACTGCCTGAGCAAGAACCCACTCTCAAGATTAGCAATGCGGAAGACTATACGGACTGGGCGATTGAGCGTACGCGACTCAGTCGTCAGAGCAATTTCATGATGCGGTCGAACAATACTGGCTCGACCCTGGACGGCTTGGACGAGATCATTGTAGATGAGAAGGCCGCGCGGAGGCGTGATAGTGAGGAGCTAGCTAGATGATTCAACTAGGGTCAATGCCGCAGGTCTCTTCCCCAGTGTCATGGATTAACCTTAGGAAGATGAGTTAGGCACCACTGCATCTCTCGCAGGAAACATATCTCCGCCCCTACGCCAATTGTCCAGCAGCACCGTCATCTCCGTCCTGATATCCTCACAGACTGCATCCACCTTGATGTCATTTCTATCGTAACCAAACGGATCCTCTAGCTGTGCTCCAATAGCATCGATGCCGTATAAGGTAAAAGCAACGAACGCCACGAGAGGGATGCACCACCAGCCCATCTCTGCGACCAGCGCAAAGGGCAGCACGCAGCAGAACAGCGCCAGCACCTGCCGCAGGTGGATGAGATACGCCACGGGTAGCGGCGTCAAGTGAATAGTCTCCATGGTTCCGTATGCAGCAACCAGCGTATTCAGCTGCACGGATAACTGCGAAGCTTGCGGCGAGTGGAACCATCCTCGGTCATGCCCTCGCTTGATATACCCTTCCACCTGGATCGAAAGTTGCAGCAGCAGCCCCAACCCCGCCTCTTCATACCCCCTCGTCCCCGCAGGCAACAACTCATCATACTCGGGCTTGAAAACACTCGTACTCTGCCTCCTCGCCCTCTCCGCCTCCGCCGTCCTAGGCAACAGAATCGGCGGCAACGTCTGCCCCCACTCCGCCCTCAAATGGTTCTTCGCCGCATAAATCAACGCCAACAGAATCCGCACAGTCCGCTCCGTATCCGCTCTCTCTGCGTCCGTCGGCGCGGGTCCCCGATAGTTGTAGCTGCAGGCCAAGAAGGATCTGGTGAGGTTCCGGATGTTTGTGGAGATTGTGGTGAAGAGTTGGTTCCCTTGCCAGAATCGATCGTACGAGGTGGAGTTGCGGAAGACGAGGATTAGGCCGACTACTATGGAGAGGGAGGGGATTACGGGCGAGGGGATGGAGAGGTGGCCGGATTTGCGGGAATCCCAGTAGCAGATTGCTGTGGCGAAGAGGGCATGGAGCAGGACGGGCAGGGCGATGTCGACGTGGATGGCGCCTTTGATGAAGCGGAGTACTAGGGGCCAGCGACGAGGTTTCTTGCGGGTTGAGTAGTAGGAGGGAAAGGTTGGTAAGCGCTCCGTGAAGGATGGTCGTGGTCTGCGGTGGCCATTGGGATGAGGCATTATTGATGTTGGTCCAGTCCAATGTCGTTTTCAAGATGTGATGGTTCCTTCTAGTTCTTCTGATGCATGCAAGATATTCTAGTCCCTCCAATGAATCCAAGACATGCCGGATTCTACAATACGGCCATGTACGCTGTGCACGACACGAAGAGAAAGAGCGTCCAGACGTCGTGCTGCTTTGCTTTTATGATGGCAACAGGTGGCTGGCGTATCGATTGCGGACCACCTGCGAGATCCGCGGACAATCCTCGTCGTGAGACGTGGACCGCTGCATGGTGAGGCGTCCACGTTTGAAGATGGCGTGCCATCGCGGATCCTTGTCGTTCGAAGTGCCAGTGGCTCGGTCTGCGGTGTAACGTTCTTCCACGTGGCTAATCACGTGGGTTGGCGTTTCTGACATTTTTGACGACAACGAAGACTCCTGTTGACTTGGGAGGAAACGGCATCGATACTGTACAGTTGTATACAAAGCGACAGGCCACTCTATCTGAACCTTTCCGCCTTCAACCTCTTGTAAGGCAAAGGCTCGATGCGCTTCCTCTTGAACTCCACATCCCATCCGATAATTCCTGCACGACGCATGACACCAGCTGTGCCTTCGTCCCATTGCGTTCGGAACAAATCGACACCAACAGGCTTCAGGAGATAATGATCACGCAAGCTGCGAAGTGAGAAGTTATCGCGTGTATAGTGCTTGGGATTGAACTTGGTGTTGCCTTCCGCTTGTGATGTGGCTTCGGGCAGATTGATGACCTTCGATGGCGCCACTTCGCCTGAGCCAGCTGCAACTTTCTCTGCTGGTGGCTGTTCCAGCACCCATATGCTCATCCTTTGGTACGGCGCTCCCTTCTGAGCATACGCAGGTAGCCACGGAAGTACTACTTGTTTGTCCTGGTCGAGCTTCCCAAGGTGAACAAAGCTGTTGGTCGGTGAGATCGGAATGTTGCAGGCCAGAAAGTGGCATCTGTAGTCGAAGCCATCTTTCTCGACGTTGGGCACGTCGGGGTTCACGACGGCAATGGTGTAGAGTTTCTCCCCCTTGTCAAATTTGCGAATCTGTAGCTGTGGTGCTGTTTCTGATATCCGTGAATCGACGAAGTCGCCATGTTGTACCACGCGCCTTCGGTTGGTGCTCCCTGGAGCTGGAAACGAGAGGATCGTCTCCACCACTGGGTCGATCTTTGCCAGCAAGTCTGGAATGACATTCATTTGGTTTATACGCTGCATGAGCAGGGTGCGCTTGTATGATCGCCAGTCCTTGTCGGCAAGGTATCTGTAGATGGGCTTGCTCATGTCGCCTGGAATATATCAGCACTGGACGATACTGCGGGTACTCCTCGTCTCACCCTGTCCGTCTTCAAATCTCTTCTTCACAATCGGATCGTTAATGTCTGCTTGAATCTTAAGGTCCTCCAAACGATGCCTCATGCTGCGTAATTGATGCTCTTTCTTCGCTTGCTCCGTTTCGTCTACCACGACCTTGTCACTCAACCTCGCTATTCTTTCACGCATCACGCGAATCTCCTCGAGTCTCTCACTGCGATCCGCCTGCAGGACTTTCCGTGCTTCCTGGAAGCATTGGTAGGGAAGTTCAACGAATGGGATGTTTGGACTGCTCAGCATCGCTGCTCTTCGTCGTCGTGAACCGACAGGAACTTTCTTCTGGTCGCGCATGAGTCTCCTCTCTTGCTTCGGTGTCGTTACGTTGAAAGGATCCATGGGCGGTCTTGTTGATTCCTGTACTTCTGCGTTTTGCTGTGCTGCAGATGAGGTGAAGGTCCTGATAGGCAAAGATATTCTCTCATGTCGCGTACATCGCAGGCATCGCGCCAACGGCCTGATGCCTCGTTCCAGTGCCATGCCGAGAAATGTGCAGTGCAATGCGATGGCAGCGTGATGTCTCGTGAGCAGGGAGATGGAGATAGAGGCGGCCGAGCTCAACTTTCTTGCGGCGGAGCGGGAGTGCCATCACGCCTACCACCACATCGTCGTCTCTCACCAACTACAACACCATCACATCACCATGGCATCGAAACGAGCGGTAGTGCCTGCGAAGCACCTCTTCAATGGCTTTCGCGCCTACGAGCAGCCAGCGCGACAGTTCCAGCCACGACTCACGCGATCCATGGCGACAGAAGCACCTCTGCCTGGAGCAACCCTCTCGCAGTCCTACAACGAAGCCGATCTCCGCTCAACGTCTACACAGCCATTACTCGAAGACAGAGTCGCAGTTCCGCCACCGCCACCGTCACCCTCTCACAAACCAACATCGCAGCACCCAGACCAAGGCCCACCACAGAACCCATTCCTCAAACCAGCACAATGCACTCTCTACACCTTCCCCTCCCTAGAACCAGTCGGCTTCACCAGCTACCCCCCAACACACCTCAGCCTCCCACTGCGAAAAGACATCCTCCACAAAGCCGTCATCTACGAAGGCGATGCCACTCGTCAAGGTTCCGCCAACACAAAATGGCGCAGCGAAGTCCACGGCAGCAACAAGAAGATCCGCCCGCAAAAGGGCACAGGAAACGCTCGTCTGGGTGACAAGAAGTCTCCTATGCTGCGAGGTGGTGGCGTAGCCTTTGGTCCCAAGCCAAGAGATTTTAGCACGGAGCTACCTAGAAAGATATACGACTTGGCGTGGAGGACGGCGTTGAGCTATAGGTACAAGATGGGGGAGTTGATTGTGACGGATAGCGAGATTGATGTGCCAGGCGTGAGTGAGAGTAGTTTGGAGCGGTATGTGAGGGATGTGTTGAAGTGGAATGGATTAGGGAGGGAAGGTGGGAAGACGTTGTTTGTGACGGATGAGAGGAGGGAGGGCTTATTCAGTGCTCTTGAGGGCGATAATATGCATAGACATGCGAGAGCGTTAGAGGTGGAGTGGGTGGATGTCAAGGATCTGCTGGAGACTGGTAGAGTTGTGGTTGAGAGGACTGCGTTGGAGGCTATGCTTCAGGAGCATGAGAGTGATCTGGGACCAAGGCAGAAGTTGAGTGCTTGGGAATTTCTTACGGCTGAGTTGACGGGCATACAAGCAGAGCCGTTGGCGTAGTGTATGCAACGACAATCGACATTGTCGCCCTGTATAGCACTTTTGTATTACCGAGACGACTTTGGCCAAGTGACACGGAGCCGTCTGACACATCAATATCTTTCACGGACACTATGTAGAGTACTATGGGCACGCAACTTCCCTGAATCTGCAAGAGCGCTCCACTGCCGAAAAATCCATTTGGCACAAGAAGACTACTGAACCGAATAGAAGATACACGAATCGGAGCATAAGACCTTTCACGCCACTCTGTAGGTCCATCATATCTACATTCCAACATCACACGCACATCTACACATCCATCTTCGCCTCAACCACCTCATGCCTCTCCGGCGAATGCTCATCATCATCAAGCTTCTTCTCCGGCGGCAGCCCCACTCCCCGCTCCATAGCCTCTGCCTTCTTAAAGCTACTCTTCGTCTTCCACGCCGGAGTCCCCAGATACTTAATCCCATTGGGATCCTCGAACATCTCAGTGACCTCTTCAAGAGCCTTGCCCGCAGTCTCCGGGAAGATGAAGAAGACGTGGATCGTCATCGCCACGCAGAAGACGGCGAAGACGATGTAGGTCTTCCACTTGATATTGATGAAAGCAGGTGGGACGAAGTAGCCTAGTGCGAAGTTGAAGGCCCAGTTTCCGGATGTTGCGAGTGCTACGGCTCTGCCGCGGAGTTGGTTGGGGTACAGCTCACTGGGGTACCTAAAAGGGAGAATCAAGGTCAGCAGATGTCTAAGACATGGGGACATGTATGGCATCCTCCAATTTACTTACACCCATGACACTGGACCCCAGGTCGGCGCGTAGGAAGCGACGAAGAGGTATGAGCAGGCGATGACGGCTTTGGATGCTGCACCGGTGACCTTAACCGAAGCTTCCTTGATGCCGTCGACACCATCTGGGCCCGGGTCGATTCCGTAGACAGCTAAGATGCCGGCGTTGGCGAAGAGCCATGTGGCCATCAGAGTCGAACCTAGAAGAAGTAGAGGTCGTCGTCCAACACGATCAACGAAGATAAGAGCCGGCACAGTCATGACTACATTGATCACGTATTGGATCGAAGAGGACACCAGCAGGGTGTTGCCGGTCAGACCGGCCATGGTGAAGACGTAGGTGATATAGTACACTGTATGATTAGCATAGCAGGGGTGGATAATGGTGGATGTAACTTACTCATAACGTTCATGCCCGTTAGTTGCGACCATATTTGCGTGAACAAGCCAATGTGCGTGCGGTTAATGTACTTGGGCGAAAAGAGCTCAAAGTAGCTGATCTGCTTGCTTTGACGCTCGATCTCAAGCCACTCCTTGATCTCCTCGAATTCTCGGGCAACCCATGGAGAGTCGGGATCGCCGTGGCCGTGTGTGAGAATAAGAACCTGCTCGCATTCCTCCCACTTATCCTTGGCCGCCAGCCATCTAGGTGATTCCGGGAGAAAGATCATACCGAAGAAGAGGATAATTGCTGGGATCATCTGGAGCGCCCATGGTACTCGGAAGGAGGCCGTGCCCTTGATGAAGCCGCATCCGTAGGAGATGTAGAACATGATCATGATTCCCCAGGTAATGGCCCATTGCTGTGCGCCGACAAGGCGGCCACGCTTGGCTGGTGTAGCGATCTCGGTAATGTAGACAGGCACCTGGGCCGAGCAGATACCCACGCAGAAACCGTTGATGATACGGCCGACTATCAGCATTGGGATGTTCTGGGCAGCAGCAACGATGATACAGCCAATCACCCAGATCACCGCGCCGACCATGATAGTGCGCTTGCGACCCAGAGCATCGGAGAGGAATCCAGAGAACAGCGAGGCGAGCCAAGAACCGCCTGCCATAGAGGCAGTGATGCCTCCTTGAACGTTCGCCGTCGGGCCAACGCATTCTTTCGGGCCTTGGTTGAAGTAGCAGAGATATGAGTCAGTAGCGATGATGGCGCTCATTGACGAGATGTCGAAACCGAACAGACCACCTCCGATGCTATCTTGAAGTCAGTGACCTTGCTCGCGCAGACAGCGGGTCTCTGAACTTACATGGAGATGGCTGCAATGAGATAGACATTGCCGAACTTCTTCATGCTGGGCAGCGACTAGGAACGTCGCAAGAGCTATGAAGTTGCGACTGGGTCGTCTTCGAATATTGAGGCTGCGAAGCTGAGCAAAACTCGATGAAGCAGGGAGCAGGTGTTTTAAATGAGTAACGGCCACGTTTGGAGGACCCGGTAATGGGACGCCTGCTGGCAGCCTGGCTCGCCTGGCACACGAGGCCATGTTGAGCTGCGATATCGTCGCATGTCGGCTTCCTTCTCGGTTTGCGCGACCGCGCAGCAACAATGAAACGCAAGCATAGCAAGTACATGAAGAGTGACCAATAAATTTTCCAAAGCACTAGTCGAAAGCAGAGCATTCGCCGTGAACGAAGGAGTAAGAAGCGCTTCATCGGCCGTTGCAACGTGATAGTCCACATTTTCCTGAATCGTCAGTGGCGGCTGTCTGAGTTTGACCCAGTTTTGTGCCATGGAGAAAATGCGCTGAGTGTGCCGAACTCCACGGGCGTTCCATGTCAAAAACTTGGTGGAGCATAAGTAATATCTCTCGCCACGCATCCCCTTGCAGCTCAATAGGTGCTTCGGGCCTCGGCAACGGACTGCGCTTGTATCGACCAAGTTATAGGCCTCCAGGGCGGTATAGCCAATCAGGGCATCGACCAAGTGCTGGACGCGCCATGAAAATGGATCGACTATCGCTAAGAATAGCTTAGCGTGACAGATTAGCGCGCATCTCGTCCAACCCTTCAAAATTCATGCTCGTAGATCCCACTAATAACTCTCTGGCATAAGTCAAGGCGGTCATTGGCTGCGCCGCTTGCAATTCTCCATTTGACAGCAGTTTCTCGAGCCACTCCCAAGCACCTCCAGGGCTGCAAAGGGATGAGTCTGGGGTGAAGAGAGGGATTTTCGACCGTGCTGTCGAGGGCAAGCGAAGCACAAAGACTTCAAGATCCTGGTCACTCCGGGCGCGGCGCGGCAAAGGCTTGACGTAGGCGATGCATGCTTGAGCCAAATCATACCAAATGTCGTTGTCAAGATAAACAACGATCGTGGCCTGGAGACAGACTTGTTGTTCTGGAGGATCAGCGTGTCAGAGAAAGCATAGACACATGATTTGATCGTTGGATTCAGCACCGAGGCCGCATTGGCCACCATTTTCAAGCTTGCCATGTGTCTGTGCCGAGACCCGCCGCAGCACATGGAGCCTCGTGTCGAGACCACAGCCTCGATGGCCAAGGCCGCGACTTCTTCGCCTCCAGATGATTGTGATCAGATACTCGAAGTGCTCAAGCGAGTCCGATGCGACGACTCCATCACAACTGCGCATTGGTCTGGTCCATAAACATTGATAACGAGTCTGTTCGTCGTGGAGGGTTCAAACAAGCTTCACGGTTGTGCTTGCCGTGAACGCCACGATCTCGCTTGTCAGAACCTTGATCGCCCGACACGCAGCGTTCTCCACAGCTTCCGCTGGCTTCAGCAATTCGCGAATATTCGACACCATGCGAAGGTGACTCCGGTACCGAGCCTAATCTCCTCCATGGTGGAAGCAAGAAAGTATAGAATCTGGAGACCTATTCCCGGCCCGGTTCCCAAGTTGTCGGCGTCTTTCCACAACATCCATGATTCAAGCATCGGGTGCCCACGTTCACTTCCCGAGACAGCTACTCACGCATCGTATCAAAAACGAGGCTACAAGTATCTTCAGCGAAAGTCAGGGCAACTGTTCTCAATTAGCCATTGCATTCTCCTGACACTCTTGTCCAGGTGTTGCTCCATCGACATAGCCATCCCGGTCGACTCGCGATCCCACGCAACGCGTGCGGCCAATGTTCCCGGCTGTGCCTGTTTGAAGTGGGCCATTCGGAGAACGCTGGAGCGAGGCTGTCTGTGCCGCATTCAGAAACGAGCTGCGATATGGCTCTGAGCCCTCCGTCGGCAAAGCTAAGCCATACGCGATGAGACCGCCTGTGCAACGATGTCGGAGCAAGGTATCCTGTCGCCCATGTCGTGATCAGGTCAAGTTCGGTGTTCAGTTACATAATAATGTACGTCGTCTGTCGGCGTATGATGTACCCACGACCTAGGCTAATCGCTTTCGAAGCCAGGTGCTTGGTCCGAGGCCTGCAGATACAGGAAAGCTGCTTTCGTTCACTAGGTCAGATTCGGGGTGCTAAATGGCTCAAAGTGTGAAGTCGTCGCTGTCAAGAGTGTCAAGATGTCACCGCAATGAGGCGTATCTGTCTTGTGGCGGCATCCAAAAGTTCGTTCTGCAGCGGTGGTGGAAAGCTATCAGGTGCATCGCGATGGACGAGTCGTGGTTGTGTGGTACAGAACTAAGAGCTGAGGTGCTGGTGGCGCTCAGAAGCGTCTGCTGAGTGCTGAGTCACATGTAGATTCAGTGCCCTGCATATTGGCATGCCAAACGAAGTGACAAGAATGAGTGTGTCGGTACGAAGCACCCAACTGTAGACGATGATGGAGATGTCACCTAGAACCCCGCTAGCCACATCGAGCTCCCTTGCCAATCACATGCGATGAGCTAAAACAGCAATCAACATTCCTATTTCATGGACTAGACCTCACAATGCATAGCATTCACCCGACAAACAGGAAGTACCATAAGCACGACATAGATATACCATGAGCGACTGGATCGAGCAATACTCAGCCGCTCTCGACGTTCGGGATGCTCGCGAACAAGCTCACAAACCATACATAGATGCATGTACGCCATTCCCATTCCCATTCCTATTCACTCGCCACTGTATCGTCCGTGTATACGCTAATACTCCGCAGACACCAAGCTCGCCGACCGCACAGCAGCAGCAGCAGCAGCAGCAGCAGCTTCCACTCGCAGCCAAACTCAGGACCCAACCCCATCCAAACCCTCCTCCCCACTCCCACCAAAACGCACCGCAACGCCCTCAGACCCGACAGACCTCCTCAACAGCCTCCGCACCGATCTAGCAACAACGCAAAAAGCCCGCTCGACACTCGAAACCCAAGTCTCCGAGCTCGCGTCCGCGCTCTCCGCTCTGCAAACAACACAGAAGCAATCGACCAGTCAAATCGCCCAACTCGCAGCCCAGAAAGCCGCTGTAGAGCGCAAGCTGCGAGATCGAGAGGAGGAGATCAGAGGAAAGGCGAGACTAGTAGAAAGGGCACAAGATGAGATGGTAGCGCTGCAGCTGCAGCTGAACATGGCGGAGCAGAGAAGTGAGAAGTTGGAAGCTGAGAATAAAGAGTTGGTCGAGAGATGGATGAAGAGGATGGGCGAGGAAGCTGAGAGAGTCAATAGAGGGAGTGGGTGGGAGTAGTAATTCCAAATCAATGGCCATCATATGAATGACGAGACGACGAGACAGACGATATCAAGGTTCATGAGTTTTCAATGATACTCTCGAAAGAAAGCTAAAAGCTATGCCTGTAAACGTCCTTCCGGCCATAAAACCTCCAGCGACACACCGCTCAAAAACGCCCATCCATCCCATCCATTAGAGTACCCTGTACTCACGATCGCAGCAAGGGTGACACTACCAATGCTATTCATGAAAAGCGTATTGTGGTATCCCTTCTGCAACAAGACAGCCATGCCCCATGATTGCAATATCCAAATCGGATAGTTCAACGCGTGCCTGCCCCTTCGTACGAAAAGAGCTGATGATCATAGTTAAGTTCGTGACGTAGATTCTCTTTCGTTTCGTGCCCTGTTTTGTTCCGGAACGCTAGTAACTCCGTGGCTATGCTTGCTTCCAAAGTGATGATCGTAATGCAAAGGCGCCTCACATATAGACAATTTCATCAGCTCATTCCCGTGAGTGGTGGTGGTGGTGATGGTGGTGCTGCGAGCGGTGGTGGCGATGGTGGTGTCTATCGCTCGATCCAGGCTCGCCATCTCTTGCGTCTCCGGCAGCAACACACCAGAAGCGATGGCTGCCCCATGCGCCCTTTTGGCACTCTTTGCTGCAGTACTTTGTTCGTCTGCAGCGCCGGCATTTCGCGAACTGCCGGGTGTACTCTTCCCACTTTCCGCACTGCCAGTAGGCACACTGTCTGAT
This sequence comes from Mycosphaerella arachidis, assembly GCA_001297265.1. Lineage (NCBI taxonomy): Eukaryota > Fungi > Ascomycota > Dothideomycetes > Mycosphaerellales > Mycosphaerellaceae > Mycosphaerella > Mycosphaerella arachidis. The sequence continues at coordinate 106,642 of LIHB01000029.1, forward strand.
GCCGCCACGGCTGTCATCCTTGCGGCAGAGATTGCGCATGACTACTCCAGCCCAGTACTGCATGTCGCCCTGTTGCGGGGAAGCTGAGTTGGAATGGCGGGAGGACGATTGTTTCGCCGTGAACTTTTCGATCAATGGGAATATATTGTACGGCGTCTCGCCCGGCTTCTTCACAAACTCATTGTCCCACTCCTCGTCAAGCTCGTCCTGGGTCTTCATCGCTGCACTCCCGGAGCTATTGTTCGCATCAAGGACGGACAACTCGTCACCAATCTGGAGTCTTGGTACCAATCGTGACTGCTGGAAGTATGATCGTAAGTTGCAGTACTTTGACACGTATGCAAGGAGTTGTAGGGACATAAGAACGTCTTCGTCCCGTGGCATGGCTGCCAAGACGCTTATCGCTGTGCGGTCGAATGGCAGGCCTCGCGAGGGGTACCATATTGGTGGACTCAGGTTGAGCGGTGTCGCGTTGACCGCGGTGACTGGAGGGGGAAGCTGGGTCGGTGGAAGGTTCATCTGCCCCTGCGTCGGTGTTGTTGCTGGGTTTACAGTGCTGCCGTCTGCAGCTGATCGATGGGTGATGCTGAAGGTCTCATCGTCCGTGCTAGAGACATCAGGCGCTGCCATGCCGTTGGCTTGGGGCTCAAGTAGACCATCGTCATCTACGATGTCCTGCATGACAATATCAGCCTGGATGCCAACGACTGGCTCGGCATCAGGTCCGTTCGACTCGTCCGAGACACTCTCTTCAATCTGGCCATCATCATCGGAGCCGGAGATGGACAATTGATGGCGGATAGATGGCCGCCGCCTGGGTCGGATTGCGCTTGCCACAGCCCTTAGACTGTCAGCCCTTGGCACAGGTGCTCCGGGTGTTGTGGGTGACTGTGGCTGCGAGCTCAGCTCGGCGTGTAGTTGTGGGATCATGGACGGCAGACGATCGATGTCCCGAACGGGAGGCACAAAGACTGGTCCGGCGTTGCTCTGCAATGTCACTGATGATGTCGGAGGCCTTTGACGGGAGTCCTGAGTAGCTGGGGAAGAGAACTGCGACCTGCCTCCTGATGAGCCGTGGTGACTGTGCGAGCGCTGAAACACTGTCCTTTCTGGTGGAGAACTGAGTGACAAAGCTGCCGTGTTCGCTGTTGGAGTAGTCTCGCTCACAGGCTCGTCCGCATCGGGCTGTGGTAAAGGGTCTGGGATCGAGATGGGCGGGGGCGCGTGCCGTCGACTGCGTGAAGACCGATGATCAAGAGTCTCTGTGCTGTTGGAGGAGCGTGAAAAGCCTCGTGAGAAGGGGCACTTTGACTTGCTCTGTGAGCAATCGGTTCGTTCTTTCGTCTTGTCCATGACCTTGAAGTAGTTGTCCAGGATCGTGGCGATGACGGGAACCATGTCGGCCTCTACCACACGTGTCCGCACCGCCTCCGAACCTCTTACGCCAATGTTGACTATGCATTGGAAGGCCAGATTCCATTTCCACATCTCCATCATGTCCTTGCTCCGGCCCTCCTTGAGGATGCATACCAGCCGTTCAATGCCGCCATCGACGGTGAGGATGTCGCGAATGCGTCCGGAAGAGGTGGTCAGGTAAGCAAGATTGTTCAGAGAGTTGATGAGGGGGAGAGTCGAGGTGCAGTCGAGCGCTCGTCGGTCATAGAGGGCGGTGGTGATGCCGACCGAGGCTTTATTTGCGTTGGGGATGCTGAAGTTGACCTCGCGCATGATTGCGACTCGGCAGGACACTGGATCCTCGTGGCGTGCGGTATCGGTATCGGTATCAGAGCCAGGGCGATGATGTGGGATGACCAACACGATGATGGACGGCCCCGATAGGTATCGAATACCGCGCAGTGCCCGCCGAACGCTTTGCAGCGCCGACTCACTTCACCCGCAGCAGCGCCAGCGAGACTCCCAGGACCCGTCGCCGCAAATGCAAGATGCCAAGGCGCTCAAAGCCAGCGTTGCGCCGGTGGATGGAAAAGTGTGAAAGTGGATGAGTGGAGGAGGATGCGGTCGTGTTTCGTTTCGTCTCTGGCCTCGAACAAAGGAGGAGGAGGCGGCTCCTGCTTGCTGATGATGCGCTCGCTCCCGTCTCGAAGTCCGCGTGAATCCCGCCCGGCTGCTGGACGCAGATGCAAATGCACACGCGCCGTGTATATGTGGCCTTAGATCGGTGAGCGGTCTATGTGTGCAGGTATTGTGCGTGTGTGGCAGGGCCTGTGGTGTGAGAGTTTGCTGCTGTTCCGTCGGGCAGGAGAGGGCTGCAACGCAGCGGTTACCGCTGTCTGGAGCCAAGCAACGGGCTCGACGGGACCCAGATCCAGCCAAAGGGCAGCGCGCAGAAACCAAACTTTAATGCAGTGGACTCCAGCTGTGCTTGTGCTGTTGTCTGCTCGTCTGCTGACTTGAACAGAATGCTATACAACAAGATGATGGGTGCAAGCTGCTGCTGCTGCTTCATCACTCACGCTGGTGGAGAAGCTGTGGGGAGAACGATTCGCTGAAAGCAGCACAGCAGTGACACTACTTTATCATTCCCGTCACAGCCCTCGACGAATCGAAATGCCCAGCAATTTCCTTTTGCCAGAACCTCGACGTAGAATTACCTGTTTCTGTTTCACGCCGGCTGATTTCACAGCACTGCTAAATGAGGCTCATTATATGATTGCCAACGTCTGGCTTGCCACCATGTCTCACAAGGCTCGTTCTGCGTCCCAGCTTCAAGCGGCTACCAGCGCTTACCACCAAAATCTGCCGATGGCTCGTGGGCTCGCCAGCTCACACCCGCTGACAATTCGCGGCCCAGCGAGTGGCGTTGATGCAGTACCGGTCACCTCCGACGACTTCTTTTTGCCCGAGCGATTGCACTGGGCCTCACCTCATCTTCAACGGGCAATGAAACATGAAACACCGTCGACGGCCATCCAGCTGCATCGTAATACCTTTTCAAGCAACGGGTACACGGCGTTCGGCGCGCATTGGTCCACCCATGAACCTGGACTGTGCAACGGCTTGCTCGCGTGGACAGCATCGGCATGCTGCAACCACTCGATCCCGCTGCAAGCACTTCCGCTCACAACGTACAATTCATAGCGTGTGGGCGTATTCTCGCAACAGCACCCCCTCGTGAGGTGTGGGGGGCGACTTGTACAGCTCAGGGGCACCAGCTTTTCATGTTATCCCAGCTCCGGCAATCGGTGCTCAAACAGCATGTAAGATTGGCAATGTTGAGAAACAAGGAGATGACGTTTGACGGCGGGATTTTCTTCCCTAGGTCACGTGCATTATCACGCCTAGACACTTTCTGGCCACTCCGGTAGAATGCATTCTTTCATGAACGAGCGAGAAATTTTACATGCTCTCTGTAGCAGACGTGAGCTCAATAGGCTTGAACCGCAAGTTGAGTTGAGCATCGACAGCATCGATGTGCAGCATGAGGCACCACCATCCACCAAACTAATGAATATTCTGAAGCAAGATCCACTCCTAGGCATTCTCCAAGTCACATACATATACGTTGCCTTTGCTTGTTTCCAGATCGACAAAGGTCAACGGCAGCGATGATGGAACATCCGCGCAATCATATCTCTCCGAGCTCTCCCCACTGAGCTGCTGGACAACATCGTTGAGCTCACCCTCGCGAATGGCCGTAGCAGCGGCTTCGAAGGCAATGCGCTGTCCTGCAAACCGCTCCTTGAAGTTGGAAAGTCTCATGCGCCACGCTGTCAGGAGCGTGGCAGAATTTCCATACTGGCACATCCCCCAGGCCCACATGGTCTTGTGTATCGCAAGCTATACTCAACGAGCCGATGCTTGGACTGTGCGTAGAGACGCTTGACCTGACGGCATGCGACAGTCATCACGAATGGGGTGAAAGAAAGGTCCAGCTCCTGCTGGGGAACGACCGTGAGAAGCTACAACAGTTGACTGTTGACTCGCCTTGGCTGGCGCTGGCCGGGCTGGTGGGGAAGACTGAAAGACGACCATGCTCACAGAGGGCCCAGAGTGATACGTCAACGAAATCTACCGCACTGTGTTTCTGCTGACTCTCTTACCTGAACTGAAGACTCTTACACTTCCACCACATTGGGGTCTCGCCACCACAGAAGCCGAAGGCTGCAAGAAAGTACTCAATGTTCTTCTTGAAAACGCAAAGCGATACTCAACTCCGCCTGGCTTGGCCGCTGGGTACCTCGAGCGTCTACTGCCCTTCGAGCCCATTGAGTACGACTCATATCCTCGTGGAAGGCTCGCCGTCGTGGAACCTTTCATGTCCATGCCAAGCTTGACAGAGCTTTGGGTCTCGAATCCGATTTCCGTTGATGAAGGATGTACTGGCATACCGTTCGCTTGGACCTCCCCGAACCACATTCCGAATATGCAGAGGCTGCATCTTGCAGGGTGTTGCATCGATGCCGCCGATATTGGGGAGCTTCCCTCCCGCATGCCTGATGTTCCATCTTTTCGCTACTCGCATGCGACACAATGGCATGGATGCGAACATGATTGGAACGCCGGCGCGTTTGCAGGTGCAGTGGCCGAGAATAGCAGCGAACTTCTCGTTGATTTGGCATGGACATCGGACCTATTGTTCGGCGATGGAGCACAAGGCATCGTCTCCTTGAAGGACTCTGGATCGCTTCGAAAGCTTGAGAACGACTCAAATTGCTTCGCAGCGACACGAACAATGGACTGGGCAGCGACCGCAATCATGGATGGACTCAGGCGCAAATGCCGAGCTTGTTGGTTATCTTGCCTGCCGGCATCGAGCACGTAAGGCTGGTGTGTGACACCTTCGCTGCTGGGCACGCAAGCACAAGCTCATCGAGCAGAAGGTCAAGTACGGGTCTCAAGTCCGAGTCCAGACGCTGCCATGCCCACCAAGGCGACGGAGTCGATTCATCGATATCCACGAGGCTTTGGCTTCAGCGCCGCGCGATGTTGACCGGCAACTCGATCGTTGGAAGAGGCGCAGCCATTACGAAAGGCTCGATTAAAGGTAGGTCCCTGAACATTCTTCTTAGTCATTCAGTACTTTTGTAATACAGTGCCACATTCCTTGTCCAATCCATACATGTGCTCCCGCAGTACCACCATGCGTTCTTACCTGATGTTCTACAAGAAGGAGCGACTTCAATGAACGGAACCTGGAAGCTCGCGGGTATTTCACATGGAATCGTCACTCGCGTTTCGCAGAACTTTGCCCTATACATCCAGGTACTTTCAGCCTGCAAAAGCTCGCATCAGCAACTGCAGACCGGACCCACGCGGCTGTCACTCGGCTTGGCATTTCGTCAGTGCGCATGTGATGTGACCCGTGCCTGGCTATGCAAGTCAGTATATCCATGTTCACATTTATGACCGGTGAAACGGCCGCCTGGAAGAACGCTGATGACGACGAAATCATATATCAGAAACTTACACCACCTTGTATTCCAACCACCTCTCTGGAACCCGTGAATCCACCAGCAAGCTGTCAGAAGAAGTATACCGCTGCAACAGATCTTCAAACCAACACCACATCTGTTGCGACCATCCCAACATGGTTTTGGTATGTTGGCGTGACTGCGATCTCTTGTGACACCAGCTCACATTGTCCACCAGGGAGGCGCAATTCTCGGCGTGATTGCCATCTTCCTTCCGCCTCTTGCAGTCTTCATTCGCAATGGCTGCGGCGTGCAACTGCTTGTTAGTAAATTCCAGGGAGTACATACAGTCGTGTCCAGGCTTGCAACGTCTCGAGGTGGCTAGACTGTCTCGGATAGCGACAGCACCGCACTGTAGGGGTGTGCTGAGAGAAGTTGCTTGCTAGGGCACGATAGCATGGATCTGTCCCCCTATTGCTCGATATCTACTAACTCCCTAATGTTTTAGATCAACATCGGCCTGTGTTTCCTCGGATGGCTACCAGGAATCGTGCACGCCTGGTACGTGATACTCGAGTACCCGAACATGCGACAGCGGCACCGAATGAAGAAGGAGCGAAGGAGAAGCTATTCGACAGGTCCCGTCATTAAGCGTGGAAGCTACGACTCTGGCATCGCGCGACCGAGGAGCAGGAGCAGGTCGGCGAACGTGTATGCGGGTTCGAGGCAACCATACTATCGCGACGAGATGTATGTGGCGCCTGCGCGACAAGGATACTACCCTCCTCCGCCGAGGGCCAAGTACTAGCTTGGCATGAGCATATGACCGATACTGGCGTTATGGCTTTGGTTGCTGAGATCATGACTATAGCGACGGGACGATGGGCGTTTGTACCATAGCGATGGAAAGTCAGTCTTTCGTACGAGGATTGCGACAGAATCGGCGGAAACAGCTCCGTAGCGCGGACTTGGCACAACCCAACGTCAGTCGTTTAGACTGTACCATTACTTCACGTTATCAGGAGTGTGATACCCCAGCACGCTCTCCTACGCGGGTGGGCAAGATCAAAGATCGATAAATGTCCTGCTGGTGTCGTGCTTCGAGCCTACGCTGTTTCAGTGTGCAATGTCGTACCATAGCGGGACACGATATGACGGGACCGCTGAGATCAGAATGGCATCGATGGATGTGCTTGGGATGGGCGTCGACCATATCTTTGAGCAGACAATTACAGGCTTTATCTGTTACAGACGCCGTTCCTGCCGCTTCAAGCCTCGTCTCGATCCTGACTTTCTCAACTCAGCACATCGCTCGAATGACGCCCCAAGCGTAACATAGAGAGCGATGCTTGCGCTCAACGCGTCGGCGATCGATTATTGATGGTGGCACACCTGCCCAGGCATGAATCTCATCGAACGGCGTCCAACGCGACCTCAGGGTCTTGGAACGCTACCTCGCCATGCACCGACACACGAACGTGGCCCGCGCTACTCTTCGACTCGATCTCCCGGATAATACAACAATACTGTTGTCATATCGTGACGCCTCTCTTTGTTGTCACGTGCGAACTCCATATTCACTTGACTGCTCTTTGTCCATAATTCACACAATGCACTTGTTCAGTAGTCGGGCAGAGAACAACACATTGAACATCCACAGTAAGTGTTATTACGAGACTCAAAATAACAGAAAAGGTCCGTCTCTGTATTCCTCGTACCCTTCGTCTTTCACCAAAGTCTAGACTCAGGCTTCACAGCACAACCAAACGCCAAGTGTTCAGCCCTTCAACAAGATTGAACAAGAGTTTACGTCCAGTGCATCAACCAAGAGACACCGTTAACATAGCAAGGATGCAGGAAAACAACGGCGACGCTAGCCTACAGGACATGCGGCCTGCTAACGCTGGCTACTACGTTGCCAAGAAGCACCTCCCCTGCCCCTACGAGGGTTGCGAGAAGAAGTTCACCTGCAACCACAACGTTCTCCAACATGTAAGAGAATCTCATACGTTCGAACGACCATACGAGTGCGAGTTATGCGAGAAGGATGGAAAATTCACCGCGTTCACTAGGCCCGCCTCGCTCTATCGACATCAGCGCGATATACACAACATCGAGCCAGACGTTGGGTCAAGAGGTCGTCCCAGGGTTAGAGGTCCTCAGGGTGCACGTCGATATAAGGAAAAAAAGGGAGTTGGACGTAATGATACTCCCAAGCCGGTGACTCCACTTCCATCTGAAAACCGCATCACCATCAGCAACGATCCCAGCTCGACCGACCCACGTCTCCTGCAGCAGATCCCACAGACCGCAGCACCTGATGCGGCTTATTGCTTCATTTGCGACAAATCCCTACCAGACGGGCTGGACGCCAGGTTGGTACATGGACACCTCGCACACAACGACGAATGCGGACCTTCCTGTGGCTGCACTCTGTGTGTTCAGCACTTCTCTCAGCAGGTTCAAAAGCAAGTTCAAGAGCAGCAACCAGTTCGCCCGCAGATCATCACCAGCAGCACTCGCGACCTGAACAACAGTCTTCTCAACCAACCACTCGCATTCCAGCAACCACCAGTCATTCAGCAGCCAAAGCCGATCCGTACCCTTGATCTCAACACACTCAGCGCACTTGACGAGAAGCTGAAGCGGGTCCAAGCGATCCAGTCTCCTCGTCCTGGACCGAGTCGCATGATCGGCATGGAGAGCAGCGGCGCTTCTGGCATTCAACGTGCCAAAGCAGAGATGGAAGCTGCTCGTCCAGATTCTGGTGTTGGCTTCGGTCAAAGTTTCGAGAGGGGCGAGTTCACCGAGTATGCTGCACCAGACTTCACTTTCGACGACTTTGTGAACGATGAACAGAGCGAGGGCAACGTTGCTGCTGATGGTATGGTCGAGTAGGACTGTATTGGAGTATGGGTTTCTAGGCGATTGTTGAGATTTAGGAGCAGTTTGCTTTGGGTACGCAACATAGATTGATTGGGTATGGGTATGGGTATGGGTTTGGCGATGGTTTCCGAACTTTTTGGCATAGGTTGAGGGTCAGGGAAGTAACGCGCTGGTACATTGGCGTGGTTTTGGAGCGCAGGCTTGGCATAAGGAGCCGTGTATGAAGCATTGTCGCGGATGTTCAGTTGATCTTTGGAATAGAATGTAGGTTATGCATTTGGACTCGCCTTGAGCATGGATGACGTTTGAAGGAATTCTTGTAGTGCATATGGAGTGATGATTTCCTTTCATCCGTAACCAGATCATTTACCAAATCATTTACGACGATGCCTCGAAGTATACCCATTCTCTCATGTGCTGGGTGGCGCACGACGGACGCGTACGGCTCGGCACGAGGGAGCGATCGGCTGTTGGCTCACAGCACCGTCAGAGCGACATCGTGCCTGGACCGTGTAGTCTTGTTCTTGTGCTCGGTGCGGTCCAGACTGTATCGGCACCGGCGGGATACCGGGACGACGCTCGAATGTCACCGGACAGCAGTCCGTACATTGTAGACCAGTCCGACTTCGCTGATGCTAGCGGACCCGTTCGATGCAGAGACAACATCTTCGCAGACTCGTTCACCGCGTGACTCGCCCTGGAGCTCAAGAAGTTGGACCTCAGAAGCGCAGCAATGCGGTTGGTGCTTCGCAAGGAAAGTCTCATGTCATACCACAGGTGCCAGCCCACTGCCCAAGAGAAGCAAAATGAAAGAGGAATGAGATCTGGTGACACTAAAGCCTATATCCTTTCGATTGCTGCGGAGAGCGCATGGAAAAAGGTCAGCAGAGTTCTTCAGAAGTGCATGATTGATCAGCTTCAAGCTCTCGCATCATTTGCGCGATCCTAATGTTTGGGTTAACTGGGGACCCTAAGCTATACCAAGCATATGGCTGCTCTGCTACGCATTGAGTTCACCAGGAGCATGGGATCTCAGATGAGCCACAGCATGTAAGCGATTCCCGGGACGAGGCAGGGTACCGTAGCCTCATCGTGGAGAAGGAAGCAGGGGTACCTTTACCAATACTGAGAAAGGACCTGAGCATTTGAGTTGTCATTGATAGGTAGAATGATGATTGGTTCTGCGGATTAGTCGATGCCAGAGGACTGCCGTTACCGAAAGCAAAATGGCAGGGCAAATATGAGGATTCATCTGACCCATGAAAGCGGAAAGGTGAATTGATTGCGCTGCCGACCGTCTCGATCTTTATTCCCATGGTAGACAGGATGAAGAACCTTCCTTGCCAGCTACAAATGCGAGGTCCAGCTTTCTGGCTTTTCCTATTTGCGTTCGCCCTCCACGATCCGCCGCGCAGAGAGTTTTGCTTCGATCACTTCATCACATGGATAGCCATTGGGCCTAAGGTCTTCCACTTGGGAGCCCTTCCTGGAAGACAGAACATCTAGGCCGTTCCTTCTCTGTTCTTCCCTCCGTAACGGATCAGGGAGCGGCCAAACACCATCGTTACTGCCCTGCCGATTGTCAGGACGCCGTGGTGCAATATTGGCGGGTCATAAGAGTGATCAAACATTTACCAGGAGGAAATGCCATAGCCATATGCATGGACATAACTCAAGCTGGATGGTCGTCTCCTTCACGTACCTTCTTTTTGGCACCTTTCTTCTCTTTGCCGACCAGGGAGCGGGCGGTCGGGCACAGCCATATGCTTGGGAAAACAGAGTCATCCAAGTCGTCGTATTTGTCCAGATCACTCTCAATCTGCTTCGTCACCGTTCGATTGCTGGTGATCGTGGTGATGCCTTCTGCCCACCCGTAAAGGAACACGGACCGGTTGATGTCAGACAGGGATTCGCTAATCTGCAAAGCCTCCTGCGGAAGTTTGGTCTTGATATCTCTTTGGTCCTCCTTCACAACTCGGACTGGAAGGCGCCAGTCATCAGGGACCTGGTATGCTGACAGCGACCGCATCTCGGCAATGAGATTGGTCGGTGGCTTGTTCTGATCGTTTTGCAGCAGCAAAGCGGTTCTCGCTTTCTCGGAAGGAGTTCCTATCGTGTCCACAATATCTTGCATGCGCTTGGCGGCTTCCTCGGTGCAGATGAGGTCACGTCCTACGATCGCCGGGTACAGAAGCGCAGGTAATAGGTTTTCATTGCCTTCGATCTCGACTTGACGTTGTAATGCCTTGTGGAACCAAGGCTCTTTGGCAACTTTACTATGGGAGAACTCTGACACGACTGGAACGTTCGATATCAGCAGATGTCTCAGAAAAGGAGGACGACTGTACTTACGAGCCAACAGAATGGTGCAATCGATGTTGACTGTGTCCGTGAAGCTTGCCATGGGATCTGGAGCCATAGCATGAAGTGCAGTCTCAAGCAAAGGAGCTGCATCTGGGCGTTCTCCACAAAATACTCTGACGCCAATCGCTTTACATTTCTCGACAATAGCATCCACCTCACCGGTCTCGCCAAGCTGGATGCGAGGCAAGATCAGCTGGACCTGAGGCTTCCTGGTGCGTACGCGAAAAGACTGCGCCGCAAGATACAGCTCCTTGGCGTTCTTGAGCAGAGGAATCTCGCTCTCTTCGTCGTCGTCAGGCAATATGCCACTGTCGTCATTGTCCGACCCTTCTGATTGCCAGCCTTGCTTCGCAAGATCAAACAACAGTCTGGTGTTGGTAATGAGCGAGACTTTGGTCCACGTCCGTCCGGAGTCCGTGATGGTGTCAACAGTCACAGCAGCTTTGCTGTTCTTGGGCGGACAACTTTGTTTATGAGTTCCAAGGTTGACATGGTGCAATCCTTGGCACAAGCTAAAATGCTATTAGCTATGATCGAGAATCGCGTGTCGATATCTCAATGACTGTTGCAGGCTTGGAAACACGCCGTACAATTTTCTGAGACAATGATCTCTGCTACCGTTCGGTACGTACCTCTTCACTGGGGAGTTATAGTAGATTCGCTTATGCAACGCCGTTAAATGCTGTGACTTTTTGGCCTGGTCCCAGACCCTCTCCAGAAAAGGCAGGTTCGAGCTTCTGGCGATGTGGGTAGTGTTTTCGCTCGGTGGCTGTTTTGACAGTCTGTCCAGAGCGCCAACCTCTGATAGCACAGTTGATCTGAAATGGGCAATCTCGACAGTCCCTTCCCTACGGGTCTTTTTCAGATGCAACTGAAAGGTTTCTAGCTCTGCCTGCAAATTTTTTGCTCGAGATGCCAGATCGCTGAGTATGTCGAATGCAGTGTCAGGCGCGGCATCTCCTTCTCCATTGCCGGGGTTGGCGCTTTCAGTCTCGACCATATTTGTCTCGTGTGGCGCTCCTGCAGGCCAGTCGAGAAGTACTGAATGTGGTCAATACGAAATTACAATTGCGTTGCGACCCAGTAGCGACAGTATCACAAGAGCGAAAGAGATCTTTGTAAGAAGGCGCAATGAAAGCATGTGATGAGTTATGTGAAAGTGAATGGCTCATTAGAGATCTGCCCCACGCCAAGCCCGCACAGACGCTTTCTCTATCGTGTCGCGACTTCCAGTCGATAACACCTGCCAACGCACGTATCATTCGCATGTCATGTCAATGAGAAAGAATGGTGAAGCTCAATACTAGCGACGAGTGGCAACACCAAACCTCGCTGTTGCTACAAGCGCGGCCAACTACGGTGCGTAAGTACGCCTTGAGCCGCACGATTTGGAGCTCGTCTGACAGGTCACATAGACTCGGATCACCACCAAGTACAAGATTCCAAACCTTAACGAGCCGAAATATCAGCAGAAGCTACGGAAGAGGAAGCGAGATGCCGGTGGAGAACAGGACGAGAATGAGAGCAGCGCGGCAGTACCAGTCCCACGAGCCACGCTTACGCTGAAGACGTACGATCCTGAATCGGGCGTGGTGCTGAAGTTCAAAACAGACAGAGCTGCTGAGGTTGGTCGTCTGATACACGGACTCGGCCGAATGGGCAGGGACATGGCAGCACTCCCGGAGGAAGCAGAAGGTACTGCGAGATGCTGTCCACGGGAGCTTGATATGGCTAATCTCTGACGACAGATGCAACGATGGAGGACGCGCCAGTGATACACAAGGCCTCGGAGGTCATATCCAGCGTCAAAGATGCAACCACTGGAGGATTACAGCAGCAGCCAGGCGGCGGCGGCAAGAAGAAGAAGAAGAACAAAAGATGAGACCGTCATCAAGAACTACAACCTTGCACGCTGCCTGGAATATTGCGAGGAGCTGAATCAATGTCTCATTCTCGCGCTGAATCGAAGGTCACGCCGTAGCCGCCTTGTGTCGGCCTCACAGGAGACGCACGATTACGAAGAGCCTGGAAGCAGCGTAATGAGCGGGTCGTTTTCTGGAGCTGTTTGCGCGCAGCAGGCATAAACATATGCAACGCATGATGGCTCTGGAAAAGTCTTCTTAGCGAAGCTGTAGGCCAGAAATTGCTCCACTGCCTCCATAATCTCGTCGAATCTTGGCTTGATGGGGATATTGCCACGCTCAACGACATGTGGACTCCGTAGCAAGTTCAATGTTAACCCCAACGACATAAAATATGGGGCTCCTGATATCGCCTGTCGCCTTTGGTCATCCATCGTCCGCATCGTCCACCTCTATATCACCATCCTCAACATGGCCCTATCAGATCCGACCTTAGCACCGCATTATGCAAACAATTATCGGCAACCATGGCCGACGGCCACCGCGTGGAATGTCATGGATCGTGAAACAATACACACTACATGCCTAAAATCGTCTTCCGAGTACTGTTCAGCGCACGAGTCAGGGTTTCGCCCAAAACAGCGAATGCGACAAGACTGCGCCACGAGCAATTGGCATGCACGCATACTGTCCTGTGGTCCTGGCCTGCTTAGAGCCGACCTGCGAGCACGGCATCGGATATTTCTACCGGGATCATCGCTGGCCATTGCTCAAGAGCTTTCGAAGCTCCCCACCAAATCGCGGGGCAGCGACGCTGCGATTGGTACCTTGTATTGCTCTGAGTGCAATTGTGCTTCACGCTGCAGATTCCCAGGTTTGTCCGTGATCGTTGATGCCAGCAGCTGTGGTCCACATGAGGCTACCGCGATGGCTGCTCCCCATGATTTCGTGCATCGGGTTTGTCTTTGCGACAGCTGGGCATCGTCGATGCCAGAGCGGAAAGTCAACAGAACATCCGCGACGCAGCAAGCCACCGCTCCTTCAGAGGTCCACCCCGTTCATGCACAAGACAACGTGATGTCGCCGGCTTGAATGGTCTTCAGCTGCTCTCAGCGACATACCTCACTTTCCACAGTGAGGATATTACTCGCAGATGTTGACCTGATGTAGTCACATCTCCGCCGCAGTCACACCAGGCTGATAAGATAGGCAAGAAATCCGAAGTTCAGACTCTGAGTGCTTCCAGACCTAGGCACTAGATCGATTTTCTGGTCCGCAGAACCTTTACTATCCGCGTCACAGTCCGCGCTACTTCAATATGCACATTCATCTATTATGCCGCACAGTACCGCACTGCAGCAAACCAAAGTTGCGCTATGCTCATCGTCTACTGCAACGTTGTGATTGCCCGATGGTGTTATGACGATCTACAGCATCGCATGTTCAGAAGCAAAGAGCCGGCACCCAAGTCTTGTGGCAGGATCCGGAGATGGTTTTGGCATTGTAGATGCCACAGTCTGGCGCTCCACAGCCAAGTCTCAGTAGCGCTTTACAGGCACCGACAGGCGTGATGTGACCGAGAGGCGTTTGCAGTGCTCTGACGCGGCTAAGAATATCGCGCACGCAGGCGACATGATTGCAGAGGCCCTGGGAGCAGGAAGGATGAGATGGTGATTGGAATATGTGGTGAGCGACAGCAACACTGCTATGCCTGTGGTGACGAGCGCAGGCACGCGGTGGACATACTGTATTAGGGCGAACACCGTAACAGTACCTCCGGGGATATCTTTATGCCCAGGGCACCCCACAAACCCGAACAGAGTGCAACGATAGAGAACGAAGGCCCGCGATTACGATAGCGCTTTCCGTTTCAACGTGCGGTGTTGCGTAGTGGCGATATTGCAGGTGCACGTGGTCAAATCTTACAATTTCGGTGATATTCGCTACAGTGTACGCGCTAATCTGTCCACCGCGTGGCAGGACTACGTCTAGATCGACGGCGCTTGAGCGCAACGGTCGCAAGCTGCGACACTTGAGCACAACGGACGAAACTCGCTGTGGCGACGCCAGCGGCCCACAAGCGAGCCCAATCAATGTCTCGCAAATAACACGTAAGCTCGCATATTTCTCCAGACCCTATGAGCTTGGCTCGCTTGGGCTGCATATTCTGGGGTAGAGGCTGTTCTGAGAGAGCCTCCGAGCCGCTTGGAGCCGTCTTTTGGGCCTTGTGTTGCGATTCGTGCACGTGAACATCCTGTTAATGCCTTTGGTTAATGCCTTTGTGGATCCCGCGGCTGCAAAGAGTGAGAGTGGGCTACGGAGTTGACGGCGAGGCTCACCACGCCTCCGCCGCTGCCGCCGGGTGCCTGAACAGAAACTCCATGATCCGCCTTGGGCACGCCTGCGCACACGCAGAGGTCAGCTGCTCTGGCTGCCGCCGGCACAGCGTCATGTCAGGCTCTGAGTGTTGGCGAGCGAAGCGCGTTCATTTGCTTGAGTTTTAAGCCGAACCCGTGTCGGTTTCGAGATGACGTTCGGCGGCGGTGGGCCTGCGTGGCTTGGGGAGGTCACAAGTACATCGACTGCAGGGAGCTACCTGGCCCCCCGCTGGCGTACAGTACGAGCTCCATCGTCGCGCAGGCATCCGATCGTCGAGGCAGGCTTGGCGGCCTGCTTCCCGAGCCCTGGTGCGCTGCAGGTTCCGCAGAGTGCATGGACCCTTTGCATGATTGCATACGTTCATACCAGCGTACGCGAACCGCACGCCGCCAGGAACGTCAGTCGCCGTCCTTCCAGCGCGAGTGATGACATAGCGGCCACAGCACAGTGCGTGCAGCGCGGCCAGCAAACGTGGTATCGGTGCACGCTCTTCCGAGGCGAGACTGTGGTACTGCTACTACGCTGACCCACAATGCTGGACACATGCATCGATGCAGCGCCAGTCGGGAAGGTCGGGCTTTGCCTGTCATAACGCGAGCGAGCTGCGCATCGCCGTCATTCCCACTCAGTGCTGATGAGGATGCTCTGGCTTGAAAGGCGGGTGTCGTGTTGCTCACTCACGTGAGGCCGCAAACTCTGCTCTCCGGCTGCTGTCCACAGCATCGTGATGATCGCAGACAGCGACAGCGATAAGAAGAAGCAGCGGAAAGGCAGCGTCCGCCGTCGGCCTACGTGCAGGAAGAGCTGCTCACGGCAGGAAATCAGATTCATAGGCCCTAGCAGCAATACGGCATAGCTCCACGCCAGGGTCTCTCACTGCCTCGGGTCTAGCACAGACCGTTCCACACTTCTTGCGGCCAGCCTGCGTGCAACCCTGGCAAATCAATGCATGGAAGCCGCTTGTACGCGCTAACCCACAACGACCTCGAGGCTGCACCGCGTCCAGACGCACCGCACCATGCGCCCAGTAGCGTTGCCGGCGTATCGATGTCAATATTCGCGGCGACCACCAGGCGATGTAGCTTGTCCTGCCAAAGGCAACAACCTTGCACCAACAGCGTCTGTCCTGGTTCATATCTGCCGGCACGCCAAGAGCTCAGGCTCAAGCAGACTTATACCTGAAACGTACTGGCTTGGACTTCCTACTGATCTGACCAGTGACCACATACATCGGCGTCGGAAAGTGGTACTGTACCGACGTAGCCGTTCATCTTGCCCTTTACGAGCAGCTGCAAGTAACGGCACTCTGCTCCAGACCCCAGATTTTCCCCAGCAAGACAATACTCGTCCCACCATTGGCAACATCTTTTTTCAATTGTTCATTGTAGCCCGCCGCTCCACATATAGCATCCTCGTCGCCGTATGGTTGAGGACCGGTCGATTCTTCGCCCCGTGGAAACGTAATAACACAGCATCGCCTATTCGGGTAGGCCTGAGAGCCGCTCATATTAGAGTTAGACGCTTGGCCAGAGCTACTTCCACTGACTCCAGATTGTCCGGGCCCCAGCAGTGACCCGAACTCTATCTAAGGTCGGCCGTCCTGTGCAGAGTGCTGGGTATGGTGTCCAGCTGACGAAAGCTTTCTGGTTAGGTTTCTCTGCTTCTGCGAACAACACGAGTCTTGAGAGAAGCGTTGCAAGCTTCAGTATCGAGAAGTACCCATTGGAATCGACGCCACAAACGTTGGATAGCTGGACGGGCCATTGCACCACAACGCCTGGTACGATCGAACACCTGCAACCGTGCAGTCGCCAAGTTTGGCTGGCAGAGCAGTGTCCGTGTGACACCAGAAGAGTAGAACAAGCTACACATCTGGGTCGCCATTTTGATTGGAGACGTAGTCTCCAGTTTTTTGCCATCAGCACGAATACTCAGCTGCACTGCGAGTGCTCTCGATGAACGACGGTCTACAACAATACCACAACCTATCCTGACCCATCCGACCTCTATTCCATCCGAAGTCCTCCTACACTGATTTTCGATAACCTCTCGGTTTTGTTTACGGAGTTTCGAGCTTGTTTTACTGTACATACTAGAGCATGCAACCGGAAACGGTCAAGCAGGAGCCGGAAAACGATTCTCCAGGCTCAAATGTAAAGCCTCCCGCTGCTACCAATCAAGCGAATGGTAGGGATGCCCACACTCAAACCATTCCATGAATGGGATGACTGACAATATACAGGGCGTGCAGCAAATGGGAAAGCAGTCCCAAATGGCACATCCAATGGCCAGTTTCCTCCTCCGAAAACAGACAAGCCTCGACCACATGTTTGCAATACATGCGGTCGATCGTTTGCGCGACTCGAGCATTTGAAGCGACACGAACGATCGCACACCAAAGAGAAGCCTTTCGAGTGTCCGGAGTGTACGCGGTGTTTTGCGCGAAGGGATCTCTTGTTACGCCATCAGCAGAAGCTGCATATGACCAATGCCGCAACCCGTCCACGACAAGGTCGAAGAGAGAGTATTGGCGGAGCAGGCGCCAATGGGAATGGCAGAGTGCGCAAGAACTCGATTGCAAACGCCAACGTCGGTGGCGCTGCTGGCAACATTGCTCAAGGTCGTCCGAGGGCGAACACAATCAGCCACATCGATATGGCCGCGTTAGGCATCTTCGACGGAACCAACCCACATCTGAACCGGCTGAACGCACTGGGACTCAATGGGCTGCATGGTGGCCACATGGGTATGACCGGCCTTCCAGGTGCGGGCAACTATGACTACCGTGGTATGTCAACGGCGGTCGGCCATCACGGCAACATTCATGGTCTCCCAAAGCTTGATACTCACATCAACCACATGGACTTGTCAAATTCTCTGCAAACGGCACCTCCACGTGCCAACTTTGGTGGCTTTGACATAGATCAGTTGTTCACGCCGCACACGACAATCAATCCAGCTGCGCTTCACTTCGGTGGCGCTGGCTCGATACAGTCCTCAAATATCCCATTCGGCTACGATCCTGCAACCAATCAGCAAGTACCGATGGAAGAGGATTTCGGATGGATGCGCAGTTGGAACATGCATATGGGCAATGGCAACGACAATGATCAAGCTATTGACGAATCCTCGCCATCAAGAATCAGCAGTGGAGACAGCCCTGGCGACTTTTCCGAGAACATGAGCAATGGCCAAGCTGCATTGCCAGTTCGACACAATAGCTATCAATGGCCGCAGCATGACACGCAACAGCAGCAAAACCTGTCCGGAGCACCGTTCCAGCTCGAGGCATTGGGGAACGGACTGCCAAATCTCGAAGCTGCCAATGGAACCATTTCGCCATCCAGCTTGCATGACCCAACTCCGACTAACGACGCATACTTCCACCAGGCTATGTTGCAGCAGGCTGGTCACCCACAATATCACCACCACCAATCAATGTCAGAGATCATGCACAACCAGAATGGTGTTGCAGCATTCGGACACACTCTGTCCAATTTTGATTCCAACAGCCCAAGCATTGCTTCATCGTCCATGGCCGGCAGCGCTCGACAAAGCTCCGTGACTTCAATGTCCACAGATTCCATCACAGACTCTACGCGACAAGCACTCTTGAGCAGTCTGGCGCAACCTTCTGTGCTAGGCGCACACAAACACCGCAAGTACTCGCAGCCATCTGTGAGCTCTCCATTGTCTTCAGCAGCAGCCGCTCGAAGCAATACACAAAGCGAGGGACCCAAGCTCCCAGAAACAGCTGACATCAAAAGATACATCGAGGCATTCAGTCACTTCGCACACCCACACCTGCCAATCGCGCATCTGGCTACATTGTCCTTCGATATGATTGAAACGAACGGCGGTCCACGAGGAATGCCACCCTCCTCGACTTCGGCTCAAAATGCCTCCACTGGTGGCGCTCGATGCCTAATATTGGGTATGGCCGCCATCGGCGCCTTGTATGAGTACGACCATCCAGCGTCAAAGAATCTGTTCGAAGCGGCAAAGAAGATGATACAACTCTACCTAGAAGAGAGGCGCAAGGCGGACATCTCAGCTGCCGCCAATGGGTCGAATGGGGCTAGTGAAACTCCGCTGTGGCTAGTCCAGGCGATGCTACTGACAGTAATATATGGACATCATTGCGGTGATCGAGTCGCTGCGGATATCGCAAGCAACCACATCGCTGCCTTGGTCAGCCTGGCAAGAGCAGCCAATCTTGCACAACCACGTCCAGACAGCTCCCCGTCGGCAACAGGAGAAGGGTCGGAGGTCACGCAGAGGAATGGCGATGTGGAAATGGGTGACCATCCCAACGGCGGTGCTAATCACGAGACCGACCTGCATGCACAATGGATCAAGTGGAAGACCGGCGAAGAGCGCAAACGATGCTTGTTCGCCATCTTCATCTTGTCGAGTCTGCTGACCACAGCATACAATCAGACGCCGACCATCATGAATTCCGAGATCCTCCTCGACCTACCATGCGCAGAGGAGCTCTATGAGGCACGAAGTGCTGAGGAGTGGCAGGCCCTTGGGGGACTTGCGGCTTCCGAAGCAAGCTCGATCTCATTTGCCAGCGCCTTGAGCTTCCTTCTGACAGCGAGCCAACGCCAAGGCAACAACTTCGCACCCAGTGCATACAATAGCTGCAGCGAGACCAGCAAACTGCAGTCTGGCGAGGAAGAGCTGAAGCCCAGCACTTTCGGTTGCCACGTTCTGATCAACGCTCTACACAACTACATCTGGGAGACCAGAAGCCGCCATGCGAACAAAGACTGGACCGTACAGGAGACCGAGTCAATGGTGACAAACATCGAGCCTGCCCTGAACGCTTGGCAAGTCGCTTGGAAGGCAAATCCTCGTCACACGCTGGAAAGACCGAATCCATTTGGTTGTGGCCCGCTGTCCGCAGACAGCATTCCACTTCTAGATTTGGCGTTCGTACGGTTGTATGTCAATCTTGGACGTACAGCCGAAGCGTTTTGGCGTCGCGATTTCGATCAAATGGCTGAGGAGCTCGCAAATGGTGGCGATTACGAAGGCTCTCCTGCTGAGCGCAAAGTACGGACAAGTTCTTCATCCACAAAGAATGCGCCTGCTGTACTACGAAGAGCCTCGCAACTGCAGGGCGACGAAGAGCAAGCCTCTACGCGTCGCGAAAGACACTTGCGCAAGGCTGCATATTATTCGGCCGATGCGCTCACGATCGCCTGCAGCTATAACATGACCTACGCGGACCCGACCGCGCATGAGCTGCCGATCCAATCTGCAATTTGCTTCTTCGACTGCACACAAGTGCTCGCAGAATGGTGCACGACGATTCAGGAACGAGCAGGACGATATCTGGGCATCCTGGGACGCGATCAGATTGACTACAGCCAAGTACCGGCAATCATGCTCCTCGAAGCCGAAGACGTTGAACTGTTGCGTAAGATTGAGAGCATTTGCAATAGCTTGGAAGAGAAGAGGATGCAACAGGAGAACATACTGTTGATGGATGCACAGCACAACGGCACTGCAGCTGCTTCCTTGGTCAACGGCGTTGATCTCAGTTCTTGTGGTCTCGGTAGCAAGGTGTTGAGAGTCACAGCCATGATGTTGGAAAAGGCCGTCATTTGGCCAAGTAAGTCTCTCGCATGGATGGTCCCTTGTATAGCACACCACTAACACACCTGCAGTTACCCACGTCATGGCTAAAGCTCTTGAGACAGAGGCGTCGCACATGGACCGTCGCGCTGCAGCATCCTGCTTATAATGAGCACCGACCGTAACGAACGCGCGTTCTGCCGATTCGAGATATCCCAATTGTTGATGTCCCACATATTATTTGCAGTACCACCTTGTAGATACACCACGGGACTGAGAGAAGCAGGCCGCTTGTGAATAAGGCTTGATAGGAACAACAACAAAAAGAAAGACGGAAAGCCCACTTGACGATGCAGTTACGAAGGAGTTGCGATGCATAATGCTGTCACTATCATTGCGCAGCAGACCAGAGGACGAGGACTTTTGAGCACAGTTGCACAGCACAGGTGTTGGAGGCATCGGAGATTTCATGGGCTGGATCGAGTCGCGCGACGCATTCTCTATGGAGCGATATGGAGTTTGGAGGGAAATGGAATACTTTGGGAGGCAGGGACGGATTGCATGCTTTGGGAGCACAGGAAAAAAAAGGCGCTGCTTTGCTGATGGGAGGAAGATGTAATTATGTTGTCACGTAGAGATGACAAGGCTGTTTCCGAAGCCACCACATGCGTGCCCGATTTGATCTAGTGTCGAGATGCATGTGAATGAACGCTGTGCAACGATCGGGGTGTTATGTTCGTGCAGCAGTAGCAATGACAAGGATTATATCACGACACCAGTTTACCCCGAGACCCCTTGTCTGGTCGCGTGGCACCCATCCATGAAGACAAACATCGATTATGCACGACATTGACCTGCGAGATCAAACCTTCGAAGAACACGTTCCTGACCCAATCTCGCGGATAATCGATCACCTGCCTTGCCTTGTCTTGCCTTGCCTTGCATTGCGCCGTGTCTGCCGAGTTCTGCCACCGCGCCGAGGAGGCATCGACCTCCGACCGCAGACCCCTCTCGTCGACTCCTCACTGATATCACGGCACGCGCCCGATTGGAAGAGTCAGTGAAACCAGCCCTCGCAAAACCACCTGGATGTCCGGCGGGCTGGGCCTACACGGGATAATACTGCTGTAGTCGAGGAGTAACCAGGAGAAGTGGTGAGGAGAAGTGGTGAGGGGAGAAGTGAGGAGTACTGCTGAACAAAGGGCTGAGATACTGTCTGTACATACAACCCAAGCCCGGCGCCTCGAAATGTGCCGGTTCCTAATCTACTCCGGTCAATCACCCATCCTCCTCAGCCATCTGATCACGAGTCCAACCCACAGCATCCTCACACAGAGCTACGACTCCAGGCTACGCATTGATACCACCCGGCCGCATAATGGAGATGGATTTGGAGTGGGATACTACACGACAGCGCCAGCAGCGAGAAGGAGGAGTTTGAGCAATACACATCCCAGCCACAGCTATGCACCAAAGGAGGAAGTTGTCGACCTAGGGCCCGAACCATGTATCTTCACCTCAACGATCCCGGCGTGGAACTGCAGGAACCTGGAAAGGTTGGCCAGCAAGACGGTCAGTCCGTTGATCTTTGCGCATGTGCGGGCCAGTACGGAGGGTGCATTGAGTGACAGCAACTGCCACCCATTCTCGAGAGGAGCTTTGATGTGGATGCACAATGGAGGGATTGGCGGGTGGAAGCTGGGCGTCAAGAGGAGACTGGTGTCGGAGATTGGCGATCGATGGTTCGAAGGCATTCAAGGATCTACGGATAGCGAGTGCGCCTTTGCGCTCTTCCTCGACTGTTTGGACAAGGCCGGAGTTGACCCAGACGACGCGATCAAGCAAAGAGACGGCTTCGGACATACAGTGCTAAGGAAGGCTATGTTGAAGACGATTGAGAGGATCAATGGGTACATCAAAAGCTTGCCAGACTTTCGCAAAGAGGAAGAAGACAACTTCACGAGCTTGTTGAACTTCGCTGTGACGGATGGAAAGAGCGTGATCTGCACAAGATACGTCAGCTCGAACAAGAACGAAGCCGCGAGTCTGTTCTTCAGCTCTGGCACCAACTGGGCCGAGCAGCCTTCTGCAACGCCGAACGCGAAAAGCAAGGTCGGCAAAGGAGAGTACAAGATGGAGAGGCGGGACAAGGGCGCGGATATTGTGCTGGTCGCATCAGAGCCTTTGACCTTTGAACGCGACAACTGGGTCACGGTACCGACGAACAGCGTCTTGACGATACACAATCAGAATGTGCTGATCCATCCGATCCTGGATGAGTATTACAACCACACTGCCAACTTTGTTAGGAGCACTGAATTTGCTGCCGACAAAGGGCAGACTACTGGCGATGGAGCAGCTATTACTAGGATGAGCTCGGTTGATGGTCTAGCTGATCGGACGGGAGGCGTTGCCGTGGGAGCAGCAGCTTGACATTAACGTTACTTGGGACATTGAAGTTACTTGGAGAGCTTGAAGGCGATCTCTGGTTCATTCGCCTATGCGTGCTGCTGGTGTGTGGCTTATTCACCTACATCCCCAGCGATTCGGTACGTTGAGCGAGCTTCCAGATGGGCAATAACCTTCCAGGCAGCACGCATACATCATGGCGGATCTCGATACCGACTGCTTGGACATACTATTGCCAGTAGGGTACCGAAACCATGGTTGTACGCCCAATTCCTAATATGATGAGGTGCTCTATTCCGACCTCATGTCATGTCCTCGTGGTTCCGTCGATAAAGTAGAACAGCCGTAAAAGTCATGTGCTCATTCATTGCTCCTTTTCATAGAAGATCTCGCTGTACCGGTGCGTGGCGTCAACGACAGCTTCCACAGCGCTGAAGTCTATGAGCAGTCAGTAAGGACATCATCGGCAGCGGGTACAGTGATTGTGCATACCGATGTTGCCTTCGGGTCCCATGTCGGTGCTTGCCAATACTTTTACACTCAGGTCTTGCTGGACTTTGCCGATGATCTCGAAGGCGTGGTTGAGCTGCCAGTGTGACTCCTGAAAGACGGTTCAGCGAAGCTTCATGAATGAGCTGAGGTGGAGGTACGTCGCACTCTGTTCAGATGGCATGTGATTTGTCCTCCTGCATCGATTGTGCCTGTCTCGCCACGAAGCTGGCGGACTTTGCCGAGGATGCGCACGTTGCGGTGCGAGAATTGCTCGAGGTGCGTGGCGAGGACGCGGGGTGTTGCTTCAGACATGTTGACTGCTTTTGCACCGAGGATTGCTGTGTCCCGTGATTCAATGAACAAAGGTATTGGTCAGAGTTGGTGATGGCGATGGTGTTACGCGTTGAAAGTGGTTTCGCGCAAGATTCGCGTTCGGGATGACGGACTAATGTTAATCCGAGATCTATTCCCTGCGCGCAGATGCACAATCGCAGCACACTCACCGATGGCGATGTCTCCTAAGAATCGCTCAAGTGACCGATAGCACCGTAATCTATCATCTTCACAACCTATTTCTACATTACCATGGTGCTCGAAGACGATATCATGAGGAGGATATCGACCGAAAAACAACAACATGGAGGTCCCCAGCGCGCCTTCTGCACAGCACGAGTACTGACATGCACCGTTGAGTGATCGGAAAGAGCAGATTAGATTGCTACAAATTGACAGCATAGACAGGAACGATCATCTCTTCGTAGCCCTGGCGACTATTGATTGAGTCTCCGCTTAATCGTATGCAGCTCTTTCTTACACGTGGGGCGATCGAGTCCTGTCGAAGACGATTGCTTGCAATGGCGAAGTGCTCTCAGTCACCAAGAACTGCTGGTATGCTCTGAAGCAGCTGCGGCTGTTCAGCCTCTTTGCTCACTATTGGATCGACTCACTGTGCATCAACCAGGCCGATACGGCTGCCCAAGCCAATGCCAAGGGGTCCACATACCAGCCAGCTGATGATGCTGTGCTGGTGTCTTCGAGCTGATCATTACCAATGGCATCACCGCACAAATCGGGCTTCTCGAGGACGAAATACCCATCGAGCCCTGGATCAAGGATCTGGACGGTCCCGCTGTCGAGCCCGTGTTGTCTGTCTGCACGTCCTTTGCGTCGATGCCATATTGGGTTGGGACTTGCTTACCTGCAAGCGTTTAGGTCAAATTGATTCTGTGGTAGAGTACTCGATGCTTGATCTCAGCACTACCCTACTACACGCCATGACCGTACACTGAGGCAACACCATCAAACGTCAGACTTAAGCTCCAGACAGGTCGACGAGCGCGGCTACTATGACAAGTCTGCAATCGCTCTAAGTGAGCGTGGGTTTGGTGGCTACGAGGTCATCGGCAAGGTCGTGTTCAGCCAGGACAATGCCTCTTTATCGGAGCTACTACCGGAGATTGAGGAAGATGTTGCCTTCGAACTGCATCTAATTACTACCGATCTCGTCTTCCGGGCTTGGCAGAACCAAGGCCATTCTTCGCACGAAGCTCATGGCGGTCGCGCATCGATCGGAACTATGATCAGCTGGGCACTCGGTTCTGTCACTAGCCTTTCTCTTCTTACGCCATTGGATCGAAAAGGAGCAACGAAAACACTCAGAAGGAAATTTCAAGGACCGCAGCGAGCTTGACTCGGAACGTTGCAGCTGTCAGTCAGAAGTTGGCGCTACTGCGCATAGGCGGTTGATTTCTGCAAGCACGCTGCAGACACGAAAGATGTCCAAGCAATCTCACGTTGCCACCCTTGCAGAGCCATCTAGTGGCTCAGAGACACTGGACGACCATCAACAGGCACAGGGACCTTGTCCACTCACGATCATATTTGCGGCAGCAATACTTGATTTGGTACACATGAAGGTCGTTATGCATCTATCTCATCGAGCGACCGCCCGGCCATGCCAAAATCGAAGTGGTATATCCCTTTCCTCCAGCGCCTTGCTAAACTGTACAACAAATAGGGACAGCCTCATCAATGCTCGGGAGCAGCGTCCTTCGCCTCCTTTTGCTTCTTCATCCTCTCCTCGGCGGCTCTCGCCATGATTTCTCGCCTACTCAGCGGCTCGCCAGACGACCCAGCAGTGGCATTGCCTGTGCCAGCGCCGAGCACGTATTCACCACCTTCCCATCCTCCTTCGTCGGCCTCCTCATCGTCCACACCTTCGTCGTGGGGATTGTAAAATTCTTGATTCCCCACGGAGTGGCCACCTCGTCTCCAGTCGCTCTTCTCGACTTCTGCCTCGATTTCCTTGCAAAGTTTCCAGAAGCGTAGGTCGTGGTCACCCCACACGTTGTGCGTTAACTCGTGACAAAGAGTCTTTCGGATAACCTTGTAATCTCTGTAGCCATCATAGGCGTCGGTCCGCAACCTGAGCTCAATGACCTCACCTCTGTTCCTGTTCAGGCCGAGTGTACGGGACTCGTGAGTGGTATGCTCAGCAGGATTCATCTCGGTGAGAAGGCCAACAGAGAAGCCATGTTTCCGCATGGAAGCCTTGATACCCGCATCGTCTGCCAGCCGTTCCAGGAAACGCTGGCTTTTCTCGGGGTTGGGCAAATATGGCAGTGGTCGTATTGTGTGGAAGGTGTACCGGGCCTCATCTTGGACCTTCTTCCAATCTCGGCTCTTGTTGGCCTTCACCTTTCGACCAGCCTGTAGCGCGGCGCGTCTCTTGCCTATCCTCGCTTTCCGGTCCGCAATATCGCTCTCGAGCTCTTGCACTTCAGCTGTTGTGGCACCCATGAGGACGATCTTCTTCTCCCGGAATGACTGCACTGAGAGCGAGGCGTCCTTGAACGGTGGCTTGAGTAAGCCAACCTTGGGTGTGATGAGGAACTTCTGGTTGGCGGGCGGGATATGCAGGTCCTCTGCGATGGTGTCTGAGAGGTCCTGGATCGTGGCGTCTTCGTGGTATATCGGTATCTCGACCGGCTTGTTGTGCAGTTGGACGGTGATGTTGTAGAGAGAGTCTACTTCCACGCCATCCTCGACTTCTTCTCCCTCCAGATCGGAGGCATTCTCGCAGCGCGACAGACTGCTGCTCCTGGACTTGAGGTCGTCCTCGGGAATCATCGCCTTGTCCTTGACTGGGGGATATGTACACGGTGTCACGACTGCCTCGCACATCTTGAGGCAGGCGCGAGCAATCGGGCAATGTGGCAGCATGCGATCGGCGCAGGATCGTACTGTAAGTTTGTGGTATTGGAGTAGTGGTGGCAGTGGTTGAGTGGTGACGTGAGAGACAGCGCAGGGGTAGTTATGCACAATGATGCGAGACTATTATATACATGTAATGAAGAGCATACATGTAATGAAGAGCACAGCCGGGTGAATAGGCACAAGTGTTGCGTGGTAATCGCCACGGCACCTTCGAGGCCTCCGCTCTTCAGTCGTGAGATAGCGAGCTGCGCTGTCTGACAAATCGTCATCGCTCGTTCTTGCCTCAGCCATAAACTCGGCCCGAGCGCCAAGCCTGTCTGTCTCTAAATGGCAATCACTTCCGGCGCACCAGTGTGTCTCCGCACTTCCTGAGGCACACGTTTTGCTGTGTGCGTGTACTTAACCAACAGGCTATCAGCTTCTGGCCATCGCCTTCATGGCGGACTTCATCCACTCAGCCAGAGTTTGGATTGTTGCCTGGACGACTCGGTTGTCAACAATTCTGGCCTGGTCGGCACGTTCGTAGAGCGACCGCGCCTCGATCCCGGGCCCCTAGACACGCCCATTGCAAAGCGGTATAGGTATTGGCTTCCAAACGGATGGTGGTTGCACTGTCGGTTGTCATTAGATGGCTCGGATGGGTTGATGCCTCCGATGTGATTGTGTAGTTCATGAGGATAGCCAGCCATGAATTGCTCTGCTGAAAGCAGTTGGCCATACCGAACCAAAGGTGATATACCTCTGCACCGACCTCGCGACATTCGACATGTCGCGCAGCGAGAACTATGTCTGACTTGCTCATGTAACCTGCTCGCCTTCCTCATCAGGGCACATCTCGTCGTGACTGCCGCTATCTGTATGACAATTACGCTGAGCTGAAGATTCCTCCAGCTCGAGCTTGTACCAAGGCTTGCCTCGACGACGACCATCACAACTACCCTCGACAGCGCGGACGGCACATTGACGATGACGTTAATGCAGATTAAAGCAACTCCCATCACAAGTGCCGAAATGTCTTCAGCTACGTCCGATGCAGACGCAGACTTTTATGCAAGAAGCACTACCGTGGCTGAACGTTGTGCCATACCTCGAACGTTATGTCTGGTTCTTGAATGGTCCCGGATATCTCCTCGACTCGAACGGCGACGGACTCAGTGCGCAGGGAATGCTGTACAACAGCTACACAGCGCCTTGTTCGAATTGGGATGACACCGGAGGCTCTGGCGATTTGGCGTATAGAGCTTGACGTAAAGCCGCAATTCTGTGTGTGTTGAATCGTATCTCATATTTCCATCAGCATCGTCTCCAGCACAAGCTCTCTAGTTGTACCGCTGTCATGTAGAATTCGGCCTCAAGAAGTACCTGCCGTCTTCATCTCGCCCTATCACATGGTCGGAGGCGATATCGTGATCTCTGCCTCAGCTGAATTCGCAGAGAGCCAGGTAGGATACGACAGTCGACTCTTCGCCGTTCCTCTCGACCGCTCACTCCTCGTCCGAGGTAGCACCTTCGACCTCTGACTATCGTTGCGATGCGGCATCTTTGACTTCTGGGTATCGATGGGTTGCGGCATAAACCTTGATCTCTGACTTTGACTTCGAGGTATCACTGGCTCTTCCCCCTCTGTCACTCTCGGCAGCTTTGTTGCAATAATTCTGCCATTTGCCTTCATAATGGACTCTTCCGAACTTCCATCATTGCACATATCTTTCTCCCACTCATCCCACTCGGTCACGCGACCATATGGATGTTCACTGTCACGTCGCCTTTCTCGTCCCTGGAGATTGGAGAGTTCAGCTACGCTCTGAATAGGTCTTTGTATGTGCCTGGCGATCATGTTGGAGTTGGGCGGCATTCAAACTGCTTGTATTCAAAGTAATTCCCTTCGTGGCTGTCGCGTGCTCGTGCTACGTGATGCTCCGCTTTTGAACGTTTGAGGCTGGTGCTGTGTTGGGAGGAGGAAGGAACGATAGTGTCACTCACGACCGCCCTTAACACCTGAGATATGCTTCTCGGCTCAGTGTCTTCTGCGATGTTTTCTTGAGGTTGTCGCAGAGGCGACGCTTCTTGAGGCGCGGTGCACGAGTAGCAAGTGCGTTAGGTCCAGTCGAGGTTGGGCGATTTCTCGGCAAGCTGCAAACGAACGCAGCTTCAACTTCATCCAATCCACGGTGACCAGATGTCGCGTAGATGCTGAATGGGGCGAGAACTCGATCGCCCGGACTCATTTTGGGAGGTGGAAACAGCTATTATGCTGCACGAGAAGGCCTGGCATGCGACAATGTCGCGGAGTTTGAGGCTTTCCTTGCTGATGGCAGCATCGTCAATGCCACACAGAGGAGTGTGTGAATCTCTATCAGGCGCTCAAGGAAGGTGTTCCGAACTTCGGCATCGTTCAAAGAGTACATCTTGTCGCCTTCGGGCGCGGCAATGTATTTAGAGGATTGGTACTATCTTCGACATCCACCGCCAAGCAGTAGTTCAAAGCCACCTTGAACTACGGCGACGAGATCGAGCGGGGCCATGCGGAAGTGCCATCGTCGTCAGCGTTTATCTGTCGTCAATGAAGATGCCACTAATCACGAGCGCATACGAGCACACCGCGCCAGTCCAGCATCCTGCAGTGTTTGAGAAGTTCTTCGCCATCACCGGAAACATCTCAGACACCACAGGCATTTGCAATATGACATCCCTGGCAAAAGAGCTGGAGCAGCCAAAGACGCGCAGAGTGCAGTTGAGCACACTAATCTTCAAGAACGACATTCGCGTGCTGCACAGGGCCCACGAACTCTTCAAGCAAGTGGTGGCTGTTCATGAAGAGGAGGCGACTGGCGATTATAGCGTTATGGCATTGTACCAGCCGATACCAAGAATATTCGGCCAGATCGGGAAAGCCAAAGGAGGTAACGTCCTGGGTTTGGACCGGTTTGATGATACACTTCTCAGTGAGTTATTGTCCTCCCAGAAAATTCGATACTCATCTGACCCATCTCCAGTGTACGAGTCATACATAGCCTGACAAGGGGGCAGAACAGGATGAACTCTTTGAAGGACAGGCTCAATGGCTTTGTAACGAACTCGGGACCAATGCAGAGAGTATCGATGCAGACAATGAGTTCCTGTATCTCGATTATGCCGATGCAAGCCAGAATCCGTTAACGAGCTATGGATCGGAGAATGTCGAGAGGATACGCACTGCTGCGCTGGAAGACGATCCGCAATGAGTTCTCCAACAGATGATCCCTGGCGGCCTCAAGATACAAAGGTAGGCGTATGATGGCGGTTCCTTAGGTGTCGATGGTGCTGATACCAGTATAGGTCGCCCACGAGGACATCCTTGTCCACGACGAATTATGAGCGAGTTGTTAACTTGATAATCGTGACCTAGGGTCCTGCAGGAAGAATGCCATCGTATGTCCAATATCTCGTCTATATGTGCACATCTGTCCCATCTAGCGCCTCGCATGACTGATATGCTCGCTGTCCAAGCTGTGCCGTATATCCTCGGAACCCCTCATGTTCATGCAAGCCGTGTTCCTGCCCCCGGTGTAACGCCCTCCCACGCTTAATGATGCCTATACAACCTACTTTTTGATACATGCAAACTCCATGACAAAGACCTCTTTCACATTGGGGTTCGACGGCAGTCTGTCAGCCCTGCGTCGGTACTGCGAAATGCGATCTTTGCAGTGCCACAGCTACGTCTCTTTCGGTGAATGGATGGTGATCATGTGCAGTACTCAAAGTCTTGGTCAGACCGTTCGAAACGCCGTTCGCAAGACCGTTGGCTGTGCCATTGGCCTGGCCTTCAGATGTGCGTGGTCTAGACACTGCTCCGTGGTCTTTCGATTGCACACGCGACATGCCG
The DNA here is from genome assembly GCA_001297265.1 of Mycosphaerella arachidis. NCBI lineage: Eukaryota > Fungi > Ascomycota > Dothideomycetes > Mycosphaerellales > Mycosphaerellaceae > Mycosphaerella > Mycosphaerella arachidis. The sequence continues at coordinate 137,076 of LIHB01000029.1, forward strand.
ACTGAAAATGCTCAGTGAAAACTCACAGCCTGTAGGGACTGTATCAACTTACCATTGCCGACATCGTCATCTCCTTCAGCCTCTGGCTGGTTTTGCAGCGCTGGAGGCCTCGCAGCTCCCAGATGTTCTCTTTGCCTGACGGCGCTCTTCTCGGTCTCTCCACTCGTGATGCTGTTTGATCTACCACCCTCTGTGCTCTTCCCACTGAAGCTTTTCCTGCCCATGCTCAGCCAGCTATTCCTCCTGCTGCCATGCTTCGAGCTATTCCTCCTGCTCGGCGCCCTCGTGCCCATAGGACTGTACTGGCTGTGAAAACTCCGCCTTCTCCATGCTTCAGCGAAGCTGAACGACTCTAGTTTCTCCTGGTGCTCTTTCTTCGGTGGTGCCCGGTACTTGGGTCTCGGCATTGGCTCACCGGGCTTGTAGACATTGCTCGGCCAGCGGTCTCCGTCCGACGCTTGTGTTGAAGACGTGGACAGCTGCGATCCATTCTCACTGCGATTGGACCTCTTGAAGAAGTTCTTGGCTTTCTCGCGGATGGCCATGACAAGGGATGCACGGAAGAAAGTTTGCTGGGTGTAAGGATGTGGTTTCAGGCTGCGAGCAGGTCGAGGCTCCGGGCTACTGCGCCATGCGATCTGTGCGACGAGGCTTCACTGCAGTTACGTCAAGCTCTTTGGTCCCGTGGTCGTTCTAGCGTTCTGCGGAGAGGCGCGGAGTCGAAGGAGTGGAGGAAGTGGAAGAAGAGCCGATGCACAGCATTCGTTGGGGTTTTTACGAAGAATTACAGAACGTTGGGTGGAATTCTGCCCGCACTGCAGCCATTCCATGCAAGACACACCCGATTTCGAAGCGTAGAAGAAGTGCGACGGGGGAGAAACACGAGGGCAGCATGGCCACCATGTGCGAGACGGAAAGACGGGTACAGGCGGATTTAGACCGAGTCGGCCTTTCTTCCGTTCGAGGTGACATTTACAAGAACATACATGTGCATTTGACGCAGAAATGGCATCAGGAGCCGCGAAATGCCAACCGCTGAGGCTGCCATCGTTCTTACCTCCTGCCCAATGCTGCCCCTCCTGCGCTTTCGTAGAGGCAGGTCGTTGTTCTCGGGAGCGTTTTCGGTAACCGGCGGCGAGCGCTGCATCGGTGGCTGCTGCCCGTGATGCACGGTCTCGTCAAAATGCACAATCGTTCAGCCAGCTGCCGTCAATACTTGATGGAGCTGCCCTAACCTTGATGACAGCGTGCTACCGTGCATCGTCCTTCTAATTGGCAGCAGCTACCGGAGGCAACAGCCGACGACGGAACCGTTATCGCCACAGCCAAGCTCAGCGGCACGGGGTGGAATCGCCACTCGCTGTGCCGGTGGTGGTGTGAGATTGATGGCGATGAGGTTGGTTGATGGTCGATGCCTGAGGCATAGGTGCAGAAAGTCGATCAGAAAAGGTCTGGCTGCCAAAAGAGAGCATACCGTCGACCTTTGCTCCCATTTCTCCAACCTCGAACGATTGCCGTTTCTCAGACAACGACTTCAATGATCGCTCGTGACCGTCCACAACCATCGCCATGGAAGTTCATGCACATAGAACTAGAGCGCTCTTCCATATTTGCTTTCGCCAGGCCCCTCATCCAGTAGCAATGCATCTATCCGCTGTGGCTTGGGAAAAGGCAACGCGCTCAAGGCGGTCAGCGCTGCCACATGGCGTCAGAGTCTGGATCTCGCACCAACAAAGCAATCGAAGCTTGTGCCGTGCCATCTGCGTCCTGGAGAGATTTGTGTGCCCGGGAACCTGTTGAACAATCTCTCGGGCTCGCGCTACGTCGTTCGCCTGACCCCATCAAACAGAGCCGCTGGCGGCAGGCTGCATTGGTGCCGATCAATGTCTCTGCAGAACCACTCACAACCGGATATTGCTGTACACGTTTGTCAACTTTTGCACGCCAACCACGGGCTGCCGCGTCTGCGTGGCAGATCTTGGTAGATGCTGCTGTGCCCATGACGTTGTCAATCGGCATGAGCTGCACACAGCTGCGTAGGCGCCCCGCTCAGGTAGGTGTTTGTTCAACTGTATACAGTCCCAAGCCTCCGAATGTTATCTTGAGAGCTGTGACACAGTCTTGGGAAGAGTCCCTAGACTTCACAGAACGATCACTCAGCATGGATAAGCTTAAGAAAGTACTGTAAGATGCACCTGCAAGTGCACTCATTGTGCAAAGCTAAATCTTCCCCAGCTCGCCAGGCTCCTCCAAGGACGACGAGGTGCTCTACGGCGATGCAGAAACGAGAAAGAGAGAGGGCGTAGCCAAGGTCCACAATTCACAGCCTCCACAGCTGCATCCTACAGAGGGCCCTGGCCAAAAAGAGAGTGGTGGTGTCATGCGCCAGATTCCCAATCCTGGTGGTACGTTGGTAGATGGTGGAGGACATCTCTTGTGACAGCATGGCGTGTCTGAAGCATAGCTAATATCATCCTCACCTCAGGCGAGAAGCATGATGAGTACCACGGCACTACGGCTTCTACAGCTCCGCCGATTCAGGACCCAAGAAAGCTCTCCACGACAGAAGAGGGCCAGAAAGATCGTACCATAACCGATCAAATCCTCAATCCAACCCGTGAGAAGTATGACGAACAGCGCTTCGGAACTACCGCTACCACTACGGACGCTCCGGCAGGGCATGCAGCACCACAGACTGTCAGTCCAAACGCTAAGCTGCAGACCGACAAGGGTCAGAAGGATCACTCTATACTGAGGCAGATCCTGAACCCACACGGCGACAAATACGACGCGGAAGGATATGGCTCGACCGCACACGTTGTGGGACCAGACTCAAACACTGCTGGCAGCAGCACGGGCGCGGGCATTGCAAGCTCTACTGCACAGGGCCTTCCAGACCGTACTGCTCAGTAAGTAGCCTTTCGAAGACTGGCACGAGCTTCGCCGGCTGGGCTAACAGCTTTCTAGGCCCGGTGCAACACAAACCCATCTCGCCGGCGACGCTGCTGTCGCAGGAGGAGCAAGAACACACGCAGCCACCAGGGAGCATGTCGGGCCTACAACGACCACCACGACCACAACCACAACCAGCAGCAGCCGCCAGCCTATCACTGAGCGCGCACACCCACTGGGCGGCCAAACTGTCGGTGGAGACCGCATCAACCCAGTGTCCGCACCACAAGACCGTGCTTTGCAGCCTGGGACAGAGTCGCATGTTGGACGTGATGTGGGCATTGCAGGCGTCCTTGGAGCAGGCGCATACAGCGCCAGCCAACACGACCGACCTGGAGACCACGTCACTCCCACCACTGGGCAGGCGAACACTGCGGTCATAGACCGTACCCATCCTCTGGGTGGCCAAACCGCGCCAGGAGACCACATCAACCCGATCTCCGCCCCTGAAGATCCAGCTGCTGCCTCGTCTACTGCTGGAACTCATTCACACCTTGGCCGTAACGCCGGTATCGCCGGTGTTGGCGCTGCAGCAGGAACCACTGGTATCGGCGCATCTACACAGTTAAACTCGGCGCCACGTGATGTGCAAGATGCCACTTACACTGCTCGCCAGTACAATATTCCTGGCGACAACTGCAGTGGAGTGCCCACAGAGGGTACGTCGTCCTTGCAGAGAATTTCATAGATTGTCGTTGCTGCGTATTCCCATCTTGGTGCCCTGACTAATTCGAAAATAGGCTACGTCCATCACACACGGGGCCCTCATTCGACCGATATTGCCAACATTCTGGATCCCCATGTTCCCGGCGAATTCCCGACTGAGGTAATCTATAGCTCAGCTCAAACATCAGGCCTCGTGCTAATGAACATATCTTACAGTCAGGAGAAGATCGCCATCGAGCTGGTGGCGCGACGGGCGCTGTGCCACCCACTTCAGTTCCCGCTCGCGACTCTAGCTTGACGCATGCACCATCGGGACAGACCAGCGATCACCACCATGGAAGAGATGCTGCGCTAGCGGGCGGTTTGATCGGAGCAGGAGGTGCATACGCGGCGACCAGGGATCACCCTTCCAGCACCACAGGCGTTGCAGGACAACAGGTCGGAAGTGGCAATACGACTTCTGCTGCGGACGTGGTTGGTGCCGGTACAAGTTCGAGCGGTTTGACGGACAGAGGCACATCCAACCTCTCGGGTACTCCCAGCACCACCGTAAAAACACAGCCAGGACAAGGACATCACTACGGCCGTGATGCCGCTCTTGGCGCTGGAGCAGGTGCCGCTGGATATGGGGCTTACGAAGCCACCCAAGGTCGCGGTGATACTGGTCCAGCTAGCAAGACCATTGGTCCACACGACAGCAACATCGCCAACATTGTCGATCCCAGAGTGCAGCCCCAGCCTGAGCTAATGAAGGACTCGAAGACGACGGGACCACATTCCTCTGACCTTGCGAACAAGGCTGACCCACGCGTCAAGGAGTCATCGACCGCAGGTGCTGCTGGCGCTAGCGCTATCGGCACTGACCACAAGCAGACAGTGGGAGAGAAGCTGTACCCAGACAGCACACCCACTAACCGTCCAACCACCGAGCACACAGGCGCCGAGCAGCATCCATACCCCGGTCTGAAGGGCACCGAAGACCAACACCGCGGACGTGATGCAGCACTGGTTGGAGGTGCTGGAGCTTTGGGAGGCGCTGGCGCATACGCCGCGACCAGGGGCCATGATGGGCCAGTCACTGAGCAGCTCGCCTCTAGCCAAGGCACCCAGACACAACCCGCCTACCACGCCACAACAGATTCCTCCGCCGCCACGCAGCCCGGCACAAACCTCCCAGACTCTCGCCACCGCAACAAAGAGGCCGCTCACGCTGGCCAAGCCGGACTCGCCGGTACCGGCGTTGGTGCTGGCGCAGGAGCGTTCGCATCCGGCGACCAATCCGCAGCAAAGAAGACAGGCCCGTCAGCAGGAGCAGTCGACACCCCGGTTCAGCACACCGGTGACCCAAAGTCAATCGCCGCCACCCACAAAGATAACAAGGGTCACTCTTCCTCCCACACGAAGGAAGAGGAGAAAGAGAAGAAACCCAGCCTCATCCACCGAATCTTGCACCCAGGCGAAGGCAAAGAGAAAGAGAAGGAATCGCACCATGATGATAGGAAGCATGACCACGGGAGCAGCAGTAGCCACTCTCACGCCGACGATGGACACAACAAGCTGCACAAGAAAGCACTTGGCGAGGGCAAGACGACTGAAGAGGCAGCACAGCACGCTGGGATTAACGATGGTCGCGTGACTGAGCCTCACACTGGCCTGCCAATGACTACGCAGAATTACGGTAGTGGTCAGGGCGGTACTGATGGTGCGCAGAATATTGCTGGGTACCACGAGACTGATCCTGCTATTCGTGATGCCACGACTGAGACTGGTGTTGGTGCTGGGACTAGTGGTGCGGGATATGCGCAGGCTGGACAGGAAGGTGTCGCTGGTCCGGACTGGGATGCGATTAAGAAGGCGAATACTCCTCATTAGGTGTGTGGTAGAGGAGATGATGAGGTGACGGCCGAGGGCATGTGATGATTTGGTTGTCGATCTTTTCGTGATACACCCTGGGTTTTGATGCGAGTACATAGTGAATTGGAAATACGACAGAATCTGTTACAGTGTCGCGCACATGCTTTCTTTGTATGCAAGTGTTCTGCTTCAAGTGAGCTCACACCGGACCAGGAGCCAGCTCCTCAATCTGTCGCCAGTACCGATCCGCATCCTCTCTAATCAGTGCACAGTGTGGAGCTTCCTCGAAGATGTCCTCTTTCACAAGATATCCCACTCGCCTCGCCTCCTCGGCATGCTCGTGCACATCCTTCCACGGCACGAGCGCATCCTGCTTGGTATAAGTGTATAGTCTATCTATGCTGAGATCGAAGAGGTTGGGGTCATTCTCGAGGCGACGGAGGCGCGAGAGGACATCTTCCTGCCGGAGCAAAGTAACATGCAGGAACCAGCCAGCATAGGTCCAGGCGGTGAGGATCCAGGTCCCGATGAAGCGAATGATCGGGTTGGAAGGCAGCTGCATGACCATGGCTCGGATGCCGAGTCCACGGTGTGGACGACTAGGCTGACAGTCGAGAACTTGGCGGTCGAAGACTTTGCCATGCCCTTGGTTCTTGAGGATCGTGGCGAGGCGAGTGGACGCAATGCCGCCGCCGTTTGACATTGCGTGGAGGAGTATAGGTCTAGAGGTTCTCAGTCAACCTCGAAGTACAGCAGCGCGGTCAGGGTCTGTGCTCAAATCTAGTGGTGAAGTGGAGCTTGATAACGACCTACCTGTTCTTGTCCGAGGAGCCCTTGTAACTCACGATCACGGCCGCAGCGACATTTAGCCGGTCAGCTTGCTTCGCATCTATCACATGTTAGAGATGATATAGTCAAGTTAATTCACATGGATATACAATCTCATCCAGTACACTGCAACCAAGCAGTCGAACCGTTGCCTCATGAGGCTCTCTCCTCATAGCGAGAGCTCACAAGCCGCCGATTCTTACCTGCTGCAATGCCTGCGTTCAGATTATATATCCTGGCAGGACACAGACCGCTAGCAAACGTGTCTTTGATGGAAGACTGGACTAGGAGAATGGCAGAGTCGGGAAAGAGCTTTTGGTAGCCTTGAGTGTACTTGGCGATGTGCTTGAGCTGAGCGCCCATGAATGTGCAGAAGACAATCAGCGAAGGTGATCTTGCGGTGCCAGCATGTTCGTTCTCTGGCCGGTACAATGAGATGGATGGGGCGAGGGTCTTGAAGTTTTCGATGCCGACTTGTTGCATGGCGGACATGTTTGTTGGTAGGACTGGGAAGAGTACTCGTTGATTCTTTGCGCGCTTCAGCAAGAGTCGTATGCTGCGCGGCGAAGAGATTTGGGGGATTTGACATTCGGGATGGCGATCGGTCTAGGCCATTGGAGGTCTTGCTGCTCTCATCCGGGTGGCCGTGGTGACAAGAAAGTGAAGTGTAATGCTAGACTGGACGTAAGATATGTAGGAGCAGAAGAGGAAATACTTAGCCTCTTGTCAGCAGATGCATGTGATGTGCCCTGAGGATGGCATGATGGAAGTCGACGGCGCATCTTGTGTTGACCTCGGGACCATGACACGTGATCTTTGATATAGCTCGATCTCGGATTGCGATAGACGGCCCGCTCCCGACGGATCAGTGTAGCCGAGATAAGTTTCCGGACATCTCAGAAATTTGAAGGCAAGAGCGATCTTTCCAGAGCCTCCACATCGCGTTTGGTGATAGTCGGTTTCCACGATGCCGAAGCGCAAGATTGCTGCGTTGGAGAAGATCGAGGCGGATCTGCCCGCGCTCCAGGACAAGATTCGACGAGATCCAACGTCCTATCGCCAAGACTTCGCAAACCAGTACGGACAGTATGTCTCGATCAAAGAGATTTTGCTTCAGTCGCCAACGACGACCGACGATAATGGCGTAGTGTCGCTGCGGAACCTCATCGACTTCGTTGCTCATGTCGCCGATTGCTATCCTGACTTGACTGCCGATTTTCCCAAGGACCTCATCAACTTGATCGAGCTGCACCATGCGTCGCTAGACCCGGAGCTCAGAGACAAGATTGTAGGGAGCATCGTGCTGCTGCGAAAGAAGGAGATTATAGACTCAAACACACTGCTTAACACTCTGTGGAAGCTGCTCCTGTCCACGCCCTCAAAGGCACTGCGAGCGCTGTGTTTCCAGAAGATCGTTTCAGATCTGCGCACGGCCAACAGCAAGACGAAGAACCACAAGCTCAATCGCAACATCCAGACGATATGCTACAACGCTATTGCAGACGACCCAGCGTCGCCGAAAGGGCTATGGGCAGTCAAGCTTACGCGGGAGCTCTGGAAGAGACAGGTCTGGACTGATGCAAAAGCTGTGAGTGTCATGGAGATTGCTGCTCTTAGTCAGGACCCGAAAGTTGTGACGAGCGGTGTTCGCTATTTTCTGGGATCTGATCAGGAGCGGGAGCAAGCTGCAGAAGAGAGCGACGATGAGAGTGACGTGGATGTGGCTAAGATCAAGCATCAGATTGGCATCAACAAGAAATCCACGAAGCGCAACAAGGAGATCAAGGCCGCGCAAGCCAAGGTCAAGCGCAAGGAGAAGAGGAAGAACGCACATCAGACACTCAACTTCAGCGCGTTGCACCTGTTGCACGATCCACAAGGGTTCGCAGAGAAGCTCTTTCAGCAGCATCTCCAGCCGGCACAACCAAAGGTCCGACTGGTGCTTGAGCAGAAGCTGTTTGTGTTGCAGCTCGTCAGTCGACTCACTGGCTTGCACAAGCTGACTATGATCCCCCTGTACTCCTACTTCGTCAAGTTCTTGTCGCCGAAGCAGCCTTCCGTTACCAGCTTTCTTGCAAATCTAGCACAGGCTACTCACAGCCTGGTTCCGCCGGATGTCCTGGAGCCCCTAGTGCAGAAGATTGCCAACGAATTCGTCTCGGAAGCCGCAGCATCTGAAGTTGCATCGGCAGGTCTGAACGGCATTCGCGAGATCTGCGTTAGACAACCACTGGCCATGACAGAGACGCTCTTGCAAGATCTTGTTCAGTATCGAAAGAGTAAAGACAAGGGTGTGCAGATGGCTGCCAGAGGTCTGCTATCGCTGTACAGAGACGTTGGTGCACAAATGTTGAAGAAGAAAGACAGAGGACGAGATGCTGCTTTGAAGCTCAGAGTCGGGGAAAACCAAGGTCCACGGTTCGGCGAAGTCGATGGAGGCGGCATTGAAGGCATCGAGCTGTTAGAGCAGTGGCGAGAGGAGCAGGGCATCAACAGTGATGATGACGAAGAAGCCTGGAAGAACTGGGATGCGCAGAGTGACGACAGCGAAAGTGATGGCGGCTGGATCAATGTCGAAAGTGAAGGCGAAGACATCGACATCTCAGATTCTGAAGACGAGAAGCCTGCCGCGAAGAAGTCTAAGGCTGGAGATCAGGCTGATCGCAAGGACTCCGACAAGGAGAACAAGGACGAGGAAGATGCTGGTGAGAGAGACGGTCATGAAGCGGAGAGCCGGCAGACCGCTTCCTTGGAGCCAGAGGCAGCTCTGAAACGCGAAGAAGCACGCATGTCGAAGCTCGCCACAACCAGGATTCTGACGCCCGCTGATCTCGAGAAGCTCAAGGAGTTACGTCAAACAGCAGCAGTCACGGCAGCAATGCCTTCCGCAAAACGCCGCAAGCTTCAACAACAGCAGGAAGCCGCACGATCAAATAGGCACGCAGATGACGAGGTCACAGCCGAGCAGATCGCAGGTCTTGCCAAATACGGCGAAAAGCTCACCAAAGAGGAGAAGATCCGCATGGCAAAGGGTGACAAGGAGGACGGCAACGACCATCGTTCGACCGCAGCACGTAGAAAGGAGAAGAAAGAAGCCGAGGGCAAGAGTACTACGAACAAGGAGAAGGCACGCAAGAAGAACTTCATGATGACTCTTGGCAAGGCGAAGAGGAAAGGCAAGAGAAGTTTAGTGGAGCATCGCAGAATCCTGAAAGCGCACGTCGACAGAGGCAAGAGAGGCGGTCGGAGAGGAAACAACTGAAAAAACGCGTTGGAGATTCTTGGTGTGTTACTCCTTAACAGTTTGATACCCATTCGTTCTGCCAACTGCGGAATGGCATCTGGAAGAGCTGAGACTCTCGCCATGCATCGCTCGAAGAAGCGATTCCCAGACTCTCGTCGCTCGCTTCGTTCTATAGCCGTCACCTCCTTCCGGCAGGTCGTAGTGCACGAACTGGTCAGCGCATCCTTCCAGCGTCTGGCCTGCCATGCCACGCCCATCATCGATGAACTCGTCGTGCGCTCTGATGATAGTCTCGACTGGCGTGACACTGAGACGACTGGTCAGCACTTCCCGATCGATCAGCTTAATACCGGTCAATGCTGACCACTCCGGCGTCATAGCCTTGATCATCATCTCCTTCGGCACAATCGGCGTCTTCACCGCGCTCGGGAGGACACAGTTCTCGTAAATTCTCTCCTTGGCCCTCATGAGCGGCGCCACACATCTCACGTACTGTATGACAGCCGCTTTCGCACCGCCATACGACCTGTGAGGAAAGATACCGCCAATACTCGCTTGCCAGCTTGAGGTTGTGGCCTACAATGGCGATGCGGTAACCCTTCGTGTGAAGGTGTTTGGCGAGGACGATGCCCACCCCAGACTATGAGTGTCGATTGATCAGCTTCAGATTTATTGTGCAAGCTTCGTGATGCTGGAATCACTGTCGCGCCGGTCACAATTGCGATTTTGCGATCATGACCATGGCCGTTGCTGTATTCATTCGCATGGCCATTGCCTTCCTCATGGCTTCCATATCGGCCAGCGGTATCATCACCGTTGGTGCTGGAAGGTGCCATCTTCGCACGCGTTTCGTTTGTTGAGGATATTTGTGGGCAAGCCAAGTGAGCACGTCCTGCCACGATCGATGGCGCATTAATCCTCGTTGTCAAAAGCGCACGGCACGACACCAGTGGTATACTAGCTACGAGGTGGATGGACTCCTGGATGAACCGGTTGGCTGTTGCACGATCAAAGCCCACGAGCACGGATAGCCGGGACTAGTCCTGCAAGTCGCAACAACAACAAGCAGTGCGCCCGATGACAGGAGACCCCCTTTACTGCTCGTACACATATGGGTCTTGGTCTTCTTTGGCCACTTCCCCAAGTCACACACTTGAATGTTGATATGACGGACTGTAACCGTCTCCCGTCCAGCATATCCAAGCGCTGTCTTCGATCAGCAAGGACGGTCTGCTCCGTCCCCTTGAGGGAATTGTGGAAAAGGGTGGTTATTCCGAGGCGTCATGGGGGGATCGGCGCTCAAGCACAAGGCAGCAAGTGTCGGGTACATGGAGCTTCATGTGATCGCCGGTTGGCACAGAAAGAGCGGGATCCACAATCGTAGTGATTACGACCGGACCGAGAGAAGAGACCAGGATACGAGCCGGGACTGCACTTTCTTTCGACTTCATCTACGCGGCCCTGTCTCCGGCACAGCTCGCACGCGCACCTAGCACCATGTGGAACTACGCAATACACCAATGATGCTGCTGGTCACTCCTTATCACGATGACTGACAAGCAATAGCTAGCACCGTGCGTCTGTAATGAGCAAGAGTGAATGTCAGGCTGCTGCACCTCGATAAGCGATCTTGGCTTCATTGCTCCGTTAGCCAGAAAGAGGTAAGCTGGGAGGCAAGCCTCAAAGCTTTACTGTACCAGAGATGTCTTCATTGAGGGTCATCTTGAGCCTGCCAAACTTGCAGCAGTATCTCAAACTTGTGACACATCGCCGAGCACCTGTTCAGCCTTTCGAACCTAAAAGTGTGCACCGATAACAAGACGCTGTGATGTCCTCAGGTGTACCTACGACGGATGCTTGGCAATACGGCGTTGTCCTGTGCCTACATACCCCAAGGTCTGGCCAACCTCCTCTGTGCAACCGGCTCAGCCATTCGGCGGCAAGGTCAAGGACTGGCAACGGGAGCGAACATGATCCTCCTTCATCATGGTCCTCGTCGGATCTTTGCAAGGAATGATACCACCTAACAACAAAGACACCACGATCGCATTTCTGTTCCTCTCGCAAGCGGACTTCGGCCGGACGATATACCTCGCCATCGCAGTCGCACAGCTGGGCGTCGAGCACAAGGATCTAGGAATCGCTGGTGGGCATCAGCGGCACTTTCAGATACGCTACCAGTGCTGTTGGCACTACCATCTACAAGACTGTCCTCAACAAGGAGCGCAGAGCTGAGCTGGCGAAGCGCGTGCCAGAGGCATTGCTGGCAGCTGGTCTACCGCAAGATCAGCTCTTACAGCGAATGGCAGTCGTCAGCACGACCGAGATCGCCTCGTACCCGGCAGCAATTGTTACAGCGGCGACTGCAGCGTTGAACGGGGCGTACTGTCATGCAATCTTCGTTGTCGCAATGGTCTCGATGACGTTTGGTATAATGGGCTTGATTGCGTGTGCATGCTGCAAGGACGTTGACCACAAAATGACCAACCAAATTGAGGTCTACCTCGAGAACGACAGGCTGGCGGACAGAAACAAGCATCACTGAGGCATGGGACCTGCGAATCGTAACTGATCATGGTAGGTATTATGAATCATTACCACGCACAGATTTAGTAGGGTCGAAGTCTAGGTAGAAGCAGCCACAACCAATAGACATTAGGTGAAAGTCCAAGCCACCTCAAACGGTCGCAGCGGAAGACTTGCTCGACTTCACCTTGACTTTTCCTGACCGCTTCGCCTTCAGCTGATGTTCAAAATGTACGCGACGTTCGTGCTTCATGGACGTATCTGTCTGTGCCTTCCACATTGCTCCTGCGAGTGCAAGATCAAACCCCTTGGCAATATGCAGCTTGTCGTCCTCGATCATGCCGACGAGGGCCTTGTTCTCGAAAGCCGACTTCGTTGCCCCGAGGCGCAGCTGGTTCGCGTGCAGAACGGCTGCGCGATTCTTGGCGCCGGATGTGCTCTCAGGTGGCATTGGGACCCAGAAAAAGCCATAATGCTGTCGAGTTCTGATTCGGAGCAGCTTCTTGGTGCTATTCGGCTTGACTTTCCACATTCGACGTCTGAAGTGGCCCCGACGAAGATTGAAGAGTGGCGCGTGTTCTTTATCGGTAAAGGTCCTGCCGTTGATTCTGTACAAGGCCTCGCCCGACTCGTCAAATATTTGCCCGTCACGCATCACAAGTGTGGTTGCGTGCTCAGCAGCATGTCCAGTAAAGATCTCTGTTGGCGTAGGCAAGTCCGCGAGGCTGGCCGCCGTCCTTTGCGTAGCATTGGTACGGGTTGATGGAGCTGGTGTGGCCGTTCCGGATATCGCGGCTGGTGGCGTGACAGGGCGAGACTCTACTGCTGCTGTGACAAGGACCACTGCGACTGTTAGCGAGTATACTGACGTTGACGTGCAAGTTCTTATACCTTCATGGTGAGAGGTCGGGTTTTCTGCAGCTGGTCCCTCGGCTGCTGGAGGTGGAACAAATGGCTCGACAGGCGGCGTGATAACGGGAGCGGGTGGAGGGACTGCTGGTACGATCTTCAACGTGTCACCCTCCTTCGTGACCACTGCTGGTGTCGCTTCGGCGTGATGCTCGGCTGCTATGGCAGGTGCTGGCGGTGGATGTTCCACTACTACTGTCAGCAAATATGTCAAAATTGACACATAAGTTGTCGAATCACCTTTAGGTACAGGTACGGGCTCGTTTGTCGCTGGCTCTGGTAGTGCTGGAGGTAAGATAGCATGGTGCTCGACCTCTATCGCAGGTACTGCTAGAGGGACCGCTGTAACTGTTAGCAAATGTGTCAAAATTAACATATAGTTTGTAGACTCACCTTCAGGTACAGGTGCTGGCTCGTCTGCCGCTGGCTCTAGTAGTGCTGGAGGTGAGATAGCATGGTGCTCGACCTCTATCACAGGTGCTGCTAGAGGAAGGACTGCTGTAACTGTCAGCAAATGTATTAAAACTAAGATATAGGTTGTTAACTAACCTTCAGGTACAGGTGCTGGTACGTCTGCCGTCGGCTCCGATGGTGCTGGAGGTGACACCGGCAGTAAGACAGCATAGTGCTCGACTTCTACAGGTGCTGGCGCGTCTGCTACTGGCTTCGGTGGTGCTGGCGGGTCTGCTGCTAGCTCCGGCGGTTGTGGCGGGTCTGCTGCTGGCTCTGCTACTGGCTCCTGTGGTGCTGGCGGGTCTGCCACTGGCTCTGCTGTTGGCTCCGGTGGTGCTGGCGCGACTGCTGCTGGCTCCGCTACTGGCTCCGGTGGTGCTGGCGCGACTGCTGCTGGCTCCGCTACTGGCTCCGGTGGTTCTGGCTCTGCTGGTGCTGGCTCTGCTGCTGGCGGGTCTGCCACTGGCTCTGCTACTGGCTCTGGTGGTGTTGGCGGGTCTGCCACTGGCTCTGCCCCTGGCTCCGCTGCTGGCTCCGATGGTGCTGGAGGGGAGGCCGCTATAACGTCAACAAAAGTATTGAAGATAATTCGCAGACCATCAACTTACGCTCGGGTGCAGGCTCTGGGTCGTCTTCAGCTTGCTTTCGCGGCGATGGAGGTGGCAAGCCGAAGTCGTCAACTGGCTTGGGCGATTCTGGTGCGTCCATAACGACGATGAGCACGCAGCTCGAGTTCAAACAGACGATGTTTGGCGATCGTTAGGTCGTGTGTTGTATGTGTCGAGTCCTGAGATAGACCAGACAAAGACCGAGCCACGGATGAGGACGAGGGAGACTTGCGCCCACTCCTGCATTCTTCGCTCACTGCATAGACGCTCTTGTTGAAGGCCACCAGATGAAAGCAGAATGAAGATGCCCTGAAGGCCGAACGCAAAATGATGTAGACGGACGGATGGTGCCGGAAGGTAAGATACAGTTGATGGATGTCGTTGCGGTGTGTGGGAAATGAAACGCTGTTTTATGTTGTTTAGAGGTTTCCAAGCAGTCAAGAAAGGCACTTGAAATAGCAGGAAGGTCCATCCGCGGTGTTATCATGCTTGAAAGTCAGGTGGCGCTGGATAAGTAATGCAGGCGCGCACGACCGAGGAAGATATAGTCCCAATACATGTACATTACCGCTGCATTTTGCCGTTCCATACTCAGAACGTAGGCTTTGGCCTCTCGTCGAGAAGCAATGTCTTCATGGCGTGCATACAGCAGTCGTCAACCACCGCGATACGAAGTGCGCGCAACGCGAGATGTTGTCCTTGCCACTTCGGCAGAAGCTAGAAGAGTCTTTACTTCCTCCTGCGTACAGTGTCGTAAACGGCAGCTGCCACGCATTATTGAAGCCGCACTGCGGCACTAGACGCATTGCATGGTGTCAATCCATGGATGACATTCGTACCAGACCGAGACATCGCAAATGCCGTCACGACCGCACTATTGGAGTAGCATATTGTGTGCCGGCGATCAGATAACGATGCGGAGCAATGGCCGTATACATCATTGTCCATTCCTTATGTATCATGACTGGTACTGCTTCAACTTGATCACCTCTTGCTGTCGTCGGTAGAAAGCGTCTCCATTGGCGTGTCCGCCCATGTCATTCCGCTTCTCACTTTGCCGTTGCATGTAGCGTGTGAATGGCGCTCCGATAGAAGCACCAACCACGCAGAAGAATGTCGCCACGAAGTTCCAGAACAGAACGGCCAGAGGCCCGATATGAGAGAAGCCCGGTGGGAACTTGATGAATTGATCAACTTGATAGAGATCATTCTGACTCTGGATGTAGAACTTTCGTTGCTTTCGGACAAGCTGGAGGACGGTCGTGAGGTTGACGGGCGCGTGGTGGAAGGGTATAAGCCAGATGGAGAAGACTTGGCTGATGTTTACGTATAGAACCAGGTTGGTCTCGTCGAATGCTACAACGATGATGTTAAGATGGCGCAATCACAAAGCAGAGCCGCATGTCCTCACCAATGGAGTTGACGGTCAGGTCAATCTTTGGGCTCATGACCTTGTACCAGCGGAAGATGGCATGTATCAACCATCGACTGCCCTCGAAGCTACCTGTCCTGCAGAAGGGATGTGTAAAGGATGCATCGGTGGTGAAGTACTCGTTGATAGCCTCCTCCTGTTGTTTCGGTGATCCTTGAGTAAGCCTGTGGACAACATCGGGCACGTCTTGAATAGGGTCATCCATATTGATCAATGTCTATGCAATGGTACCGTGTGTACGTAGCCCAAAGAAGATGGGAGCGACGAGGTCGGGAGCAAGAAACCCCTGGCCGAATTGCCTTTCACATGTCAGCACAGAATACGTGCTCTGCGGTGACGTCGTGATGGACGCGTTCCTGCATCCGCCGATTGTTGAGAAAGGATCGTTGATGAAGCGGCATATGAGAATATGGGATATCCTATGATTGTCTCTTTATCGTCTGCACTTTATTATTCTATTCGTGCTGGTCGCATTGTTGCTAAGCTTGTTGTTGTCTGACGAAGCTCCGATCTGAATCATGGCAGCGAGCTATGTCCAGCAACTTCTCAACAGGCCCTCCATATTCCTCTTCCAGCTCATACAATCGCTTCTCGACTACCTCCTCTCCCCGAATCCACCACCGCCGGGTGCCAAACTTGGTCGACCAAAGATTGCCATCATTGGCGCTGGATTGACGGGCGTCTCATCAGCTTCGCATTGCGTCGGCCATGGCTTCGATGTGCACATCTTCGAGGCGGGAAGCCGCGACAGCTTGGGCGGAATATGGGCCAAGGTCAACAACACCTCGGGACTACAGATCCACTCCGTCATGTACCGTTTCCACCCCAGCGTGAAGTGGTCAGAAGGCTATCCCAATCGCAAGCAGATCGTCGGAGCCATCGAAAAGCTGTGGAAACAGTACAACTTGCAAGAGAAGACGAAATTTGACACCAGAGTGGACCGAGTCTACAAGGACCGCCAGGGCAGATGGATCGTCAACGATGAATCGAACGGACGCTTCGACGGTGTCATCGCCTGCGTGGGCACCTGTGGTGACCCGAAGATGGCACATATCAAAGGCCAAGAACAGTTCAAGGGCACCGTCTTCCACTCTTCTGAGCTTGATGGCAAGGAACATGACGCGAAGGACAAGAAGGTGATAGTCGTGGGTGGGGGAGCCTCGGCGATAGAGGCCATGGAGTTCACAGCCCACGCCGGAGCACAAAAGACTTACATCCTTGCTCGAAGTGAGAAATGGATCATCCCACGGAACCCTTTCATCGACGTGCTTCTAAGCTTGAACATCTTCGGAGCCGAGACACCATTCTCATGGATCCCCGAGCGCCTTCTCAGACTCTTCTTCTACAGAGACCTCCAGGATATCGCACCAGCCGCATCCAGCGGGCAAGGCCTCTTCATGGAGACACCAATGGTCAACAACGACGTCCTCGAACAAATTCGAAATGGCAATGCCAGCTGGCTACGTGGCGACATTAAAGCTTTCGCAGAAAACGGCATCAAGTTCAACCACCGAAGCCAAGGCGTGCCCAAGGGCGGTCCAGGCAGAGAGGAGCTCATTGAGGGCGACATGGTAATCATGGCCACAGGGTACGAGCGACCTACCCTCAGCTTTCTCCCAGAAGATTGCTTCGAAGAGAACTATGAGCCGCCAAACTGGTATCTGCAGGTCTTTCCCCCAAAGCACGTGGACATCTGCGCCAACAACTGCACCTATGTCAACGCCATTGGTACTGTCGGCAACTACCACATCGGCATCTACACCCGCTTCCTGCTCATGTTCCTGGTCGATCCTTTGGCGCGACCGACTGAGAACCTCATGAAGACTTGGATTGACTTCACACGATGGGTGAAACAACGTGCACCAACTGGTGCATTTGACTTCTTCACTTACGCCGAGTTGATGTACTGGTTCGTTTTCATCATTCTCATCAACCCTTTCCGGTGGAAGTGGGCGCTCTTCGTGCTCTGCGGCGTGGGTGCTGCGTTACCTCGCTCTGTCGTGCAACAGGAAGATAAGATCCGAGACCGATTGGGGATTCAGACGAATGGCGTGCGGGAAGAGGGCACTGAGAAACCGGAGTAGGCTTCGGGGCCGGTGCTCTTATGTCCCAAGCATGCGCAGTACTTTGAGGAAGCGTCAAGGCGAGGGGACAGTATCAGAAAGCCCTGTCGTTGCGAGGGAAATGTCCTTTGCTTGTGGACACCCTGAACGAGTATCAACGACCATTCGACGAGAGATATAGACAGCCTGAGATATGGATGTGACTTGCATTTTCATTCTCATCCAGGCCCCGGAGATGATGAGTGGAGACTAGACTATCATTGAACATCCCCACAACCATCACCCCCAGGTGCTATCAGTACCTGCCTACAGCCCTCGACCGTCGGATCCTACTTCTTCAGATTGATTCCCAACCACCTCTCCGCATTCCTGTAAGGGAACCCCTCACATTCTCATCCGTCAACAATCCCGACTTCCCAATCTCCTCAACAAACTGCTTCCCCCTTCTCCGTACCAGAGCAAGGATAACCCACACTAAACATCACATGCTCCTTCAGCATCATCTCAAGCAGACACTTCAGCGGCGGCAACGTAAAGAACCCACTTAGTCGTGACCCATATATTCTCATTCCAGACTGTTCTCAGGTCACGATCGGATGTGCCCTAGGCTCTCGTCGTGTGAGTCGTCCGCTCAAGCATAGAAGGTCTTGTTGGCACTTTGCTACGGCAGTGGGGATGAGGCGTATGTGGGGAAAGACTTGCATGGAGATGCCTCCGGCATTCATTTCCTTGGACCCAAGGTCTGCGAAATCTTCAAGGCGCTCGCTGAGTTTTGATGGTAAGTTGGCGTATCTGTCGTTTTTGGCAGTGAATTTGTTGGAGTTGGAGTCGAAGGGTTCTTCGAGGACGATCAGTGGAGGGGTCATTTTCGGATGTTGACTGTGGCTGCTACTAGGTTGAACGATATGCAGAATGGTTGCCTACCTTTGAACTATTATACTGTGCCGGACATAGGACTTACCCTCCGATCTGCTGTTTTGTGCTGGTCCCTGTTTCGATCGATAAAGGTTCAGCGAGGTGATCGAGAGCCGAGTCCTCTGAGCTACTGCTGTCACTATGAGCGTGATTTTGTCTAAGGGCATTAATGCTCATGTAGATCGATCTTTTTGATCTTGCTTCGAGACATGGTCAATGAAACGACGTTGAATGCGTCAGCCGCATAGCTTATGATCATGAGGCAGTCTTCGTTATTGCGCTTGACGATGTGCTGCCCAAGTCAGGCCTGAAAATCATGGTTGTACTGGTCGAACACCTTCGACTCGCTCTCTTGCGCATTGTACCGGATCATGGGCCGCGATATCGACCCGCCCTGGCTCCTGGCCGGACTGTGTCTGATTCGTGAACATGAGATGTCGAAGAGGAGTGGCGAAGGGCGTCATGTTCGTGTTGCAAGCTGGCTTCCGGTGGAGCTGACAAAGAAGCTAATTCATGTACATATATATTAACCTTGCAATTGAGAAGCATCGATTGCACATACATACATACACACACACACACCATTATGCGATCCTCCACCATCCTCGCAACGGCACTGGCTGCTGTCAGCGCTACCGCGTCCGCCGTCGTTGATCTCAAGCCGAATAACTTCGACGCGCTCATCACCAACTCCGGCAAGCCGGCCCTTGTCGAGTTCTTTGCTCCCTGGTGCGGCCATTGCAAGAGTCTCGCCCCAGTCTACGAAGAGCTTGCCACATCCTTCGAGTTCGCCAAGGACAAGGTCACCATTGCCAAGGTGGACGCCGATTCCGAGAAAGAGCTGGGCAAGAAGTATGGCATCCAAGGTTTCCCCACCTTGAAGTGGTTCCCTGGCGATGGAGGCAAGTCGGAGCCTGAGGACTACAAGAGCGGACGGGATCTTGAGAGCTTGACGGCGTTCATCACGGAAAAGACGGGTGTGAAGCCAAAGGCGGCCAAGAAGGCTGCTTCGTCGGTGGTGTCTCTGACCGACTCCAACTTCGACGACGAGGTCAAGGACAAAGATGTCATTGTCGCCTTCACCGCACCGTGGTGTGGACGTAAGTCAAAGCCGCCTTCTTACACTCGTGACCCATACTAACACAGTCGATACAGACTGCAAGAGCCTCAAGCCCACTTGGGAAAAGGTCGCCACCGACTTCGCCTCCGAGGACGGCGTCACAATCGCCAACGTCGACTGCGAATCTCCCAATGCGAAAGCCACCGCCCAGCGCTTCGGGGTGAAGTCCTACCCAACCATCAAGTTCTTCCCCAAGGGCGACCTCAAGGGCGAAGACTACAGCAGCGGCCGCACCGAGGACGCGCTCGTCACTTTCCTCAACGAGAAGGCCGGCACTTTCCGCGCTCCAGGCGGTACACTCAACAACCTGGCCGGCGTCATCCCATCCCTCGACACCGTTCTTGCGACTCTCAAGGATGGCGGTGACAAGGCTTATGCCGAGCTTTACAAGCAGACTGGCTCGCTGAAGGAAAAGTACGCGGATTACTACGCCAAGGTCGGCAAGAAGTTACAGGAGAACGCTGGATATGTGGAGAAGGAGCTTGCGAGACTTCAAAGTATGATTTCGAAGGGCAACCTCGCACCCGAGAAGCTTGACGACCTGGTTAGCCGAAGCAACATTCTGAGGAAGTTCAAGGGCGAGGAGGTGGATGAGGACGTCAAGAGCGAGCTCTAAACGAGATGAACGAAGAAAAGATATTGTTACGACCGTGAATACCTGAGTGTGCATGAACCCTCCCAAACCAAGGCACAGCGCAGTCCAATCTGTAGAATAGACGAAGAGACATTTTTCTGAAAGCATTACGACACGACCCTTAACGTTTCATAACCCGATGTCTATTCTACACCCCCTGCACCTTCCTATAACTAGGCGGCTTGATCCTCCGTCTGATGAGCTTGCCGGCATAAACCGGCCCCAAACTCGCTGCCGCAATGCCCGCAAACCTCCACCAAAACCCAATACTCGCCACAAAGGACAGATCAAAGTAATCCCCGAGGAACGGTATGCTTCCAAAATACATCACCGCGGTGCCCAAGATGCTGAAGATCATGATCGGATGCCAGGTCGTAACCTCCGCAGCAACCATCACCAGCTCGTTGAAAATCAGCGCAGAGTAGGACACCGAGACCATCCTCTTGAAGCCCATGGTGCCAATCTCAGAGGACGCACTGGGGACGAGCAGTTCGGAGCCGCCTTGGATGATGAGTCCCTGGTAGATTGAGATCGCGACCCAGATGAAGAAGGTGCGGTAGCTGAGATTCTTGCCTGTTGTCAACTCTTTATACAGCTCCGGGTACAAGTTGGCCAGTCCTTCGTCGACGTCCCGGTCGAGAACGAGAGAGAAGACGGGAAACATTGTGTAAACTGTCGCATAGCCAACTAGCAGCCAGTCACGATACAACGCATCCGGCTCGAATTTCGCCGCGATGGAGAAGATTGCCTGGCAGACTGAGATAATCAGACCGCGATGCATGACGAACTGGGCCAGTTTCGCGCTGCGTCGATACGAGTTACGGCCGTGCCAGACGAGGAGTTTGGTGAGGTGGGCGAACTGTGTTATGCTGAAATCGGCTGCGAGGGAAGCTTGACGGCCCTCTTTGCCGACGATACCGACGCCGACGTCTGCGGCTTGGATCATGCTGACATCGTTGCCGCCGTCACCGATGCAGGCGACGCGTTTCTTGGTGAAGGCGCGGATCAGGAGGGCGACGTCGGCTTTTTGGGTTGGTGAGCAGCGGCAGGCTATGACGGCCGGGAGGAGGACTGCTTGAGTGATGAAGGCTTCGCGGTGATATTGGAGGTAGAGCGCGAGGGACTGACCGTCGATGAGGAGGGCGGCGTTGGGGTGGTTGTTGAGCATACTTAGAGCGTCAAGCGCAGCATCTCGTCGTTTCAGGCCGGCGATTGTGTGGATGTGCTGACCTCTGCTCACGAGTTTGGAAGATACGGCGACACATCTAGCGGTCTCCACTTTGTCTCCAGTCAACATCCAAATCTTGATGCCAGCATTACGGAGTAGCTCGAGTGAAGGCTTGACATGAGGTTGAAGCTTATCTTCCACGCCTGTTACGCCTAGAAGCTCAAGATCCCGTTCGAGATGTTGCTTCACCACAGCAGTCATTGCTGTGTCGCGGCCCGATAAGCTTAACGATGCTTCGGCATAAGCCGTAGAGAATGCCGTGTATTGCTGCGCGCTCAATGTCTTCCGTCCGACGACGAGGGTACGCAAACCTTCGCGCGCCATGTTGCCCGTCTCTTCGTCGAGCCAATCGTTGGCAGCTACAATAGAAGTCATGACCGTGTCTGCACCTTTCTGGAAGAAGATGATCTCGCCGTCCTCGTCCTTGCTCAGTCGCGAGCTGCGCACGAAACGAACGATAATTCCCATGCGCTTGCTGTCGCTGGTGAACGGGAAGACGTTGAGAATCTCGACGCGAACTACGGTTCTGTCGTCCCCAGTGAATTGCAACGAGATTTGTCTGCGGTCGCGGTGGGAGAGACGCAACCCGACATTCTCTGTCCACTGCACGATAGCGATTTCATCCGGCGACGATGCTTGGTAGGATATCTTCGTCTGCCCATCGGCATCTTCCTCCGTGGTCGGCGTGACATTGTGGCAAAGTGCAAGTGCCAGCACAAGATCGCGCACACGCAGTCCTATCTCGCGACGAGTACGTGTTGTGCCGCTAAGCGACGAGATATTTGCAGACGGAGTGAAGAGGCTGTCTTCTCCACTATCCTCTGCTGATGCAAACGCCTGCTTGATGTAGCTGCTGACTTCTTCCATAGCGTCCCCACCGTAGCTGACAGTACCGACATGCACTTTCTTGAGCTCCATCTCGTTTCGTGTCAGAGTTCCAGTTTTATCGCTCAGTAAGTACTCGATCCGACCGAGGTCTTCTGGAATGGTACTCGTTCGGACAATGGTTCCGGGAATGCCGGGATCTCTGTGTATGAACCACGCGTGCACGCTTTTACTCATGTCGAGATTGACACGGAGCGATATGGGTACAATGGTGCTGAAAAGGATCACGAACCGCATGGCAGCGACGTACCACTGCTGGTATTTGTGGTGTTCAGAGAGCTCCACCTGTAGTGCCACGAGTATTAGACTTAGAGCAGCGGTCAAGAAACAGAGGATCTTCGTCAGCCTGTTGATCTCATTCTCTAGGAGACCGGTCTTGGACCTCGAAGGAGAGGTCGAAAGCGCGGCACGCGTTTGTGATCCAGTATACACGACGACCGCATATACTGTCGTCGATGAAGCAAGAACAGTGTTCGCCCACGCTGTGTTGTCGATCGTCAAAGGACTTGACTTTGCTTTGGTCGTTTCAGGAGGCTGTCCATCATCGACAGAAGGATCGTATCCTCTGTGCTGCCTGGGTTCCAGCTCGATGCTACCTACGAAGTCGTTGACCTTCTTGTCTGGCTTTCCAGCTGTGACTCTGAGTCGAACGTATTCGCTCGTCGCTAATGTCTGTGCCAACGGCGTCGCCAGTCGTAGCTTCCAATCAGTCTCTCCATCCAGCTGATCAGTTCGGATGAAAGCTTCGCCACCGCCGCTGGGGTCTCTTGAGGTGGTGTTGTTGTCTAGTGGCCGGCCTTTACCAGTCTCGTCACGCAACTTCTGATCCCGCGAGGAAGCACCGTCGTTGACATCTAATAGGGCATCGCCTGACTCCGGTGCATGATCGTGATGGTCACGTGGTTGTGTCGCTGCCTCAAGGGCGAAGCTCTGCAGTATCACGACATCAGCAGGCACTCTCTGATCTTTGCCCAGCACGATCACGTCTCCCACTTTCAGGTCTCGTGCAGGCTTTACAATCTCTCTCACAGCCGATGACGGCGCTTCTGTATCTTGTGTCCTGTACTCTTCATCTTCAGTCTGCTGTAATCTGTCGGTGTCAGCATCCGTGGAGACCTTTCTCCTCTTGCCTTCCTTCTTCTCTGACACATTCTTGATCTTCCTCTTCAGTAGCCCACTGCTCTTACTTGCGTTCGATGCACTTTCCACTTCAAATCTGAGACACCTATAAGCTTCGCTATTGGCCTCTTTGTCCCGCTTCCTCCTATACACATCATCGTATGCCTCTTTTCCCAAAGTGATCGCAAGCACAAACGCTAAAGGAGCAATATATGTACTCAGGTAGCCCATACGCAGCGCCGGTATGATCTGCGACAATGCCACCAGCAGGAAGTACAGGTTGAAGAAGAACTTGAACTCGTTGAAGAGTGTTCGTGGTAGGAAGGACCATGGCGTGTACTTGGCGTTCGAG
This sequence comes from Mycosphaerella arachidis, assembly GCA_001297265.1. Classification (NCBI taxonomy): domain Eukaryota; kingdom Fungi; phylum Ascomycota; class Dothideomycetes; order Mycosphaerellales; family Mycosphaerellaceae; genus Mycosphaerella; species Mycosphaerella arachidis. The sequence goes on from LIHB01000029.1 coordinate 160,864, forward strand.
ACGCCGTTTGGAGGGAAGCGAGTGGGCTGCTTCTGACCGACTGATATCGAGCGTGTCGCCGACGGGTCATGTTCATCCTCGGCTTCGTCCTCGCCCGTGGAAGGCAGCGCGATCGACGTGGATCGATTGGAAAAAGGTATGTACCGCCACAGCCCTTTGCTTCGTTTGCGACGGGGACCCAAATCTTGCTGCGGGAACCTCCTCACACTCGCATTCGTACGTGACAGCAGCGGCGCATCGTCGTCTCCGATGGATAAGCCGGAGCTTGCAGCACTCTCCCGCTTTCTGCTCTCATCATCCTCGTCTCCTCCGACCAGCGCCTGAAGATCGTCTGCATCTTCCTCCCTCGGCCGTCTTCGTCCACCAAGCCGCAAGTTCCGCAGGGGTATTCGTGCCCCAAAGTCGTAGCTTATGCGTCCTGCACTGGGCTGTCGCGAGGGCGCCTTTCGTGCAGATGATGCGGTTCGAGGGTCTAGTTCATTCAAGTCGAGGTCGAGATCCGAGTCGCCGTCGTCATCGTACGCGTCGTCTTGGGCGTGCGGTTTGTGGTAGCCGTTCGGGGTGGTCATGCCTTCAAGTCATCGCCTGGAGTCTATCGGTTGGTCGTCGTGGTAACTTATCCTCGACTCGGTCTCTTACTGAAGTACAGCATGGAATTACAAAATCGTCTTTAAGCGTAATTATGCCGCGATGCTTCCCTTTGTTCGTAGCTTACACGTGGGAATATAATACGCACACGTCCCCACAAGAATAGATGCACACGTGGATCGCATCGCGTACTGCGCCGGCCGTTCCTCGAAGGGTCCAAGTTATGCACAGTCGCGCACGTCGTGCGCAGCCTGATGAAAGCCAACTGTTGTCTGGGCGGCATTGGTCAATATTTGATCGGAGTGCCCTAAGTTTCGGTGAAGGTGTGCACGACGTGCAGCTGTTGGCCGTTCACCATCCTCCTCGCATCTCCTTTCTGCAACTCATCCACCCTCACCCTCCACCCCTGCACAGAGCGCATCCCGCTCTCGGAACTGGCAGATGATGCCTTCAATGTCCATGTACCATTAGACCGACGACACACTCAACTCTGCGCATGCTTGTACAGGTACGCTCCATCTACGCCGGTCATCGCGAAGGGATGATGGCTGCCAGCTGGCCTTGGTCGAACCTGCGTGTCCTTACCAGCGGCTGACACGACACAATGGACAGTAACTCTTTAGCCCGTCATTTACCCCCTGTAATACCCGTTGCCATCTTCACCATGAGCGACGACGGATACCCCAACTTTGGGAATGCATGGACCTCCACTTCAGCTCATCACGCCGACTCGGCATCCTGGCACCCGGCCTTGAGACCCGATGCCGAACACAGTCAGTCTCCAGGTCACGCGAGGGACATCTCGACAGCTTCGAACGACGACGATTTCTTTGATCGATACCCTGCTCCGACTCCCGAGAGGCGGCATCAGGACGAATCGCTACCCGAAGTTGAGGACGAAGAGTCAGATTCGCCTGTTGCAGCACACCGGAATAGCATATCTGTGGAGCGCGTGGTCGAGCAGACATCAGAGGTGGCGTCGGCGGAGGACTTGATGCGCGTGCCTGCGACGGACTGGTTGGCGGAAGGCCCAGGGAGTCGGAGACAGTCAGCCGTGAACATTGAGGACGACATCGTCCAGGTACCGGCGGGGTCGCGGTCCGACGAAGAGGAAGGAGCAGTGTTCCAGCCGGGAGAGTCAATAGAACAGGACGAGAAGCTTGGAAGCATACCGACAGCGACAGATGGAGAATTGGACGGAGAATCAGAGGCAGAGCGATCGGGATCTGGCTATGAACACCAGGGGGAGACGCTAGAAATGGAGGAGGCAGTGGAGGAGGCTCCTAGTGCACCGCTTCTGGATGACCCAGAAGAGCCGCCAACGGTAGAGACAATCCAGCCACAAGCATCGGCACCACCCGTGCGAGCAGTCAGTCAAGGCTCACTGCTGGACTTTGACGGGTCTGCGAGTCCAGGACAGCCACTCCTGAAGGCTCACGCACAACCTGGACATTTAGATCGGAGCTTCACGACGAATTTCACGGAGCTAGAGACATCAGCGGAGGCGGCAGAAGATGAGGTTCGACAGCGACCAGCACCTGTCAGCGACGGGTGGCCTTCTGCGGGAGACGATAAGACCTTTGGAGAGCTACTCGGGAATGAGCAGACGAAGCAGCCGAGCGACGAATTGCAGCAGACAGACGATGGTTGGGGATCGACTGCAGATGATGATACCTTTGGAGAGCTGTTGGGGCAGGACACAGCTGCAGGAAACCAAGAAGTGCACATGATACAGTCAGTGGAGGGTGCCCTTCAAGTAGCGCCAGTGGATTCGACAGAGACAGCCAAGGAGGAAGATCTGGCAGCCATGTGGGCTTCCGCGTTGGACGACGATGAATTGCTAGACGACTCGAACGTATTGGACCCTTCCAGCTTCTTTGGTGACGATGACCCTGGATTTCTGGACGACGAGATATCGACTCCTGCTGAAGCAGCTCCAGCACCTGTTGTGAAGCCACGAGCTCCAGTCCAGGCCCAAAGGACGATAAGCTCTTACCTTCCCAGTCAGACCAACACGCAAGCGAATGCCTATGTTGCGACAAGTACACAGGCTTTCACCAGTCATGGCAGATCTGCAGGCACACCCTCGACGGGTCTCTACGATGTTTACGGACATGGCGCTCCAGTACCGCCACAAAAGGCACAGCCGCAAAGACCGGGCATTTCATCTGCGCAAAGTTTTGTCGACAAGGCGAAAGGTGGATACCAGTCTCCATACGATTTGCCCATGGAAGTCGTGAAGCCCAAACAAAGGCCGCGACCGGCACCAGCGACAACCCAAAACACCGCAACACCTCCGCCAAGGAGTAGCAGCATGTCTTCACAACCGGGATTGCCACTTCAATCGCAGCCGCCCATGGGCACTACGCCACCCTCAAGTGCAGTGTCGGTACCCGCGGCACCTCCGCCAACAGCTGCAAGTGGTGCGGCACCCGTTAGAGGTACACCGAAGTCAGACAGTGGGTTCTTCGCTGATCTGCCAGTCTCTGGCCCGAAGCCTCGTTCTCGACCGTCTGGGGCATATACGCCTCAGCCGCAAGTTGGACCTAATCCTCCCCCATCACAGCTACCGCAACAGCGTAGTCGGCCGTCTATGACACCGCCTATGTTATCTCAGCAATCTGTCCCACTTCAACTTCTGTCGCAGCGACCGTCATATTCTGGGCTTGCACAGCCTGAGAGATTGCCTCTACTTCCTGAGAAAGCGACAGCATCAACTCCATCACATGCGCCTGCCTCGCCCCCACAGAATCAGCGATACTCGCCAAGCACTCTTCCGGCTCCTGCGCAGACACAAACCCGCTTCTCACCTGCTCCACCATCAAGTCAAGTTGCACCGGCCGCCTCTCGATATTCCCCAGCTCCAGCATCACAGGTTTCCGCCTCGAAGAAGTATGGTCCGGCAACCTCGGCTGCACCAACACCTACAGGCGTTCAAGGTGCTCATCAATTCTTACCTAGAACGAGCAGCCCGTTAGCGTTCCACACTGAAAAGCCCCAGCCTCTACCACCGCACGAGCTTCCACGCGGCGGCCCAGTTATGCCGGGATCCCCACCCAAGGCGAACGGTACACGCTCTTCTGGCACCATGAGTCCCGAACGTGCGGCCAGCATAAGCTACGCACCCATCGAACAGCGCATACCATCTGGCTCCAACCTCTCCAGTCCGCCTCAAAGACGAATGACGCAGTCGCCTCCGGCTGTCATGAAGACATCGAAATACGCGTCCGTGCAGTCTCTGAACAGACCAGAGTCAGCCTCTGGACCGGCACCACCAGCACCTATAGCCGCACCCATGCAACCTGCACCTTCCAACAGTCTCCCACCATCCAACCGCTTGCATCATCGCAGACAGTTTTCGAGAGATCTGAGCTTTGCGACACCACACGACGAGCGCGCACATGATCCGCTTGAGCGATGGAAAGGTCACCCGATCTTCAGATGGGAAGAGTCAGGCATCATCGTGAGCAGCTTCCCGCGACAGACCCCCTTTTATGCGGCAGGCCACGGCATTCCCAGTGTGAAATGTACACCAGGTGCTGTCACCACACAGCAGGCGTCCAGCTTCATGCCCATGGATGATCGGAATGCCAAGTTCCCTGGGCCTTTACCTGCCCGTTCCAAGGGCAAGAAGAAAGAAGTTTTGCCATGGATGACTGGCAAGATCGAGGATCTTGAAAGGAAGGCCGAGCTGGTGAGAATGGACTTCCAAATGGAACCTGACTTGAAGAAACGCACGGAAGAGAAGCTGGTGCTGTGGAAGATTGTTAAGATTTTCGTCGAGCATGACAGCCATCTCGAAGGCAGCAAGCAGATTGAAGCTGAGATTCGAGCAGTGCTGCTTCCGAACCTCGCACAAATGAATCAAGTCACGGATCTGCAGAGTCCAGTATCAGGCACGCAGAGCATTCAAGTAGATACAGTCGACAGAACTATCGTCTTCCAACTCCGACAAGCTCTTCTTGAAGGCGACAGGGAGCGTGCTGTGTGGCTCGCCGAGGAAAAGAAGCTATGGGGACATGCGATGTTGATTGCGTCAACCATGGGCCCTGAAGTCTGGAGACAGATCATCCAATCCTTCGTGAGATCGCAAGTCAAGACTGTCGGCAGTGATGCCAGAAGTCTAGCAGCACTCTATCAAGTCTTCGCCGGTAACTCCGACGAGTGCGTGGATGAGCTTGTCCCGCCTTCAGCACGTGCAGGATTCCAGATGGTGTCCAAGACTGATGGCTCGTTTTCTGGCAACCCACTCGAGGGCTTGGACCAGTGGCGAGACACCCTCGGACTCGTAGCAGGCAATCGAACGCCAAATGATGCGCCTTCACTGATCGCTTTGGGCAAGCTCCTGAGCAGCTATGGGAGAGCGGAAGCCGCACATACCTGCTTCTTGTTCGCTCGGCATCTGGCTAAGCATACCGGAGCTGACGACCCAGAGGCAAGCTTCGTCATTCTGGGTGCCAATCACCAGAGCACAGCTGACGGCCTTGCCAATGACCTGGACGCCATCATCCTCACGGAGATCTACGAGTGGGCGTCTTCACTCTCGGCGCCGAGTGGCTCAGTACAGTACATTCCTCACCTGCAATCGTTCAAGCTCATACATGCGCAAGAGCTTGCCGCGTATGGCCTCAAGAGCAAAGCGCAGACATACTGCGAGCACATCACCTCAGCTTACACCTCCACGACGCGACCCTCCCCGTACTACCATCCTACATTCACAACAGCAGTGAGCGACCTCAGCGCATTCCTATCTCAGTCGCCACAGAGTGGCAAGAGTGGCCTGCTGTCGAAGGGTGCCATGAACAAGGTTTCTTCTGGTGCATCTAGTTGGTTCACCAAGTTTGTCTCGGGCGATGAGGACCAGGCCCCTGCTGGTTCCGTCCCCGGTGCTGGGAGTCAAGATATGATTAGTGGTCCATTCGGTGGACTGAACGGAGAATTGTCTGACAACAGCAGAATTGGTTCGGGGCCAGACCTGTACAATCCGATGATGACAGGAGGTGGCGCACCATTTGCGGCTGCAACGCCTTCACAGCAGCAATTCGCGCCAACTTCCGCGCCTAGCAAGTATGCTCCGGCAGCAGCAGGGAATAAGTACGCACCAGGCTCCTCTGGCTCTGTTAGCAGCTTCGGCATCGCTCCCCACCGCGCTGCATCACCACAATCGCGATCTTCGATGGAACGACCTTCATCGTCTTATTCTTCGAAATCCTACGCACCCAATCCACAGGTCCAAGGGTTGAGCGTTCCGCGACCAGAAAGTGGTAGAGCGGCTTCGGACTACAGTGTGGCGGCTTCCCCAGCCTCAAGAAGAGGCTCAGCGCAGTCCCCCGGCTCACAAAGCAGCTACGAACCAAGCCCTTTGCTGGCTGAAGAAACTCCCTCATACGGTTATCAGCCAGAAGTCCCCCACGAGCCGGCTCACGACCCTGAGCCAGCGGATCCGTTCGCCACGCCGAATGGTGTCGAGGCACATACTCAGTCCATACCAGATCAGGAAAATGGTGGATATCAACCACACACGTCAAACTACGAGCCATCTTCGGGTGGTTACGAACCTCCGAGCGGCGGGTATGAGCCACCTTCGTATCAGCCATACCAGCCCGATGCAGAGGAAGAAGATGCTGTGTCGACCAAGCCCAAGAGAAGAAATATGATGGATGATGATGAAGACGACGCCATTCTGAAGGCTGCTGACGCGGCCAGGAAGGCCGAAGCAGACCGGCAAGCCGACGAAGCCTTCAAGAAAGCTGCCGAAGCGGACGCTGCCCGCGATAAGCCAAAGGGCGGCGCCGGTGACAAGAAGGGCTGGTTTGGCGGCATAGGTGGTCTGTTCGGAGGCAAAAAAGAATCGCAAGACATGCCGACCGTCCACAAAGCCAAGCTGGGCGAAGAGAACTCCTTCTACTTCGACAAAGACCTCAACAAGTGGGTCAACAAGAAGGGCGGCGCAGAAGCAGCGGCGCCAGCAGCGGCTACACCACCTCCACCTCGGGGACCCCCAAGTCGAGCTGTCAGCGCCGCCCAAGCAACAGGTCCTCCTTCCGGCCCACCTTCAAGAGTCGCAAGTGCTGCTGGTCTCGCTGTTATGGGTGGCTCACGGGGTTCTCCTTCCATTTCAGGCTCCATCGGCGGATCGCCATCACTCGGTCCGCCTTCCGGACCACCTTCGCGGGTCGGCACGCCAGTATCTGGAGATGGCGTTCCAATGCCTGCAGCCGTTGCTGCACTGAGTGGCAGTGAAGCACGGCCTCCGTCTGCGCCGCCGAGTCGTCCATCAACGAGTATGAGCAACGCAAGTAGTCTTGACGATTTGCTTGGTCAGCCCGCTCAGCGGAAGGCCGGTGGTACTGTCAGGAGCAAGAAGAAGAATCAGAGATATGTGGATGTGATGGCAAAGTAGGGCATGCATGAAGACAGCTATATTGCATGTGGGTCGGACAGGGCGTTTGGAGAGAACACGAACATGCATTGGGAACAAACAGTGGGCATAACGTGCGAATGTTGCATGAATCGCACGAACTCACTGGTCCAGAATAGAGAGGAACATGACGTTTGGATATCCAGGCAGCGCGACTTTCGACTTCTTGTAGCATAGCCCATTAGCATTCTTAATCTGTGAGGCGTCACTTACGAGTGAGACCGCCTATGAACCTCGCCATGCCTCCACCAATCTGACATATCTTTTCATTCCCGAGTAGCAGAAGCTAAGCTAATACATACTCCATCATCCGTCCATCCACGCCACTTGTACCAGTACACACTATGCATCTAGTAAAAGCCAGAAGAACAGCAAAAGAAAGGGATGCACATCCCCGCTAAGCAGATGCTGGGGTATCCAAAACGCAGAATGATTCTGGAAAATAAAGTCAGAGTCTCGAGAGAGATCGCCAGGAGTTGATAAGTGTGCAGAAGACTCATGCTTTGATCGAAGCCTCGACAGGTCAACGCCAGGACGAGTCTGTCCAATTCGGGGCGCGCTTCCTCCAGCTAATGTGAGATGTGAAGTCCTCGCTTGCCGTCAAACTGTGAACGCGCTTGCCATTCGAGTTGCGGCCACTACCGGGCTTCTAACCTTGGTAGCCGCCGTAGCCGCGTCCGAAAGGTGCTGCTTGAGGGAGACCTGGTTGTGGCATACCAGGCTGGGGCATGAAGCCGCCAGGAGTTTGACTGCCAAAGCCGCCAGCGCTTTGTGGCATCTGACCAGGAGTGCCCCAGCTACCTGGAGGTGGCTGCATTGCAGTGGCTGACATTGGGTTCTGGAAGCTGCCAGGAATTGGGTGCTGCCCGAACTGTCCAGCAGTGGCAGCTTGTGGTGACATGGTAGGTGCACCTGGCTGACCGTATTGTGGGAAGAACGCCTGCGGAGTGCCTGGGTAGATAGCCGATTGAGGTACAGCAGACTGAGGTGTCTGCGCTGGGTTGTAACCATCGAACTGGCCAGTTGGAGGACGGTCCTTGCCCCACTTTGTGCTCGTTAGCATTCGTACACCATGAATAAAGGCTTAGACATGACTTACGCTGCACTTCAATGGTCGGCCATTAACGTTGTAGCCACTGAGCTGACAGATGGCGTTGGCCGCGTTCTCGTGCGTGTCCATCTTGATGAAGGCGAAGCCGCGATCGGACTGGAATCGTGTCTCGGTAACATAGCCGAAGTTTTGGAATAGTGGAACAAGATCGTTCTGGGTAGTGTAAGGCGTCAAATTGCCAACGTAGCACGTTGTCTGCCACTGTGGAGTCTGATTCAAAACCATTTCGTAGGATTGCGCGCCACCGGTAGGGAAGGTGTGGTGGCCATACGGAGTGGTGGGGGTCATGCCCATCTGTAACATCGCCTGTTGTTGCGAGAAGGATGGCTGGCCTTTCTGATTCGCCCAATTACAGCGGATAGCACGCGAGCCGAGCCATTCTCCATCCATCGAGCTGAGAGCCTTCTCAGCTTCGCCCCGGTCGCGGTACGCCACGAAACCGTAGCCACGTGAGCGACCAGTCTTCATGTCCCACATGACTCGAGCTTCTGACACAGTGCCGAATGCCGAGAAAGCTTGCAGAAGGACTTCATCGTTCACCTCGTTGGAAAGATCGCCGACGAAAATGTGGAAGTGGTTGGAAGTGTCCTCCTTGGTGTTGGTGTTTGACTGATAAGCCCAATTGACGCGAATCTCTTGTTGGTGCACGCGCCTCCCGTTGAGGGTCTGCATGGCTCTTTCCGCGGCGCCTGGGTCGTCGTATTCTACAAAGCCGTAATTGTAACCCTTCGACTGGAACTGTGAGGAGTTAGCTTGATCTGGTATGTTTGTCGTGATGCAGCTATGCGGTTTGCTTTTCCGGTTGTGCAGAGTCAACGAAGGTCGCAAGCACATCACGAGACCATTGCTACTGCCATTGAGGAGCTCCCGCCTGCTTGCATGGTCACATGCTCGGGTACTCACGTTCTTGTCTGGAATAATCTTGACATTCTGCACGTGTCCAGTCGTCTCAAAGATCTGCCTGAGCACATCTTCGGTAACGCGCGGGTCCAATCCTCCGACGTATAGCGCTCTCTTGTTCGGTTCGGGTGCAGCGCGTCTCACGTGGCCGCCGGCGCTGGACGGCGACAGGATGCCGCTGAGGTCGATCTCGCCGACGGCAGTGGGTGTCGGGTTGGTGTTCTGAGGGATGGTGAGGGACGGGACCGGTGGAGGAGGCATGTGACTTTGGGAGCCATTCTGCTGAAAAGAAGGCTGACCGGGCGCAACGCCAGCTGGAACAGGAGGTAGCGAACTGCCTGAAGAGGCTGAGAAGTCGGCCATGGTAGTGGAGAGTAGTGGTCTTGGAGATTACAAAGATAAGGAGGCGATTATAAGCAGAGAGATCCAAAGAGGAAATGCGACGAAGCCTGAGACGCAGCTGCGTGATGGATTAGGCGCCGGAGAGGCTGACGGTCCTGCAAAGGGAAGAGGAACGCACAAAGAGACAAACAAGCTGGTGAAGCCGCTTAGCTGGTATGTATCCGAGAGGGAGAGGCAGATATACACCCAGTACCCACGTCCTGCGTGTCCGGTGCGGCGAGCGGTGGAGGAGCAGGAGGGGGTGGGGGGCTGTGCTTGGGTATTGCTGAGGACGGACAAGAAGAGTCTGCGCAAAGGTCGAAAATCGTTGCTTCAGGGACAAAGCAGGAGAACCCGTGATGGACGCTCCCGGAACAAAAGAGACGGCAGAAACGAGGAAGACGACGAGGAAAAAGAGGTCGCTGATATCGTTCGACGGGAGGGGAGGAGAAGAGCAGCAGCAGTCGCCAAAGCTCAAGGCTGACTGCGCGAGAGAGTGGAGAGGCACGTGTGCGGGACGGGAGGCTCTTCTTCGCTTGCCGGCCCGCGGCACGAACCTCCCGGTGAGGTAGCTAGCCACAGTGAGACTGTCACGTGCCTGACCGTCCATGCTTCAACAATAGTCCTCCAACCTCGTCTCACCGTCGTGGAAAATATTGTATCAGCAGCCAACTGCCCGAAAGAAGACTCACGTGGCGGGCCCCGTAATCGAAACACTCTCTCGTTACGTACACCAAGGCCTTGCTACCATTGCCCGTCACGGCAAGCTCTACTTCATCGGTGGCGAAGAACGACAGTCTTCAACCCAACACATATCAACCCACGCCATAACGACACTCCGCATAGCTCCTCTACCTCCCAGATTGGTCATTCGAGATGACCCTCAACACTGAGCCTGCGAAGCTGCTCGATCAACTACAGAGCGATCTGAACCTCGTCGTATGTCGTATCGCTCGCTCCTCGAAGCTCAAGACACTGACTTTCGCAGCTTGAACAAACAGGGAGGGTATTCGCTGCCATCAACAACAATCCGAATGTGCCTCCGACCGCGCAGGCCAACAAGCTCAAGCGTGTTCTGCCCGAGGTTGACAACCGGTGGCACGAGACCTTGGACCAGCTAGAGAATGACTTGGTAAGGCGGACGCGAGGACGTTATGTCGTGCAGAGGCTGACTCTGATACTAGCAATTGGCATCGATAGTGATGCGCCGTGATTTGGCAGTCCTTCGAGAGCGTTCCGGCGTGAAGCCTATGCAACAAGATATCAAAGTGCAGCCGCAGCAGGAGATTGCGCCACCCGCCCCGGAGCCTATCAAGGAGGACCCTGTTATGCCCGCGAAACACGAGCAGCAAGCTGATGTCGAGATGTCGCATACCGAACCGCATCGCGCTGCAGAAGATGTCGCGATGCCAGACACCGGAGCAGAAGACCCTCAAGACACACAGCAAGCACCATCCTTCGACGAGCTGATCACGGGGGAACCAGCGCCAGACCCGCCGAAGGAAGATACGAAGCCCAGCGTCGCAGCACACACGCAGCCCACCGCAGAGTCTCTGGCAACATCAGACACCAAACCGTCATCCAACGACCTCCAGATCGACACGAAAGCACCCGAAGAACAAAAGGCCGACGCCAAGGACGAAGAAGAAGTACGCGACACCGCCAACGAGCTCGAATCTCTCCTCGGCGGAGCCATCAGCGCCGAACCCGGCGAGAGCACCGACTTCAACTTCGATCAGAATGGGACGACCGACATCGACTTTGGCTCATTCGGCGCAAACTTCGACACTAACCCTACCGACAACGATGATATCGCCTCGTTATTGCCAGGTCTACAGGACTATGCCAACACTCAGGACAACTCGGGCGCAAACGTAGATCTCAATGCCCTCTTCGGCACCACCGACTCCAACAACGGCATGGACCAGCAAGGTGCAGGCGAGCAGCGTGACACGACCTTCGACGATCTCCTGGATATGACTGATATGGGAGACTTTGGTGGTGGCATGGACGGCGATGGGAGCAACCACAATAACAACGAGGCTTTCGACTTTGACTCGTTGTTTGACTAGATATCCAAGCGTTCAAGCATATCTGGCTAAGTAGTGATGCTCATAACTTTCTTTCTTAAAGCAGCGCGAGAAGACAAATCGTAAATGCATCACCTCTTCTTCTTCCTTGTCCCGAAACATGCCCAAGATGTGTTAGATGTCGAGATAGTGAGACTAGCTCTACAACGCCATAAGTGATGCCGTTATTCGTGATGTTCGTCATCGATGCTTCGAGGTTACGTAAGTCGTGTTTGGATGTCGCGTAGCAGCCAGACTGCGAAGAAAAGGCTGCAGCAGTCCTCAAGCCGAGTGACGCGTCGCTCACAACGACATGCTCTGGTTCCGAAGCAGCGGGCGAGCACGCTCCTGAACACTCCCCTGCTGCCATGCACAACTGTCGAAACAGCGTCTGAGCAGCATGGTCTCCGCGCTTAGACCAGCGAAATGATTGAGGGGAGACCGTAAGCCTTGTCCTCTTCTGAGTCATCGATGATGACCATCTTACCCTTGGCATTTAAAGCCTTCAGCTCCGGTATCTGCTCTTGAGTGTATCGCTGAGAGGTCATGATACCGGCGAGTGCGTCAGTGTAGCAGACAGGAAGGTCACCCTCGAAGGTGGCCTGCTCCAAGCCACGGACACGCTTCAGCTCTCTCAGGCAAATGTGGAGCTGCTCGTCCGGATAGTGGTAACTGGCGGCGTTGGAGAAGTGGGGCTTGAGAGTATCCTTGAAGGAAAGTCGAAACTTCTTCAGATGAGGACTAGTGGCCAGTGCGAGCGCGAAAGACTTGTCGATGTTGAAGATCCACTCCCAGCTCTCCATGCGTATATTGATGGTCTGGACGTTCTTCAGAGCACCGCGAGAGATGAAGCACATGACCCTTGGGACCTTGTCTTGATCGCCGATGTTGTGGTCGCCTGGGAAAATGATGTTGAGAGGCTTCTTGCGAAGTACTTGCAGAGCTTCAGCAGTGTACTGCTTGTTAAGCACTAGCATATTAGGTGTGGAGCGGCGAGGGTATGGGAAGCGGACGCTCTTATCAGGCCAATTGGCCATAGCACGGATGAGCGACTTCGTGATGTCAGGCCAATCGACTGCCTGTTCGTAGATCATGTCTCGAACTTCTCGGGGGAGGTCTCCAAAGCCGACAGCAGGCTTCTGCATGCGGTCCTGCATCTCGCGAGCTTGTTCAGGGATGAGACCGATGAGGGTGACCTTCTTCACGTTGTGTACTCGACGCAGGGAGTCGATGGCCGCACGCATCTGATCGCGGAAGCCACAGTCATGGCCAGTGGCCACACACTCAGTCATATGTTCTTTCAGACGGTCGTCGCCGAACTTGATGGTAAGGTCCTTGAGGTTGTGGCCTTCAGCAAGGAGTGTGCCGAGTTGTTCGAGAAGACGCATGTAGCCCTTCCAAGACTCTGATAGGATGCGACATTTGATAATTGGATGGCCGTCGTCGGTGATGTGGATGGAGGAGACCTGCTGAAGGAGGCGAGGGCTGCGGCATGTTAGTGGAGGCATCGTATTGTAAACCATCGCTCAACGTACTTGATTACTTCCTTGACGTTGCAGGTGGTTAGCAAGCCGTGATGGAAGGTGACGCCACGCTTCTGGAGGATGTAGGAAGCTTCAGCGAAGATTTGTTTGTTCAGGAGAAGAAGTGTTGGTGTTCGCTTGCGTGGAAGAGGCTCTGACTTTAATTTTTGGACGGCTTTGGTCCTGTGCACGAGATGCTCATGCAGCTTGTCGTAGAAGGTCTCGATACCGTAGTATCCGATTACCATTTCGTAGATCATGTTGCGGAGCTCGGGTGGAAGGTCGAGGAACTGTACTGATATCAGAGTCTTTTCGAAAAGCTCGCACAAGTCGATCGCCGTTACCGGAAGAATGCGGCGGACCAGCTTACACTGGTACCGAGTCACGCGTCTCCCTGTCTGGAAGAGAGTGGTTGAGGTCTGACGTTCCTTTACTGATGTCAGTAACTTCCGCAAAGCACCACCAGAGCCCTTAACGCACCATTTTGAAGCCTGATGTTGGCACACTTTTGGAAGTCGTGTCAATAAGATGCACTGCTATTGTCGAAGAAAGGTCGCTGAGTAGGCGGGACTAGGTGACTAGATGCGAAGAGGTGGTTGTTGCTATTGTTGGCGTGATGTTGAAAAGAAAGGTTGCCATTGTCGCCGTAGAAGTATGCCTCTCGTCAATGGCACCAGACTAGCGCCACTTCAAACCCTGCAGGAGCTAGCTTACCGCTCTGCGTTTCAGAATGAGTGAAGCTGATGTAGTCTTGGGAGACACGTGGGCTCCGGTCGGGAAGTGTTCTAGAGTGGGACATCGTTGACCAGATATATCGGAGCCAACATATCGATCGTCGGGTGGTAATTCGTACTATTACCCCGTTGCAGATGTCGTAAGAATGCGAAAAGGCACTTCTGACATTATTCATGGTCTCCAAGTGGCGTTGGCGATATATGTCATAGATCGTGATACCCTCCTGTCTTCAATGGCTACCCGAAGCCTCACAGCAGCATCTTCCCAGCCTACCTTGCTGCTTGCCTTAGCAGCCTTCACCGCTCTTTCATTGTAGTGAATTCAATCACTTTCGCGACATAACCCTTGCCAGGAATCAAAGCTTCGCTGCTGCCTGTCGCTTTCTATCGCGTGTGTACCAATCACCGGTGTAACGTGTCTTCACCCACTCGTCGTAAACTCGCTTAGCCTCGGAATTGTCGTTGGCCTTCAGCATCTGGTCATACACCTCCAGCTGCTTCCAGAAGCCAGGGTTGGGATCCGCAACGCCACGGCCCTCTTGAAGTTGAATGAGAGCCTCATCAGGAGAGACGCCGAACTTCCACATCAGGTACGCACAAATCACAGTTGCAGACCTCGACTTGCCCATAGCACAATGGACAAACACTCTCCCGCCAGCTTTGATCGCAGCTTCGATGAAGTTGTTCGTGTCAGAGAAGTGCGCCAGTATATTCTCGTTGGGATCGTCGTCTAGTCGAACCTGCATGGTAGTGTATTCCTTGAAGTGGCCAGTTCCATAGAGTTCGTAGTCGAGGACAGAGAGGATATGTGTAATTTTGGCGTCACGGAACATATCCTGACGTTGATACAATGCGTGCAAGCCACCGATGTAGACGCCTCCGGCTCGTGGGGCTTCATCCACCCAGCCCATAGTGGACAGACTATGTTATCATGAGGTTAGTGTGTCCGTCGATGAAGTGAATGTGATGACGATAAGAGGTCAGGAAGGACAGCCGAGGACGAGATGAAGTTGATCTTGAATTGTGTGGCCCGTGCGCGTGCCGAGGTCTTCGCGGCAGACGGCAGACGGCAGGCTGACATATGTCAAACGTCGTGCAGTGAGACAAAGTAGGTGAGATGGGCAGATACTCAAGAAGACGCTGGAAGTGAAGGTGAGTCGTAGCTACGGACGGCCTCCTCAGCAACTAACGCTTGAGCGTCTTCTGCTTCTCTGCACTTTCAACGACCTTCTTCTTGACAGCCAAACCTTTGCGACCTCTGACGGCGTTGACATATCTTAGAGCAACGTTCTCCTTATCAGCAAGTTCACCAAGATCTTCGAGCTCTTCCTCCGTTCGAGGCACCCAGTATGGATCCTGGTCGACGGCCTCATACCCTTCAAAGACCAGCTGAGGCTGTGCAAAGCCAGATGTACGCTGTCTAATCTCGTCGGAGAAACCGAAAGACTCTGCGACTGGCAATAAACACTGGATAGTGAAATTAGTCGATGGCTCCAGCAGCGCTTCGCTTACAATGCGACCTCTTCTCCGAGTGATGACGGAGTAGACGCGTCCTAGGACTTCTGCCGATGCCTGAATCTCGCAACTGTACATTGCAAGCAGTATGCGCGGGCTCCAGTCAAGGAAGCCTTGACGTACGGACTCTCGTACTGTGCGGATAATCTCGCCAGTGAGGCGCCCAATGTTGACGCTGACTTCGTCCTCCCCGAGCTCGATCTGGACGTCCTCCAGAAACACGGCAACACCTTGCATTGGCTCGTGGCATAATGGACCTTGATTCGTGGCAAGCTGAAACCCATAAGCGATCTTATCCGCCAACGTGGAGGCATTATCTCCCTCATTTTCTGCTCGTTCCTCTTGTTCCTCTCGCAAGCTGAGATGAGGTCAGTGATCAAATCCAAGATGGCAAACGATGGTGAAAACTCACAATTTGCCGCATATTCCAGCTCGTGTGGCATCAATCAGCACGTTAGGTCCTACGCGACGTGGACCGAAGCTGGTGATTTTCTCAACAGCATCTTTCCATACTTCTCGGTCGGCCTTCTCCTCAGCAAATGCGTTGGCCAGGCCCTGCTTGAATTCAGCCATACTGAGCTGTTGACCTCCCTCATCGGACGCATCTTCGGCTTCAAGCTCATGTTCAGTTGGCTCTTCTGGCTGCCCTGTCCCATTGTTCTCGGCGCCACCTGTCAAGCGCTCCTCTTCTTGTGCTTTGCGCTCCGAGTAAAGACGCTTCACGGCTCCAGTATGCTTGATCAGGAACTCGGTCACGGGCGCTGGCAAGGGACGCACACTTAGGCGTAACGTGACATGTTTGCTAGACGTGACACCCTCGACTCTGCCTCGACCAAGAGTAGCATCCCTTGGAGCGTTCATCTCCTCCGCCTTGACGATGCCCTCTCGATATGGCACGATTGCCTCGCCAGCTTGAATATCACACTTGGCAAATCGTTCCCTGAGGTCTTTCAAACACCGCTCGAGATGCAATTCGCCCGCCGTCAATATGACATGCTCGCCGCTTTCCAGTCGTTCGTAAGACACGGCCGGATCTGCTTGCTCAAGTAGACGGAGACCGCGAACCATCTTGTCCAGATCTCCCGGGAACGAGGGCTCCAGCGCGACTCGCACAATCGGGGCGTTTGTGGAGATGGCAGAGGTTGACGACAAGTTGGGAGCACCTTCGAGTCGTGATGAGATGGTGCCGTTCTTGAGAATCGCACCTTCGAGACCAGCAATGCCGACAATATTGCCTGCCGGGACAGAATTGAGGCTTTCTAAGCTGCGGCCCATCAGCAGATACAGCGCTGTAATGGTCACCTTCTTGGGTTGAGGATTGGCATGCGGCCGTGCAGGAGAGAACTTTGGTGGCAAAACGTAAATCTCATCGCCGACAGTCAATGTGCCAGAGAATATTCGTGCGAATCCAATCAAGTGTTCTGGGTCGACGTTTTGTTCGTGGTCGTCGCCACTAGCTTGGACAAGATCGTCCTCATCGCCGATAGCAGCACTGGTCAACGCATCTGCAATGGAGTCAATATCTGCTTCGCCGTTTGCTTGCGCCTGTGCTTTGGCAATCTCAGCTCGTTTCTTGCGACCGAGCTCGCGAGCTTCTTCAGCAGTGAGAGCGCCATCACGTCGCTTATTAGTGGGTAGTTCGCTTTCTGGTATAGAGACCATCTTACTCACGTAAGCTACAATAGGTTCTCCGATTGTTGCGTTTGAATGTGTCATGACATCTTTAATCTTGTCATCGATATGTTCCGAACCCGGTGACTGTTCGAGTAGCGTGGGCATTCTGGCTTCCTGCGCTGCTTGTGGCGATGGAAGCCCTTCAGTGACAGAGACCAAGACGGCCGTGGAAACAGGAAGCCAGGCAGAGAACACAGCACTAAGCAAGGCTTTTGGATCGCGAGAGCGCATGATGTGCGCTGGTATGTTGATGTTGAGACTCTTGACGATCTTCTCCAGCAATGCTTGATCACCCTTGTTGTTCGGACCGCCTAGAGTCGCATCATACACAGCCCAGATCTGCTCAAGCACGAGCTGCACGAACATAGGCTTGAGGTGACGTCCCTTGAGATGCTTTGGTCCCAGAATGCGCTTCGTCTTGGGATCCAAGTAGAAGTCTCCCCACAGGACTTTCTCGAGTGCGTTTCGATTGATGCCAAGCTTCCTTGAATATATGCCAGCAAATTGTCGCGGAGTAAACGCCCATCCATCGATCGCAGAGCAGAAGATGACGTTGTTTTTCTCGGGCTCGAAGTAAATGTCCTCGTCGTCTTTCTCCTCGTACTCAACTGGTATGCTGGCTGTCACAATCCCTCCGTCATCTTGGGTAAGACTACTTTTTCGTGTGTTTGTTGAGCCGTTCGTACTCTCGGCGTCTTGATCGTTGGCCGCCGAGGCAGCATTGACCTTGTCGTCGATACGTTCTCGCCACCGCAGATCGTCTTCCATGCGCTCACCTAGTGCGAAGCTGCCCATGACTGCGTTGACCTGCTCAAGTAATTTGGAAAGATGAGTGTATGCTTCGCCGGGACTTAGCTTGAGTTCTGTGATCAGGCGATCCATCTTGTTGATCACTAGAAGCGGCTTGAGCTTCTCAGCCCATGTCTGACGCAGGACGGTCACGGTCTGAGAGCAAACGCCTTCGACGGCATCTACAAGAACTATGGCTCCATCACAAAGTCTTGAGGCTGTCGAGACCTCGGAGCTGAAGTCGATGTGACCTGGGGAGTCGATGAGGTTGATCAGATATTCCTTCTGCTCGGGTTCTGCTTCTGGCGCACTTCTCCGCAACAACGAGAAGTACAACGAGATGGCCGACGACTCCATGGTGATACCACGTAGTTGCTCATCTGGCCGAGAATCCAGGTAGCGAATCTTGCCCGCGAGTTTGGGAGAGATAATGCCATTTGTGGCAATCAGCGCATCGGTCAAGGAGGTTTTGCCATGATCCTGGTTCTATCGTCAGCGTGGCGATAGCATCGAGGCGCGCGGCGCACATACCACGTGAGCCAAAATGCAGATCTGTTACATATTAGCTGCGAACCCATCAGTATCAGAAGTGGCTCTTCGAGTCATCACCCACGTTGCGAATGCCTTGGATTTGATTCTGCAGCTTCACTAGCCGCTCGGGAGGTATGACTGGCATCGTGAGGGAGGACCAGCCTCTGTGCGCAAGTCGGTAGCAACAGAGACAGTGGTGCAGAAAGACGGTGTGTCGTCAGATTAATAAATGTATGGCTGGATGTGGATGTGCAGGTTGTCGCTCGACACGGTTCAGTGGTGCGGCGGGGCCCTCTGCTTCAAGATCGTCAGCTTAAGCCGTCCACGACCGCCATTTGTCTCGCGCTCATATCGTTTTTCTTGTTCTTGCCCGGAATAATATCCCCTCGCCGCAGCAGATCTTGTCCGGCAGTCCGGCAGTATTGATGCCTTGCGACAGTATCTTCATTACCTCGTCTGACTGTTTGGCTGATAATCGCGACTGCTTCGCACCGGTGATCTGACCATACAGTAGCTCTAATCTCCAGACCCTAGAGACCTTGCCCAACGTCGAACGAACTCGCACTTTGGCTGCGTACACTGCACTGTTGAGAGTCTCCTGGGCCCGGGTGGCGACGAGACATCTTGGATGCGACGACGATGGCGGACGTAGCACCGCAAAGCCACTCACAAGCGGTCGTGACGCCAAATCTGCTCCCCTCGAGCATCACGACACCAGGCGCCCCCACCACGCCACACAAGAAGGCGCGCATACAAGGCCTGACGGTGGACACGTTCTCGCCCGTGACACAGTCCGGCAGCTACGATTTCGACAGGATCATCAAGCAAGGCGAGGTTCTCAAGAGAACGCGCAAGACGAAGGTAGGTGGGTTTGTTTGCGTTGGGTTGAGACACTACGTCGAGCATTGTTCTAAGGAGAGGCGTAGTCATGGAAGCCGATCTGGATCGTGCTGAGGCCCACTCTACTGTCGATCTACAAGGACAAGCAGGAATCGAGGTTGCGACACCAGATCAACTTGTCTGACCTGACCGCGGTGGCACGACAGAAAGACCCAAAGCGGAAGGAGAAGCACGTGTTCGGCTTGTTCTCGCCCTCGCGCAACTTCCACCTCGAGGCGTCTTCCGACCACGAGGCACAGGAGTGGGTGGAGCTCATCCGGCGGGAGGCGCGTATGGACCAGCAGGAGGAGGAGATGCACCTGGCAAGCCCAGGCGGCGGGAATGCTTCATACAGGGGATTCGAGCGCAGCATTGATGCATATATCAGCCCGTCGGCAGATGAACGTGCCGCTGGCTACAGCTCCTCGGACGTAGAAGCATTCGGACAGAGCCAGCCTCTGCCGCGACATCGAGAGAGAACGAGCATGACCCACAGCAATCGAAGAGCCTCCCAAATGGACTACTCTGGCGCAGAACATGGATCTTATTCGGACTTTTCGGACTCTGCTCTAGGTGCAACGGCGCGAATGTCAGCGCTCTCACTAGCTTACACAGAGGGCCGACCGTCGACGTCGAGCACGCAGCAGCCTCACATGAGCTCTGTATATGGCTCAGCACCACCGCGACCATCTATGGGCGCTCGGAATGCCAGTCAGCTGTCCGGGATCGGCATAGCACTTGACGATAAGAAGCCATCTGCAGTCTCCGACGAGGAGCGCATCATCTGCAATGGCTGGATATACCTCCTTAAATCTCGGTCTGGCGTGCGACAGTGGAAGAAGGTGTGGATGGTGTTGCGGCCCAAGCAACTCGCTCTATACAAGAACGAGGAAGAGTACACCGCTCAGCTGATCATCCCGTTCTCCAACATCATCGATGCCGTTGAAATTGATTCTCTTTCCAAGACCAAGACATCCTGCATGCAGGTACTGAGCGACGAGCGGAACTACCGCTTCTGCGCTTTGGATGAGGAAAGCCTGGCGAAATGGCTAGGTGCCTTCAAAAGCTTACTTTCGAAACGGAAAGCAAAGGCCACGGTGGCAACATGAATCATGATTATACCCTTGTGATACCAATCTTGCCCATTCTTTGT
The DNA here is from genome assembly GCA_001297265.1 of Mycosphaerella arachidis. Taxonomy (NCBI): domain Eukaryota; kingdom Fungi; phylum Ascomycota; class Dothideomycetes; order Mycosphaerellales; family Mycosphaerellaceae; genus Mycosphaerella; species Mycosphaerella arachidis. The sequence continues at coordinate 181,132 of LIHB01000029.1, forward strand.
ACATATTGACTGGAATCGATACATTCCATTGGATACGGCGCTGTCCCCCGGTCAAAGCAGAATCTTTCGTACTTGCACACCGACGACATGGCTCAACACGGAAGGGGCTCTAGGATCTCGGTCACCTCCAAGCCTGCGATTGGAACACACTTGTTCTGCTTTTCTGACTACGGCCGGGCATCAGCCTCGTGATGTATGCTCGGGCAGTGTTGACCACATCAGCCGCTCGAAAAAGAACGACCGGTCGATGAACCAAGTGACTAAGAGTCGCAATTTCTGACCGATTGCAATCTTCTAAAGGACCTCAGGCTTGAAAACTCAACCTTACTTTTGGAACACTACTCGACATCGGCGCAGCCGTCACGCCACTTGTCGTACTGGGCAACAAATGCTGCCTATCAAGCCTCTCGTGACAGTTCCCTACAGGCCGCGATATCCATGATGAATGCGAGTCGAATGCGAAGTATCGCCAATGCTCCCGTAGGGACTTTGTTCCGGCACAAAGATCGACGAGTGCACACCTCCGACAGGGTTGCACGCTATACTTGGTCATGGCAACAGATTGTGGATGGTTCAAAGCATTCCGCATGTCACCAATGCTGATCTGCTCCACAACCCCCATCTGGCCAGAAGGTCACAAGTACCAAGTGCGATGATCAGAATTGGAAGATGTGGTGAATGCCGCTGCAGGAAGCGACAAGTGCGCGAATCCGTGGCCCGTCATCTGATCAAGCCACTCCGTGACGAAGTGAAGCCCGTGTGCATGTCGTGTATCGCACGACGAGTACACTGCCAACATAGCAAGCATATATCGAGATTTGTGCATGTCCTGAATCCGGGCCAAGGTGACGACGAGGTGGTGGCCGTCATTGCAGGCGGCGGCCAACCTTACGCCATCCATCAGAAGAGCACGAACACGGCCTCGACGCCAAAACCGAGTGCCAAATGCCTGCGAAGCGACCCTGCACAACCTTGGAAGCTGGTTGAGAAGTCGAACCAGAGCAGAAAGAGAGCATCAAGTTGACCCATGCAGTCTCTCCCTCACGTCACCTCCCAAGAGCGACGTCGTGCGTCTGAGGGAGGATTTGATCCGCGTGAGCGACACGAGGACGTCTCCAGGTCTCAGTCTTGCTCTTTGTAGTGACTGGGTCGATCGGGTGCCAGCACGGATTGGCTCGAGGGATCTGCTGGTTGCGTCAGTAGCCTGCGTTATCTGTTCTCATCGAGCGAAGTGGTCACAGGACATTACGTTGCACCGAATCGGCCATCGCAAGTATTGCGAAAGCCTCAAGCTGCTAAGAGAAGCCGTTGCTCACCCGGTCACCATTCTCGCCGACGCAGTTGCGGCGTCGAAGCTGCCCATGCTCTACGAATGCCTGGACAGTGAGGCCAATGGCTATATCCGCCACGCAACCGGCGTGGCCAGGATCACCTTCGCCATGGGCTATGAGTGCTTATCGAATGATTATGAAAGGATTATGTTCTACTCGACATACGCAACAGGCTGACAACAGGGGTTTCAAACAGGCAAGCCTTCGAATTTCGACGATGCAAGATGGCTGACACGCCGCCTGTAAATTAGAGCACCATGCCACATGGGCCTAACAATCTCGTTGGTGCACGTGGCAAGACGGGGTGATACGTCCTGACAAAACTGCCTCAACTCGTCGCTCTGGTGCGCGCCGTATGCGAGAACCTGAGAGACGTCGCCGTCATGACTGAAACAGTACAGCTGGCAGAGCATTTCACTAAAGATTGATTGGAGCGCCCTTGAGACCTTCAAACATCCTTTCTTACTCACGAAAGAACCAATGCATCGAGCTGCAATACCATTGTCGTACGCCTTCGAACATAAAGGTTACTGGACGCTCATTGAACATCAGTACCTGTGGACGAGCAAGATCATAGTTTGTGATCTCTACCAGACACTCCTATTCTGCGGTGCTTGGATCACACGGCCCAGCATCGACTCTCTGCGCACTGAGCAATACCGCTGCGTCATCTCAATATGCATCAAGACCGATTACAAAGAAAGTCTAGCACCATACGGCACTGTCTGTATTCTTCACCCGCTGCATACTGCCTGGGGTGCGCTCTGGCGCAAGAGACAACTCGATTGGATGCATGGAAGTGATATTCATGCTTTGAGGAAGTTCGCGCCAAGCAGAAGTAATGCTTACATGAAGCATAATATCAAGGGGTTCTGCGCTTGGGGAGAAAGAGCTGCTCGCAATCACAGAACGGCTTGAGGGAAGGTCGACAGATTCCACGCTGGCTTTGGGGTCGGCTATTGGTATTGACAGCGAATGAGCTTGGAGTGAAAGTGCAATAATGCAGCGTTGGGTTCTGACCATGTTGATGGACACATCGAAACGCTAGCTCTCAAACCACCCGTACAAACACTTCATGCACAGTCGAGGCTAGAAATTTTGGCAGCAGAGTTTCTGCATGGAAACAGCTTGGTTACGGATCTGGGCGGCAGTACAGTACCAAGTATGAACAAAGATCTCTTGGCTTGTTCGAAACTTGTTCGTGCCAAAGACGTGGTGTTGGGGTGGGCATTGGTCCTCCGCGTCACGGACCGCGACGCGGTCCTGTTTATTGAGACCAGGATGGCAGTTTTGCCCCATTGGTTGTAATATGTCACATGGTTTGCGGGAATGAGGCGTTACAAACTCAGCATCCTGCCTAACTTCAGTCTTCGATGATTAGCAACCAGCGTCGAGGCAAATCCAATATGCACTGGCTTTTGTGTTCTAAATTACAGCCCAAGATACGTGTATCCAGTCGTCGTTGCTTGCAACCACCGGACCTACATAGCATCACCATGTAAGGTTCCGCGGTGGCGCGGACGAATGAGTTTCGTCCGGGAAGCCAATCCTGCGCATCTCATCATCCTCAGCTCAGGAACAAGGTTTAGACAGTCTCTCTCCTCCGATTACACAAGCATGCCCGGACACAAAACGGACGATGGCGGCCTTACTGGTTGACAGGTCGTTGGAGTCCGCCTTCGCATGTTTTCTGTGGCGTCGAGTTCAAGCTGAAACAACTCTGCATACGAGTAATGGCTACTCCTTAAGACTGCTCACGAGATTCAGTTGAAGTCAGAGCGTTGCGCTGCTCTGGTCTATGCTCCTCTAGCCTCCTCTTCCACTATGTCCAGTGGTGAAGGCATTCTTGCCTTGAGCTGACAGCAGTTCCCGGAGGACTGCTCCGAATGCAGCCTGGTGTTCTCCGATTAGACAGCATCAGCTAGACTTGGACGTGAAGATGGACGCGTCAGAAGAGAAGGCCGCTCTGGAAAAGGAGACGATGCGGCAACGACAGAGGACAGACAGCACTGGAGAAGGTACGATGGAACAGCATGCAGCGACAGATGCGGACATTCGCGTAAGCATGCCACCAGAGGATAGTCAACGAGACACATTGGTTGGCGACGACGAGAAGGATGCCATCGAGAAGGAGATAGGAACAGACACGACCGCCGCTGGAACTCCAGACCCGAAGCATCTCAGTGTCGATCTTGACACTGAAGGACGAAGGAAACGTGAATCCGTCGAGTCCAGGTTGTCAAGCGTACTGCGCGATAGCTCTGTTTTGTCGGACTGTGACTTTGGCGAGCTGGACGAGCAAATCCGTCAGGCACGACTGAGACAGCATCAAGAACGACCACAGCATAGCCGCGGGCAGACAAGCGCATCTGGCGTTTCGACCCGGTCACAAAGGAGCGGCAGGAGCATGCCACCATTACGGCGGAAGGAAACTAAGCTTGCGCAGAAGGAGGCTCATCCGTGGCAACACCTGGGAATCACATTAGGCTTGCCGATGATCGTCTTATTCGACATTGTGGTACCTATCATCATCTATTACGCTTGGTACAACAGACATGTCAGCGACTGGAAGAAGGAATGCAGAGAACAACACCCCGACCAGGATCCCTGCCCGATACGAAAGCCCGAGTACGACAAGCACATTCTTGGCTACGCGATTATCTCGTTCGGATTTGGAGAGATTTGGATCCTGGGAGCTCGCGTGTGGCGGCTCGTGAGAGAGCGAGACATCTGCGCACCGCTATTGTCCCGGAATGCATGGGAGCTGGATGCAACGTCATGGGTGTATGGAGTCGCTATGATCATGGCACTAATACCCTTCGTTATTGGCGCCGAGATGGAACTGCAGCACCTCTACCTTTATGCGCCAACCTTCATCATGGGTTTCCTTGGAGCCCTCATGATTATAACGACTTTCGTTCCCTTCAAGCTGCCGGTTGGCATCAACTCGCAACCAAGAGGCGGAAGACTACGACCGTTCATCTACTATGCAGCAGAAGACTTCGTTGCCGTAGACGGGTTGCAGGACCGCGAGTTCCGGGTGCGCTTTAACGAACGATACGAAACCAACAAGATGTTCCGACGCTTCTTCCTCTATTTGACGCTCTGGTGGCTTCTGGGTGTCTTCATCTACATTGGATGCGTCTCGGCGGTGATATGGACACTAGACTTTCACTACGCCTTTGGCCTGTCTCTAGGGGTACTGTTTGCATACATCACGATATGGGCAATCGTGACGGTCGTCTGGGTCAACGTGGAAATGAAGCGGGAACATATAGCTTATGAGAATGGCGAGATCGAGGTATAACATTGCTCAATGATAGAGCTCAAGGACGTCCCAGCTCCGTACTATCGGTGTTCGCGCCGAGTCCGCAAGTCTTGGTCAGTATGTCTACCAATCGTCGTCACTTTGAAACACTTCCAAGCTTCCAGGTTTGTCCGGGTGCAAGGTCACCATGAATCAAATAGCCTGTTGAGCCCAATCACGTGAGTCATGGTATCGTGACTCCTCTCCGCGCGCCTGCCATCGGCCTTTGTTGTTGTTCTGTGCTTACTCTCAAACGTAATTTGCTCAAGCTGCTTGTGCTCCACTGCAGCACGACAATCAGCCGACAGACGTGTGACTGCTCCTTCTCACTCAACTACCATGCGCTGAACCAGGATACACCATAAAATGCAGGGGTTGAACATGTCCTTCCGGATCTTTCATCTCGCCTTCCCCAAGTGACTTTGAGATCGCCATCGCGCTGAGCAACATTGAACTACCTGATCGCCACCGCATGACATTACAACAAAAGTGGAGTCCTGTGACGCCGATAAGGACGAGTGAATCTACACGAGCTGTACGAGGTACGTCTAGCACACCATTCCCGGTGGAGAGGACATCATGGTCTCTGAGCTTGGTGGTGACTACATAACATCACCAGCCCTGCTCAGCTTGACCGCGCCCTTTGATATACCCAGCAGGCTAAACTTGACCACTGACTCGAAGCGATCATCTAGGTTGACGCGAAGACGCTGTATGGCTGTCCAGTAGAGGATCTCTTTACCTTCGCAGCATTCTCACAAGCAACAGCTCAACATGTCCAAGTCCGAGTTCGTCGATATCATCAAGCCGATGGGCGAGAGATTGACCCACTACGACCCCACCAAATCTCCAACCGACCAGCCCAAAAACGATGCTACAGACCCCACTCGAGCAGTCCCACAAGGCTTCATCGACGCTATGATCGTTCGCGAAGAAGTCTTCGTTCAAGAGCAGAAGATCCCGCTAGAGAATGAGTTGGACGAGGACGATGCGCGGAGCTTCCATTGGGTTGCCTACGCTTCCATTCCTACAAAGGCGGTCTCGAATGGCAACGGTAATGGCGAGAGGAGGTCGTCGGGTGCAAGCACAAAGATTCCCATCGGCACGATTCGCCTCGTCCCGCCACCGCATGCGGCACACCCAGGTCATGAACCGACTGTCCAGCAAGTCAACAGCAATGGAGAGAAGGAGGCTTACATCAAGCTTGGACGTCTTTGTGTCATCAAGGAGTTCCGCAAAGCTGGTATCTCAAAGCTGTTGATCGAGACAGCTTTAGCATACGCCAGGGAGCACCCATATGAGGTCGGCCCGCACCTCGACCCAGCATCGATGGAGGCGTTGAAGAAGGGTCTGGCGCTGAACTTCAAGGGCTTGGTCGTGATTCATGCGCAGACCGGTGTGGCGAAGGTGTGGAAGCGGTATGGATTTGAGGTGGACGAGGGCATGGGGAAATGGGACGAGGAAGGTATCGAGCACATCGGCATGTGGAAGCGGGTAGATGTTACTGATGGTCGGAGGAAGAGTAAGATCTGGCTGACCAGTAACCCGACTAGTCAGTAGATGGAGTGAGATTGGCTGGAAGACGGTGCATAGAAGCATAGCATGGAGTTTTGGGAATACCCTTGATAGAGCTGCTTCAACTTGCAGAATGATATGAGTGTTTCTACTGCTTATCCTGCTGTCCTTGATATCGTTACCATTCCAACGTGCCCGCTCGTTTTGTTTCTGTGCCCATCCTATCGTCCATGCTCTTAATTAAGTCAAAGAAATGCGTCCGTCGATGCCAAGACATATCGTGCAAGAGCCCAACCACGTTCACAACGCCGCTGCATACACAACTGACCTGGCGGCGTATTGTAGACATGTCCGTTCCACATCCGGCTTCTCGTACATATAAAGTCACCAATACATGGCGATATGCATCGCTGAGCCTTGAAGCTCAGCTACCGGGCAAAAAGTGCAAAAAAGAACTTTCTTCCGAAGGGCTCAGCCGCTATTACACTGTTAGTGGCGACACCACACGACAAGGCTATGGTACTACCAACCGATTCGAACGCGAGACCTCTTGCAGATAGAGTAGTTGGAATACCCAAAGCAAGACTACATGGCTATTAATCACTTGAAAGCAACCAGCGGAGTTTGGATTAATACTGACATCATACCCCTAGACCACTGAGCCATTTGCTAGCAGAACTTGCTGCTTAATGAGGGATGTCAACTGTAATTGTATATAATCGTTGTTGCAATAGGGGCAGAGTCGACGCCAAGCAGTCCGTCCAAGCTCCAAAATCGTTCTGCTGTGATCCCAGAAGTGCGAGCGTGTCCGAAAGCTTCCAATGCAACGAGAACTCAACGCTGAAAATGATGCTGCAAAGCATGGTTCAAGAGAGGTGAAGCGATCCATTTGATATGTGGAAAATTTGTGGCGACTGTCGTCAACCATGCGGAAGTCGCCGACGTTCCTTCTAGTGCTAGGAGGTACGTACGGCTTGACGTGAAGCACGCAGAGCGCGCTGGTTCGCGTTGAAAGAAAGTGAAATCCAGGTCAAACCCGGCCTGGGAAATTCATGCATTCATGCGGGGGTTTTAGACCAAAGGTGCTCAGAGATGCAAAGGACGATGACGATATGGAAAGACGGCCTAATGATTGGGCAAGAAGCCGCCGAGTCAAGTCGAGTAACATCACCGAGCCGAGCGCTTGAGAACACTCGAGACTATTACATCGACTTGTGTGGCATTCTCTTCGCCGGCTGCGAGGAAGCGACTAGGTCGAATGGTGAACATGGTCTGCCGCTTCAGCGTAGCTGAAGCGTTTCAATGCTCGGAGACCACAATAGCCAAAACCGGTTCAGTACTCGGTTGGCCGTGCCAAGGGCGGAGCCGCCATGGATCATTGAGTTAACGAACTGTGCAAAAAGGACTATTGAGAAACCCGCTTTTGATTATCATGTTAGTAGCTGAAGTTACTGCATTGTCTTGTGCGGCAGCGGATACGATCTGATCTGATCTTCGGATGCCGCGGGCCGATCTCAAGTCCATTTGTAGGAGCATAGGACGTTGTAACGCGCATAGAACAGACAAAGGACCAACGAGTGCAGCGATCAGCAGGAGCAGTTGTAGGTGTCAGTCTCCGTTTTACTGTCCGCATCTTGGCAGGGCAGCCTTCCATCCATGATCGTCACGGTTTCCAAATCTAACTTTCTGTTTCTGCATCCATCGGATGGCTTCCAAGGTTCCATGTCTGCAAGGCGAACGTCGGTGACATAATTGCCACGAAGGAGCGACTGCTTCCTCCTGACCAGAAGTTGAGACAAAATAACAATCACAATGGCAGGAAAGATCATCACTCACGCGGTCGAGAATGCGACCCAAGTAGCAGGTATGCACGCAAGACCTTCGCGGTCGAGCTCCCAATCGCAGACGTGATCGGACATGCGTTCGTACTCGAGATCTTCTTCAGAACCTCGCTGACAACTACCAGAACATACCGTCAACCCATATTACCCAGTCGGCAGCATCATCGATGGCTACGCAGCGAACGAATGGAGCGTCCCGGCACTGTTGAGCGTGTTCTTCGGCGTCTGTACTCTCCTCTTCTCGGCAACATACATCCTGGCCAAGCGGATCCAACCAACACTGGGCAAGGGTGAACTGCTCACGATAATGTGGTTCGTCCTCTCGGGCGCAATCCACATCTTCTTCGAAGGATACTATGCAGTCAACTACGCTACTCTTGGATCAAAGCAGACACTCCTTGGTCAGATGTGGAAGGAGTATGCGTTCTCAGATTCGAGGTACCTGACGAAAAACTCTTTTGTGCTTTGTATGGAGAGCATCACGGCATTGTTCTGGGGACCGGGAAGTTTACTGGTGGCCGCGCTCGTTGTGGCGAGGCATCCTATGCGGTACCCTCTCCAGATGCTGGTGAGCATGGGCCAGTTCTATGGAGATGTGCTGTACTATGGGAGCAGCTTCGTCGACCACTATTTTGCAGGGATTTCGTATTCGAGACCAGAGGCCTTTTACTTCTGGTTTTACTTTATCCTAATGAATTCCTTCTGGATCATTATACCAGGCTGTGAGTTCCACCGTTGGAGTAGGCTGCCTTTTGCCATGCTGACGCCCTTACAGGCTTGATATATCAGAGTGCTGTAGTATCAGCACAAGCGATATCGACAGTGCACAAGAGCAATCAGAGAAAAAAGGCTTCGTGATCAGTTCCTTCGTGCTCGTATTGAGCAGATTTTAAAAAATCCAGCTCACGGTTGAGATTTGTATCAGTGAAGGCGATCGTGTAATCAGAGATAGACCATATTTCAGACTCAATACAGCTAGATTAGACTCGCGATTATACATGAAGAGAGCATTTTACCATGCGCTTCCCTTTTCGAAATCGAGCACAATATTTTGCCGACTGTTTTGGGGGGCAACGGCGCGTGCGCGTTCTCCAAGTCCCACTTTCGATGTTCGCGTTTTGATCTTTCCAACGACAACAACATGGCGTCGCAGAAGCAGACAACGAATGCGCTTTTGACGGAGCACTTTCGATATACTCCTCTGACACTGCTAGACGACATTATCAACACCGTCAACGAGCTTGTGTTCCGGGCGGTCAACGCGATAGAAGAAGGATTTGGCGGCACGACAGCACAACAGCTCGGCTTCCAACTCGACGAGGAAACAGCTGCATCACTGCCGAACGAGGAAGCTAGAAGAGAGCGGCTCGCCGAGCTCAAGCAGAACGAGGTGGACAATGGCATCGTGCAGCTGGAAAGCCTTTTGAATGCGACAGTCGACAAGGACTTTGACAAGTTCGAGATCTACACGCTGAGGAACATACTCGCCGTCGGTCACGCCGAGGAAGATCTGGCCAACTGGGTGCGGCTGGACCACTACAAGGGCGTGGATGTCGTGAACGCGGACGAAGTTCCCACACCGGAACAGGTGCAGCTGCAACGCAGGAAGCTCCACGAGACGGCCAAATTGAACACAATGCTCAAGGCAGAAGAGGCGAGAAACGCTGCGATTCTGTCGCAACTAAGCCGCTTGATCGGCGCAGAACCGAAGCAGGAAGGAGAAGAAGAAGAAGCCGAAAGCAGCGCACCTTTCGCCTTCCTGAAGTCCTCTGCAGCAACAGCACAGGCGCACAACTTGGCGCAGGACACCCAGGACACCCTCAACCAAATCCCAGCTCTGCAAAAACTGCTCGAGAAGCTCAAGGACGCCATGCAGAATATCCCGAACCCGCGGCAGTCCAGGTTCGATGACTCCGACTCGATCGAAGGCCGGCGCCGACAGTATCTCAGCGCTCAGACGCGACGAGCGTTGGAGAAGAAGGGCATCGATCCTGAATCTGGTGTTGGACCGTCTCTTACCGCAGGGCGGAGGATGGGCCGTGAAGAGCTGGAAGGCATTGAAAGTGTTGCACAGGCATTAGGGGGCGCACAGCCCTAGCTGCAAAGGGATGGGTTGATACATGAAGGATCGCGATCGAGGTGATTGAGGAGTCTGTGGGAAATGGCGTTGGGCCTTGATTTTCCTAACGAACGCACTGCAGACATGGCGCATGGTTTTGATACTCGAGATATACCCAGGAGAATGACGAGGCCCAGGATTTGATACCGCATGGGCAACAATGGTTAGACAGCATCTCAGCTCCTCTCGGACCCGCGCGCTGTTGCCATTGAGGTGCCGGTCGGCTCTTCTACTCCTTTCTGCGATGTCGAGAGACAAAAGGCTTCTATTATCACCATTGCGCCCTCCTCCTCAGACTTGTTTTGACCTATGAAAGACGTCTGACTCGCAAGAAGTGACGCTGGTTGCGGTAGCGAAGCCTGCCGATGGCAGGCATGAAGGACTTGATTCTATAATGGTCACATCGGATGCTCAATGCCGCACCGACGCTGCTCCGTTCCCAGCAAGTGACCACAGAGTACGCGAAGTACGTCCGCGTGAACGAGGCACATACGTTCCAGTTCCTGGCGCAAAAAGACGAGGCTGATAGCCGCTATATTCTGGTCGAAAGGTAAGCCATATGGCCGCACGATCCTCCATTCCACATCAGAGATCTTCATGAGGTACAAGACTCGAAACAGATCTGGACACGCACAGGCAAGACCCAAAGCACATTGAGCTGTTTCAGACCTTCGCAGAAGACGCTGTCATTCCTGAGCCTCCGATCCTGTTCGCTGAGAAGGCTGTAGCTGAGTATCAAAGTCGTTGAGAACGATCCTATGCACCGCTACGGCCTTACGATCGACTGGGATGCTTCGAAACGTCAAGATTCTTCAATTCGACTGTCTATATGAGATCAGGGCCGTAGGAATGACCGGATGCTATGGTTACTTTAGGACGCATCTATTTCTAGGTATCTCCTTTCAAGCCCACCTGCAATGCTCTTAATACACTCCAGGAATCAAGCGGTATGGCACCAGCTTGCAGTACTCATCCCACTTCTCCCCATACTTGTTCCGGCACCTCCTGTCGTCCCTGCCTATGCGGTGATGCAAAAGGATGCACATGAAGAAGAAGTACGACCACGGCAGGAAATGGGTGAAACCACACGTCGCACAGAACGCCCAGCTTTGGACGAGGTCGGCCAGGTAGTTGGCGTGTCTTGCCACGCCCCACCAGCCACTAGTGAGCAGAAGACTGTCATGAGTCTTGTTGTCGCTCGTCTGGTACTTGACTCTGATGTACGTCGCTGGACGGCCCCAGAGCTTCGCGTTGCCGTTGTGCCTGCGTACATAGTCGCGCTGGGAGTTTGCCTGTCTGAACGCGACGTAGCTCGCGAGCCCCAACGCTAGGATGCCCGCTGACTGCATCGTGGTCAAGTGAGTTGGAAATCTCGCCAGGTACTGTGCCTGCAGGGTGTAGAAAGTGGGCAAGAACGTAGTGTCTCCCCACGCCAGCATGAAGCCGAAGTGATCGTGGCTGATATCGATCGTGCGAGTGTACCAGTCCTCATGCCAGAAGAAGTCCACAGTATAGACTGTCTGCAATGCTAGCACGATCCACATCGACGCTGTAACGTAGCCAAGTGTCTGATACTGGTACGCCGCCCATGACAAATCGACCAGCGTCCAAGCCACGATTCCAGGTCGTCCATTGTGAAAGAATTTGAAGTCCCAGTATGTGCCGAACCGGGGGTTCAACTCAACCCCTGCCCAAAAGTCGTAGATCCAGGATCCGGACAGCTTTCTGTCTTCTGGATGTGATGGGAAGTAGTAGCCTTTAAGTTGTGCTAGAGCGGCGAGGAAGAAGCCGTAGACGTTGACCGCTACGAGGAGTCCCTCCCAGTGTTTGGCGACAATGGCGGGATCGAGAACTCCAACCGCGGAGGCGGTGAGGTAGAGCACGTGAGTGATTGCCCATGCGAGCAGCCCATTTGCCGTGTACTTCATGAGGTTGCCACCCGGTGTGCGTTGGCCGTAGCAAGTCATTCCTGGCAGGATTCCATAGAGGAGTGCTTGCCATAACAGCCATGCTGCATAGCCGGCAATAGCAGCTGTTGATGGTCGTGGCAGGTGGTTTAGAATGAATTGAATGCCGCCCTGTTCGAATGCGGCTTGAAACGTTTCGAGAAGTGAGCCGTTGTAGTGCTCGAGTGCGGTCCAGTTAAGAATGATGAGAATAGGACATCCGATCACCATACCCAGACATCCCAACGTGTTCTCGAGTTTGGCCTTGGTGTTTCGCCCCCATAGCACCGGCTTCGACAGCTCTGGGCTGATAGTGGCCAGAATCTCCATCGTCATGATTGGGGAGCGTGCCGCAGCGCCAGTGCACGCAGTATAGAAGGTGCTGGTTTGGTGAAGTACTGAGGGAGTTGTTGTGTTTACCAGGTGGTTTGAGACAGTTGGCATTCAGCGTCGTCCCTGGCCAGACTGATTATACTTCTCCCGGCGCCAGCGACTGCCTGTCATGACCTCCACGGCAACCGTGAAGGATGATCAAATTCAAAGTCAGGAAGTCGTGCGTGATTAATGGATTTACCGCAAAATGTCGTGTATATATACCGCGAACTGCCGCTTACGGACTGAAGTCAGCAGCTCTGTCTGTCTGAATGTCCCTGCCGCACCGCTATTTTGCAAGAACGATCATGTGTCTGCGCTGGGCCATGTTGCCGTGTTATTGTCTGGCCAGTGTGGAAAGCATGTTATGACCATGACGCGGTGACCGAGGACCAACTGCACTGATCAGTGTGACGGATCCATGCTACGGTGAACCTACTAGACATGACACGCACTCTAAATCGGTGGCGTCACGGACCGCGTTTCCAGAGACGTGGCTGAAGACGAACACTGGACGCTTGGCGAATATGAGACAGATATTGCGTGTCGCCGAGGCGCACAGTGCAATGGACAAGAAGAGGAAAAAGCATGAGCTGTGTCGGCTGTATCAGAAGACATGAGGTCCTAGTCACAACAACTGCTATCTACCTGGTGGTGGTGCGAGGGATTGAGTTTACTAACGTGCAGCATCCCATCCCATCCATCCTGCTTCCTGCGGGTTGGGTACCCCCTCTCGAGCACCGTGTACACTCCCTCCACAGAACATGTGACTAGTGCCGAACAGCTACAGTGTCTGTCTGCCCATATCTCCGCTACCACATGCACTACGACAGATGATCGTCACCTGTGGGACAGCCACAGATGTTAGATCTGGCATGCTCTCCATCGGTGTACAGACCGACCTCGACATAAAGTGAGACGCCTTCCCTTGCGCCAGCTAGGCTTTACGACGACGGGTGCTGATGATGCGGCGATTCACGTGGGCCCCATTTGCCTCCACTCCTGGTCCAGGTCGTTCTGGTGACGCTCTCTCTTGCCGTGCCTGCCGGATGACCTCCTATCCTCATCACTAAATATACACTCGCTGTGCCTCTCTTCTCCTCTGCGTCGGCATGAGCACTAATGCACTCAAATCCATAATCTGGATTGTCCTCGCCGTTCTTCTCGGATCCCGCCAGCCATTCTTCTGTCGTTGTTGCGTGTGGCTCTTTAAGAAACTCCATGGAGGCTATGATGTTGGGTGCGATGTACTGCCTGATGTATGGCTGGTCACAGTCACGGTTGTCCAGTATCGCTACAATGTCCTTCGTGACGCCGCGACAGGCCTAGGTGCGTCCAATGGGGGAGCCGGGGGCGGGCAGAGGAGGCTCAAGGAGTCCATGCTGGTTGCGAGAGTAAATGTGTTGCGGTCGTCTTGAGGAGACGCAGGTCAGATGAATCATGGTGGTATGGAACAGTCAAGGAATTCAAGGAAGCCATTATGAGGCGGCGAGCGATTTCCGCTCGCTTCGAGCCACTGCTATGTCCATACGAACAGGGAGCCTTGAGTGGCAATGCCGTCCTTCATAGCCAAGCGTCGTGTCATCAAGTCATGTCGACATCAAGGGTACATGTTCATGTTGAATCAAAACAAGGGTTGATGCGCGCAGAGATCCCCGGTAATATCCGCGAATATTGAGTCAGCAAGGTCAATTTCTAGGTACTTCTCACGCGACCTCCCCGATGGATGGAAGCTACCTAGGGATTCGCTTCTGGGCGACACACTCCAGGACTCCCTATACTGCGCTCTTCTGTAGCTCTGCCGGAAAATCATCATCTTTCGGTGGGCCTCCTGTGCTGAAAGCATGGTCCAGATACAAGACCAGCCGTAGGAACAGCCTTGGCCTCTTATAAACCAGATTGCCCCAATCGAGCCTGACCTTATTGGCACCATTGCCATTTGCAGCAGTACCACCATTCGTGTCTTTGCCATCGCGCCAAGTCGTCATTGAGCTGACGAACTTCGAATCATCCTGAGCATAAGCCACGATATTGGCGAGAGCGTCTGCGCAGAAGTCCGAACCATCGAAACTCTGCTGTTGGCTCTTGAGCGTTCGGGTGAACACGTCCAATCTGCGGATCTCGACTGCTTCCATTCCTGACCCTCTCGCAGCTGACACGTTGATCGCTTGCAGGATTAGAGGCAAGGCCAGGACCGCCGATGCGCTGATGGGAAGATATTTGACAAGCCGCACCTGCACAAGTTCTTGCGTCCTCCTCGAAACGTCGTTGTTCGCCACTTGGAGTGCTTCATGCGCCTCCTCGAGCGAAAATAATGTCTTCGCCTGAGGGAACACTTCGCGTATCAGGATGAGGTATGTATTCAGCCCGAACACTGCCGCTGCATGATAGGAGAACATCATGTTGGCATATACGCAGATCGTCTCCGGTGCATCATCCAAGCTGATTGGGAACGGGAACAGTCGAATGGCATGATCATGCCAATGCCGCAACGCCTCCAAGCACCGCTTGATATCCTGGATCGTCTGGGGTACAGACTTTCCGGCATTCTCCAATCGGTCGTCCAGATGTTCGTAGCGGTACAATATTCGGCCAGCATTGGACAAACACTGCATCAGCCGGCAAGTAGCGCCCACGACCTCGACAACGCGAAGCTGTGTCTCTGTGTCGTGCACTGGCGACTGACCAAGTTCACTCTGAAAGTCCTCGGCGGTGATGATATGCTTGTCACCCTCTGCCCACGCAGGCTCCAGCTCCACTTGAATGGACCGACGAAGGCCCATTGACAAGATGCGGTCTCTGAAGATGACTCCCCACCATATCCGTTTGAGAAGCTTAGAGCGTACCGGGTCCCGAACCTTTTCGTAAAATTCGGCTCTTGCAATCTTGGCAAAGCGCATCGCATTTGTGACCCAGTAAGTGTTCAGTCGCATGATGTTGTAGTTAGGTGCGATGTAGGAGAGAAGCAAGCATGCTTGCGCGTTGCAGACAGGATCACGTTCGATGCCGAAGTCAAAAAGCAGCTGGCCACGTTAGCACTTGGTAGACCAACATATTCGACATCACACACTTTTGCTTGCCGGTAGTGCGTCTTGCGTGCCTCACGTTTGCTCACGAATCCGATGCTGGACAGTAGCTCAGGTTCTGTATACTGTGCTCGCCAGTCAGTAAGCTGCGAGTGCACAGAAGGAGTGTGCTTACACTCGTAGCAGCGAAGATCATGGCCCTTAGCAGCAAGTAGGAATACTCGCCGACTCTAAACTCATCGCCGTTCCACAAAGACCAGAATTGATCTTCAGCAACAATGGGCAGATTGGGATGGTTCATGCGGAAGTACATATGCATCATTTGCTGGAGAACAGTCGCGGGCGGCAAGTCGAAGCAGCCTTCGCCTCGAAGATACTCATGATCTCGAGGATTCAGACCAGGGATATGCACGGAAGTGTGTACGAATGAGGCTCTCCGTGGTCCTATACGTCCCACCCCGTTCACGCCATGGACACCAGGTCCTGGCACGATAGGAGTCGGACTCAGATTCTGCTGTGCAAAGGGTTGGTGCCATGCCGCGTAATCATGCTGTTGCGGCAGCGGAGAAAGGAACGTATCTCCCGTGAAGGTGAAGATGTCGTCCAGATCGGTGAGATGGCTAAAATCGCAGCTCGCAGATGAAGCGTCGACCGGGGCATTCTGGTCCCATGCGAGATTTGTACCTGGATCGGCGGTCCAAAGCTGGCCAGTGTCGGGTGAGGCAGAGCTTTGAGATCCGTTTGCTATGCCGGTTCCGTTCGTCCCATTATATTGTGCGCTGCTTTGGCTGAGAGCCTTTGGCGGTAACGAAGGCCGCTGAGCTGTGTTGTCAGCCCACCCTGACGGAGTGGGTACCCTCCAACTATAGGATTGATCAAGCAAAACGTGGTGCCCATTCTGATTTGGTGGCGTAGACTCGCGCCTTGACATAACAGATCAGTCAAATATCAGGCAGAGTGCCGCTGGTGGTATGATCTCACCTTTGGTTCTTGCGTCGGCGGATGATGCATGTTGTTGCCGCGTCCACGCAATTGGAACACGGGGTCCCGTTCTCCAGCACGTTGCAGCGTATCTTGCGTGTATGGCAATGCTGGCAAGCCTTCCGTGAGCGCCTTTGCTTCAGCTTGCCGTGCGCGTTCACAACGGGACTCAGTATCGTGTCTTCTGCGTGCATTGCTTGGGGCTCTGAGCCGTTTGCCGCGATGGCAGTCATCCTAGCCGTGCAGGCCTCCACGGCAAACCAAACAAACAGAAAGTGGTCAAGCCGCATTGACCGTTGAGCGGCGGGAGTTCTAATTTCTGCACAGATCTGCTTGAAAAACTCTATGACCTCTGAGAGAAACAGCTAACGTGAGGTTGGATTGCTTGAGAGGCTTCCAGACCACGGGCGCCATGTGTCCAGGGCCTTCCTTCTGCCATGATCGACATGCTCCCCGCAGCGCTGGTGGCGTGCAGTGTAGGTCGAACTCAAACAGTTCTCGGGTGCGGAGTCTGGTCTGGCCAGTGAGAAGTATTTGTATTACGCTTTGGTGGGAGTGTTACAAGAATGAAGTTCTTCTTGGGCGACATCTGATCAAGTTCCGACGGGAATGAACAACGTGCATGTTGTCATCCAAAAGCAGAACTTGCTGAACACATCCTTGTCGTGTCCCGCCAAGCCAAATGCAAAAACGGACCTCACCTCCTTGCGAGGACGAAAACTCCGACTGGGCTCTGACACGAACATTTTGTGCTAAGCATGCTTGACAGTTCGTAGGTTGGCAGCAATCAGTCTGCGACAAGTCCGTTTGTTCAGCTTCAACCATGCCTAGTTCATTGTTAAGGCACTGCATACAAATACAATAGTAGGCGTGTTCAAGGCCGTGATTTGCACAAGGTATATGCGCACAAAAATTCGATATCGCGTCCTGGGCAAGCCTTCAACTACTGAAAATACAAAGCGAAGACCGTCGCAGGTGTATGCCGTAACGATTTTCTGTGTCTATCCCTTCAAAGTGGCATCGCACTGAACAACACAGGCCTGAGTGCAGCTTGTATCTCAGCTTCGGCAGAAGCTATGGATTCAGCTCCTCAATGTACCCCGCGCGTGGTCTCAACACGACCGGCCTTTTCTCTGCAAGCCTTAGGATCAGAATTCCGGCTCGACGAAGAAGCACTCTGTCGTGGATGGCGGTAGGGCTGCAGAACGACGTAGTCGAGCAATTCTGCCGATTGCTTCTGCGGAAACGTCTGAGTGCATATCTTGCAAACGAGGTTTCGATATCGGGACCAGGTTACATTAAAGAAGCGAAGGACGCAGCTGCAATGTGCAAGACAAGAAAGGAACCCTCACGCTAGGTTCGGGTCGGCACGTTCCGAGGAATGACGCAGCGACACTTGAAAGCCAGGCTTCAGGAGACATTGAAAGGCCGAACACATCGGAGTCCGCTTCAGCAACATACGTAAGAACTATGTAATGAAGATCTTGCATTGTTCAAAAGACAGCATCGTAGAACTATCAAGGTACAGGACAACAGCACAAGGCTCTTTCTCGTCATAACGTCATCTAGCAATCTCAACTTTCATAACAGACACCACCACAGAAACCACAACAATAGAAAAACATCTCGCAATGGCAAGCCTAGCAACACAAGTGATCCAGACGCTGAGCGTATCAGTCTCTCTCCTTGCCGCAGGCGGCATTGCCGGGCTCTCCCTTTTCGATGTTCCAGAGATTCAGTCTCAGCCAGCAGACCGAGCACTACCACAGATCCGATGGCTATTCAGCCGTGGTAGCCATATCTTCCCCCAGGCATCCGTATGTACCTTGGCTGCTCTCACGTTGCCAACACTAACGTAAAGCCCAGATCCTCTCCTCCCTCGGCTTCGCCTACCTAGCCTACGACGCCCTTCCTGCCAACCTCCGCACATTCGGCCAACTCTTCAAGACCACCAACGGCCTCAAAGTGAATGGTTTCCTCGCTGCAGCACTCTTAGCATTCAGCATCGGTCCCTTCACCCAGCAAATCATGGTCCCCAACAATTTCGCTTTGATCAAGAAGAATGAGGATCTCGGCGGATCGCGAAGCGCAAACAGCGCAGCAGAGAAACGCCAGCAGGGTGTGAAGCCCGGGCAGTACAGCGCTGAGGACTCGGTCAACAGCAAGCAGCCACAAAATGAGCTCAGAGATTTGAGCGGGCCAATGAGCAAGACTGACAAGGACTCTTCAGAAGCTGACGACAAGGAAGTGAGGGAGAGGCTTGCGGCTTTCGGACAGCAGAATATGGTTCGTGCGATACTACTTGGAAGTAGTGGTATTATTGGACTATTGGCTGTGTCGGCCTAAAGTTGAAATAAAGCAAGACAAGGACAGTACCCGATAGTGAGATTTCTGCTCGAGAAGCATAATACCAATAGAACAGGCGTAATTGATGAAATCATAAGTACCAGCCCTTCGAAGGTTCTAGATTGCTACAGACAGTAGCCAATACTGATATCGAGGCAACGAGATGCCTGCGGCGGCTGCCATCATGCGCTTCGTGTACTTCGGGCTTCAGAATCTTACTCCCACATGATGGAGGCTTGCCGCCGCGCAGCGTACACGCTCATCTTGACGAAGCATTAGTCGCTCCGCAACCTCACCCGATATTGGAAATCAGGATCATCACGTCAACATGGTGGTAGCCCCTGGCTGGAGACATTCGCCCAAGGCCCATTTGCATCGATGGGTGGCTATATGTTGCGAATCCTTTTTGCTGGGACCCTCCGCTTCGCCTGACTCTGAGTCAATGGAGTTCGCTTCAACACGCTAGAATGCTGTGCCTCTGCAAGGCACGTAGCGAGCTGTTCGAGAGCAGTGTGCATCGCAACCATACTTGATCGATCAAGAGTAGTCGAAAGCCCTTATAGCACATCGTTCGCTCCCAGAAGCAAAGCATTAACGACTAAATTCGCCATAAAATCCGGTAGATCGATAGACATGGGTTCCTTGAGCATATATGCTCACCAGAATCTCGATGTATTCCTTC
Source organism: Mycosphaerella arachidis (assembly GCA_001297265.1). NCBI lineage: Eukaryota > Fungi > Ascomycota > Dothideomycetes > Mycosphaerellales > Mycosphaerellaceae > Mycosphaerella > Mycosphaerella arachidis. The sequence continues at coordinate 200,598 of LIHB01000029.1, forward strand.
GGGAGCAACGCGCTTCGCGTTCCCTTGAGCTAGCACAGGATGGCTCGACATGCCAGAGTGACGGGACTGTGCTGCACTCGTGGCTCTCTTTCGAGTGCGGTGGGCTTCGCGGCTTTGCCTGGAATTTGCTTGGAAGTCCCTGGACGTAGAATTCCTATCTCAAAACAGACCGTTCACCCCGACAAATACACGCCGACAAGTACCTGCCTAATACCAGGGTCCTCGTTAGCAGAGCCTGTTATCATCATTCGGGAGGCGAATGGTTGCAAAGGCTCACCATAATCTCGAGGTCTCCCTTCCAGTACCAAGAGCTTCGTCTTCTTTCGGGTGACCGACTTCGCTTGAACATGCCACAGTCTTATGGCGTGGTGGAATGCGTAGTGATAAGGACGAGAGCGGAGCGCTTCGCGACTTCAACTGCTCGGGTTGAGGCAGCCGAAGAGAAGGCTCTAGGTTGGGCAATGAAGCTGACCACAGGTCCTGTAGGACGGTGTCTGCTCATCGAGTGTGTCTCGTACTGATAGCACTCTCCAATTCTTATCTGGATATAAGGTTGTAAATACCAGCATTTCCAGATCCACGACTTCACATAGAAACGGTTCATGATCACGACAAGACCCACGACATGAAAGTGGCACGTTGGGGGTTATACTACAACGCTTTTTTCGCCATATGATCTATCTAATGCTTGATTTTGTAAGTTATGTCGTGCTAAAGCAACGCTTTCACCTCCTCTGCCGGTCCGGCTCCAGGTCGGTCGGAACTCGAGGGGAAATCCTCGTGTCCTCGTCAAATACTATATTCGGTCAAGCAGAACGTCCAAACCAAAGATTCCATAAGGAAAACGCAAATTAGACCCTCGAAGCCTTCTTCAAATCATCATTCCTTGGAGCCATCGACTCAAAGTCTCATCCCGCCGCTTGGCCTCAAGCCATCGTCTTCGTCTCGGTTTCTGGGGATCGAGTCGGTCGCGAATGAGGGTTCGAAGGAAGATGAGGTAGGCCGGTGCCCATAGAGACAGTGCCATTGTCGGGGCCCATTGGAAGGCGACCAGAAGAAGCAGCTGGGATGGCGTGGCTCACATTGGTTGGAGCCTGGTCAACGCCAGTCGTGGTGATCCAGCTGTTGCTGGTCGCGTGCGGTCGACGGGAGACGATGAAGGGGAAGCCACCGTCGTTGTCTCCACTACCTCGGGTGTACTGGGTCGAGGATGAAGTAGGCGCATTATCGTTTGCACCACCACCATGGGTGAGGGTGGTAGGGGCGACCTCTGGAGTGCTCGTCGTGACGCTGCTTCCATTGATACCATGAACACCGTTCTGGAGGGTCTGGTTGCCAACCACGGGCCCAGGTGTGCCGAACGAGATCGAGTGAGGAATCGGGCTCGGTCCATGGCGCTTGGTAGAGCTTGTCGGCTGCGGCACACCAGCGAACTGGGATGGGGTGTTCTGCATGGCTAGCCACGACTTCGTTCGCTGGTGGCCCAGGACTGGGACAGACTGCGGACCCACGGTGTCTGGCAATAGTGTTAGCATATGTTGCGGCAAGAAGCTTTTGGAAACCTTGTCTTACGGGCTTCCTGGCGAGAGATTGCGTAGGTACCTTCCACGACTGTCTCAAACTTCGTCAGAATGCTGACAGTCGTGGTAGCGACAGTCACAGTGACTGCAGCGCAAGGAGCGGAGGTCTTTGACTTCGTGCTGATGGTCGGAATAATGACGGGCACGTCATCCGACAACCTCGATACAGTCGTCGAAGAGCTCGGGGTCGTGACATACGTGGTGCTTCTAGACGTGACCATAGATGTCAAGTAAAGCGTCGAGTGGGACTTGCTCGATTTCGGGAAGGCAGCGGATACAGCAGGACCGGTGCTGGTCGAATAAATCATCGAGACGGTTCCATTCGCAAAGGTGTAAGGACCGTCTCCGATGGCAGAGTACGTGCTTGTGCTCTTCGATAAAGCCGGAATCATCGGGTGCGGACCGTAGCAAGCGGTCTTGGTCATATCCGACGGGCAATTGCATGGGCTCGGAGCCTTGGGTGGCGGAACTGGCAGCACTCCATTGATGCACTCGATCGAGACAGTCTTGGGAACCACCTTCGAATCGCAGGGCGGGCAGCAGTAAGAGAGCGGAGAAAGAGTCGTCGGCACCGGACGCGAGAGAGATGGAATCTCCGTGGAGAGTTGGGACGGGAGAGGGACGACTGTAATGGTGGTCGATGGAACTATCACCACCGAGTTCGATGAAGCTAGTACAGAGCTCTCGTGCGAAGCTGAAGATGTCAAAGGATCGCTATCCGGCTGCTCTGGGCCTGGAGGGGCCATTTGGAGCGAGGTCGTGCTCTGCGAAGAAGTCGGCGGTGGCAGACGGGTTGCGGTCGGTATGGCAGTAGTAGAACGGGTGAACGAAACTTCAGCGCCTGTCTCGGTGGACGAGGCTGTCAACGTAGCTGGGAAGCCGCCCATGTCAGTCGCTGATTATTGGGTCAATTTTGTCTCGGTTGTAGCGGTCTCGCAGCCAATGACCATGACTGTGTTGTCCTTCAGCTCAGTGTGAGGTGTGCACTTGCTGGAGGACGCCGAAGTCACCGAGGTTCTGGAAGAGGTCGAGGAGGTGGTGTCCGCACCAGCAACCATGCCCAAAGACATGGTTGCCACTGCTGTGACACCAAGGCCGCGGAAGTGCATGTTCGCGATGTTGGCGTAGTGTACTTCTCGACACTATGTGTATAGCGTGGTGGATGCTGATTGCGTAACTTTGGTGATGGTTGAGGGGTGTAAATGAGTGTTGGTTGACGGGAGAGGTGGTATTGAATGCTGTTGGTGGTGGTGCAAAGGGAGATGTGTGTGGATGAGAGGAAGAAGTGTCTAGAGGAAGGAGAGGAGGCTTAAGTAGAGGGCTCGCGGGTCCAGCACGACAGCTTGCAAGTTAGCATGTGCTGTAGACTGCGTATGCAAACCAGAACTGATTGCTCGCGACAGAGGAGGCTTCCATCTGACAGTAGCTTGCATGTGTGGAGGAGATAATGAAGAAGACCCGAATATGAACTCATGAAAGAGGCCTTTTGCACAGGCCAGTACCGGTACCATAAGACGATGTCAATTCAGAGGCTCGACGTGTGAGCTGAGCGCTTTGTGGCCTTCCCTCATAGTCGTACTGGCCAGGCCGATGGGTCGGACTCCAGGACATGTCTTTGAACGCGCAACGCCAATGGCGGGGAGATGTACGAAGCGCTCTGGCAATTCGGTCTCCTGCCGAGATAGCTACGAGGTCAGCTCTCAAGAAGGCCCACATTGGAACCTATGATCGATGGACACTACGAGGTGTGTAGGGACGGGGCCACTCAAAGATAATCTGGAGGCTTTGCATATCATGTCATTACAAACTGCGTACTGGTATGTTGCGCTCCTGATAGCCGAACCACTTGGGTAGTGACCTCTATATGGTGTATCAGCCATGAAATCCTTAGTCGCAGAAGCACAGCGCACCAGGGCGTCCTCCCGCGACGCCGTCTGCAATAGAACGAGCCCGTACGGCATACCTGTGGTTGATGATGCTCCAGCGGAAATGGTGATTATAGGAAGCCTGCTTGAGCGGCGCCGTGGTAGCTCCGACCCATTTCAGGTGCCATCAAGAGTGCATCAAGCTTCTTTAATTCGGGCCTAGCGAAAGTGCGTGATCAATGCCGCATTGCCTTGACGTCGAATGCATATATTCCAGAGTTTGCCAGTACGTTTCGTTTATGACGCGTTTCGTGTGCAGACTGGCCAGGAAGCCATCTTGTCCTGAGTAGAATGCTGAAATCCCAGCGGCCATGGGAGACCGCCTTCGCTACCATGGTTGGCATAGTTGTATACGACAATGTCCTCTAGCGAATGTATGTCAGTATTGTTTAGCTCTGACAGTCAGGATTTGAGGTCGTTGTAGACGTCGAATTTTACCACAGTATACTCAGACTCGTTCGCATAGCCTCGTGTGGTACCGAAGTCTCAGTCCCATCCATCGGGGGAAACAATCTCTCGTAGTCCAGCAGCTCGGTGTTCTTCACGATTGTAGCGCTGGCAGACTCGGTCAGTTCAATCACAGAAAGTGATGCTTCGAGTGGTTCAGCGCTAGCGTAGCCCCAGAAGCTCGGCCACGGGATACCAAAGATTGCGTTACAGAGCCCTTCTTGTCTGCTGGTGTCTGTCCAGCTTTGCCTGAAGGTGTAGTTGTCACTCTCTTCAAATCCATACATCGTACCGAGGACATAGACGGTGTCATGCATACTCTTGCCAAAAATAGTCAACACTGCCTTGGTGAGCAGACTCAGGAATCACGCCAGCTCTCGAAGTCAGGCCAACTGTCGGGTTGATACCGACGACGGCATTCCGCTCAGCAGGATTGATGACAGATCCGGCTGTCTCTGTGCCAAGAGCGGACGGGAAGACATTAGCAGCCACTCCCACCGCGGATCCGCTGCTGCTGCTACCGCCAGGATTCAAGGTGAGTTTGCATGCTGAGCTACACTGAACGCGACGAGCAGAGTAGCTTTCGGCGTAGTTGTTACTTCGTCTATCAACCCACTTGCTCCGTGTGGCCTTGTCCAGAATCAAAGCACCGAGCAACGCCAGGCTACCCGCGGTCGTTTCCATACAATCTTTGGTCGCAATTTTCTCCTTGATGATGATGAATGGAATGCCATATAGAGGTCCTCGGACACGCCCGGCGCGTCGCTCGGCATCAAGGCGAAGTGCTATCTCGAGTAAGTCAGGGTTGACCTCGAGCACGGAGTTGATGTAATTATCGGTCTGCTAGATCCTGTGAAGATAGCATAAACCCGGCTGCTGCAGAGTCAGGTCGCCATTTAATAGATACTCTTGCAGGTCATCGATAGAGGCTTCCTCGATGACGTTGCCGTAACACACTTCGACATGGGGAGCATTCTGATCTGGGAAGTCCTCAGGGAGCGGCTGGAGTAGCGTCTGCGACTCAAAACTCGAGCCATGGTGACTTGGTGTGTAGAAATATGGGTTCTACCAAGACTTCAATCTCACAGCCTGCCGACTCTCTCGTCGTCAGATTCGCGCTCGACATGAGATCCTCCCCACCGCAACACTGGCACTAGCCTCTCTCATCTCCGCCGCCACGACCCAAAGCAACAGCCAATGTATCTCTCAATCTGATGCCCCCACCCTCGTCAAGAAATTCGCCGGAATCCTCGCAGCGACCAGCGCCCAAACCCTCCACGCTGAAGACTTCAAGGAATACTCCCATCCCATCCTCTCCATCAAATGCCAGCCAGTAAGCCTTTCACCTTCTCACCCTACGCATCTGCGTACCAATACACCCCAGCCGACCAGCTCTGGCCTCGTCCTTGCCGGGCGATGAGCCTATCTCGAAGATATGGACAGGGCACCTGAACCACGTCGCGGCTCCAGACTCTCGATGTTGTTGCATCTTGTGACGAGATCGTCTGGTGCTGGAAATTCCAGCAGGTTGAAATGGCTTACGGCCAGTCTAGGGTTTCAACCTCTTCAAGGTGAAGAAGAACCATCGTGGGCAGTGGCAGGCGAATAGCTTGAATGTGGAGTTTGATAGTCTTTCGTGGGGTGTTGAGATTGGTATCACGGGCACTTCTTAGAATGGGACTACTCTAACGTAGTAGACTTGATAGGAAAATCCACTGTCTTGAGGCAGAAGACGGGGCACTTCTCGTATAACCAAACCCGGCTCTCGCGCATCCTGGCAGCAGCACATTCCATTCGTAGCAAGGAATGGAGTTACCTTGGCGGCAAACTCACATCAACACGCCTGCGCGGTTGTTCAATAGCCTCAACGTTACGATACAGCTCTGCACAACAATGAGGCCCTGTAGTCTTCCATTCCAGCAGCGGAATGCCCACCTCTGCAGTAAAATGAACAAAACCACATCTATCGTGATGTGACTGCTGTCCATGAGAGTCCATCAACCGCCGTGCTTTGCATTTGGGACGTTGTCTGCGTGGTGATGCCGAACAGCTAGAGTTGGAGATAGTATCTGCGTTCGAGGTGCAGGCTCATTATGGCGATGGCTTTGCGGTTTTTGCGCGATTGACGTGATGCTGCTCGAGTCGTCGCAGGTCTTTTAGCGAGAGACCGTTGAGATCGCTGATTAGAGAGGCAAAAATGGTGACCATGGTCATCAGTTGTGTGAGCCGCATTCGATGAGGATTTGAAGTAGAAAATGCTCGTCGCGGCAGGCGCTAATTCGAAGATCCACAAATTGGCTAATCCTTTGCACTGCGAGATGCGAAAGGCAGCGCTCGACAGGAAAGCGATCCTACTCATGTGGTTATCTGTTGGTTGATGGACGAGTTTTGATGATGTCCCAACCCGGATCGATGCTTCAAGTATCATCTGTCTTCACCTCTTGAACAGTATACCTCTTTTGCTCTCCCGCCAACCCAAGCAACGTCTGCATAACATCAGAATCCTGCTGCTCTCCTTCCTGACCGCTTTCACTTTCAGCATTTCCATCCCGCTGCTCTTCCAACACACCCAGTCCCAGACTCATCTCGATATGCTGCTCGTCGTCACCAACATCCTCCATACTGAACGCCGCACCTTTCGCAGCTAGCTCACTATTCGCCTGCTGCATCTTTGGCATGAAAGCCTGAAGTTTCCTCCTCAGCTCCTCTGCATTTTTTCTCAATCGTTGTGAGTCAATTTGCGGCTTTCTAGGTCCTTCGAGTGTTACGACTTCTTCGTCTATGTCCTTCTCGTCCTCCTCGTCCTCCTCGTCTTCCTCTTCGTCTGATGAAGAGCTGTCACTCAAAATCGAAGACACAGTGCTCTCTGAATCATCGTCCACCTCATCCTGCGTAGGGGGACTACTTTGCCGTATGTCCTCTGACACACCCGGACTGCTGCGCATTGCTGAAGCTTCCGAGAAGCATCCAATCGACTGCTCGCTACTGTCACTTGGTGTGGAGACTTTGCTGCGTTTGGAGTTTCGACGTGTTCGGACTGGAAGGAGTTCTGCCTCAGTCGACGAGCGCTTCTGGACCATGGCTACTTGGCAACGCATAAGGCACATTCCGGCAATAACCCGTGTACAGCGGTGTACAAAGCGGTTGACAATACAGACTCGTTGCAGAGATTGCAAGGTAGATGTCTCTCTTTAGAAGAAACATACAAGGGTCTCGGAGCTCGGCTCGGCCCCAAGTTGAGTTCGAAAACGTTCCACAGCATCGGAAGCGAATCAAGGGTCCTGTTGTGCAACCGCACCTCCTGCTCTTGCGGAGTTGGACCCGAACAAGCATCACCGTGAGCAGCAGACAAAAGCGATTGGATGAAGCGGCAAAGTACTTTTGTAAGTGACTGTGACTGCTGGTAGCATACATTAGTGCTGTCACGCCCCTTCAAACGCCATCGTCATATCTCATGATTTCGTGGTATCGATTCGGTGCCAGCAAGAACTCTCAAAACTCCTCGTTCATCCGGTGCCAACGCCGATAGTATGCTGCCTGCAGCTCAGACTTGCCATCATCATCTTCCATCAGCCTTTCTTACCTTTGAGGGCAAGCGCAACACAAGACTATCCGGCGACGTCATAAACGGGATTGGATTGAACGCCATCTCCGGACTGTTAACATCAATGCCAGAATCAGCACTGTTCTGCGCAACAAGGGTCGCCGGCCGTTTCGCATTGGTCTGGGTGTACGGCTGTCCCATGTTCTTGACAGCCTGATGCACTGGCTGTAAAATTAAATTCCCGTCAGTCATTGTTATGTCTCCAGAATTTTGCAGTTTCGACCAACATACAGATAGAGCTTCCCAGCATTCTCTCGCTGCTGGGTTCTGAAGTGATAAGTTGAGCAAGAGCTCTTTCGCTCGTTTTCCATACTTGATAGACTCGGACAGGAGTGTCGAGTTCGAGCTGCTGAGCTCGACCACGAGGAGGACCATGGCGGCTTGGACAAGGACGTCGACGGTGCACAAGTAGGCTTCGTGAAATTGGAGGCGGCTGTGGAGGGTCTCGGCAACCTGGACGGCGTGCAGGGCTGCTTGAACTGCTCTGTGGGCGTACGCGGCTTCTCGTTTTGTCTTTTCTGAGCAGGACTGGGTTGTGTGGAGATGGTGCACGAAGGGTGACAGTAATGTCAGGTGTACCCATGCGTGCAAGTACGAAAGCAGTAATTGAGATCTGCGCACATCTGTCAGCGATGCCTTTCGAGGTAGCGCGTATACTGCTTGCTTGCAGGTCTGGGGCGTTTGAGGCGCTGTCCACGATATGCAGGTATTGACTCACCTCGTCATATACTGAACTGCCACAGCCAATGCAGGAGAGGCTTGAGTCCACGCCTCAAGTTCATCGCAAGTCTTGGCGAGGTTGTATTCGTTGATGGCATAGCCGCCGTCTATAGCTTTCTTCGCGGAGGGGTGACGATACGTGGAATTGATCGCTCGGCTCAGCATACCGATTAGCTGCGAAGCTGCGACACAAGGGACAAGGTCTTCATCGACCACGGTTGTGGACCATTGCGGAAAGGGCACGGAATCCTCCTCTTGAGTCGAGACGATGTGTGGTATGCCTAGCGAGCTCGAGACATATACATCTAATATGCGGATGGTAGACCAGACTCGCCGTCGTGTCGTCTGCTCGTCTGCTGAATAGCCAGGCACGGCTTCATGCAGTCCCATTCGTGACGCACCACTCGCAGCAGCACTGACATACGCATGGACTCTTGCGAGGGCTGCGCCTGCCTTGAGATACAACGCCAGACACAGTATAGTCTGTAGTGCTGGCAGACTACGATCGCAATGTGGCAATGGCACCATCTCTCTGGCAGCCGCAAAGTACGCCAGTCCTTGGACTCGTCGGGAATCCGCTGTGGCCGTGCTGGCCATGTCGAATCGCATACCCAGAGCCACGAGTGAGTAGATCAGCGCTAGATCGTCATGGTCGTTCTCGTCTTGGCCAAGCGTATTTGTGTTGTAAAGACGGAATACAATCCCATCGATGTGTCTTCTGTCGATGAAAGGCCACAGATTAAATGCCTCTGAAAATGCAGTCTCGATAAAGTGCATTAGCTCCACCTTGATTGGCAGTAGGGGATGGCCATTGACATTGATTGGAATGGTGTCGGCTGATAGAGTGGAGTCCAGTGCTTGTACTACTTTCAGTGACGATTCCGGACGATTTGAGATTGGTGGTGATGTGATCTGATTGCAATAGTTCCATTGTTGACGGACGATGTCGATACCATATGGCTTCCCTCTCGGCTCCAGGGTTATAGTTGTCAAGCGACTTGAAGACCCAGGTGGCATCAGAGACTGGAGATTGGAGCTGTTGGACCAGCTGAGCAAGTCGGACATGAGGGACGGCAAAGTTGGCAGAGAGTCAATCGATGGTCGATCTGAGAACGCTGGGCTGCTGTGCGAAGATCCGTGCAGACTGGGAGAGTGGTTGGCTGAGCCAACATCTCCACTCTCTTCTTCGGCTGCGGCTGTAGCTGCAGATGGCCCACTTTTGACTTGTTGTTCAAGTTCATTTACTTTCTTCTCCAAGTGCGCAACATATGACGGGCCGCGAGACTGTTTGATCGTGTGGCCGTATGAGCATTGCAGTCTGAAGAGAATTAGTGCTGGTCTACCAGCAAGCGCTCTAGGCGCCTGACACATACCCAACAACTTTGCAAGCACTGCATTCGGTATGGCCGTCACAGCGTGATTTCCTTCGTCGACCTAATGGCAGGTCAGTACTGGTTCTTCTCGCAAAAGTCCAACTTAGCAGACTGACATTGGTCGCACTAGCAATTGGTCAGTATGTTATATGGTCATATTATGCGCGCCCAATATCGCTCACTGCTCGAGCTGCGCGCTTGCGCATAATCTTCAAGTTGCCCAAAGAGTTTGTCGTCGGGGACCGCTGCCGTGAGTCGGGCATGATGAGTGCATGCCCGTCTTGTGAATCTGATGATCGCCTCTGTGTGGTTCTTGGTACACCATTTGGACTGGCATCGCCAGAATGCCAGTCGTACCGCCCGTGAAGTGAGCTCTGCACAGCCATTTGTGTGATCGCGTGGGTCAATGCCACAATCCTGCTGCTCCACGAAAGCTCTTGAGGATTTGGTGAGGAGATTCAATGCTATATTTCGAGACCACTGAACATATCCAACCCTCGAGGTCCTGATAAGGGGGTATTCGGCCGCGGCGCCCATAGATCCTATCGCAGACACAATGCATCATAGCCTGTGTTGAGGGTGCTTTGGAGGTGCGACTAGCTCTGCAGCGCCGAAACCTTGAACCCTGTGGTACCTGGTAGCTATCCATGTAGGTGGACCGTCTGTACTTCTGACTGTTGAGTGAGCCTTCTGACGCAAGGCTGTTGTAGCCATCTGAGAAGTGGGGCACCGCGTTTGCTCAACTATTGATGAAGCCCCTCGTCGTGCCTCCACGCTGTCGACAGCGTACTCCGGCCGCGGAGCTCATGAGCCTGCAGGAAACTCCTCCGCGAGCCAGGACGCAAGAAGCGGGGTGGTGCATATGTTTGCTCAATAGTCGAGTGACATCCTGTGGCTTACATCGCGGCATCGAGGAATCCGGAGCTGCGACCGAACAGCATGGTGGTACACATGAGCGTAATTCGTGGATGTATCCCCTAGCCTCTCCATGCTTCCGAACGAGGTTCGTCATGCTATGCCAGGCGGTTAGAGACATCTCACAGTACAAGATGCGTCAGGGATGGATAGGACTTAGAGGCACACTACAGCAGTCCTTTGCAGCCGCTACCACTTTTCGAGCATCCCTTGGGCACCCTTGTTGTTGTTTTTGCATCATAACCGCCAGGAAGCTGTACGCTCTATGGGGCCCGCTAGAAGAAATCGTCACTTCTAATACAACCAAAGGTGAACTGTGCATACGAGCCGTATACTTCAAGGAGTAAGGTGCGAGCACGGGGAGATGGGCATTGAGCTCTTCCACCGGGACTACTACGGGGGGCTTTCCGGAAGATGACATCAGGCTCAGGCATGATTGTGAATCCGACTCTTCTGGCCTCCTTTGCGGGCAGGGCAGATTGAATGACGACATAAATTGTTTATGACAGTCATATAAGTCTCACGTGCAATCATAAATGATGGCAGAAAATATTGTACGTGACCCTGACCCCCGAAGACGCCCACCGGGCTATCGGCCTGCCTAATTAGGCAGCCCGGGGTCCTGTTCTCGAGCAGGTGAAAGCGGAGCTCGATGCGTACCTTGGTAGTAAGTTGTCTGCAAAATGTCGCGTGTGCGGATGAACCGCAAAAATCTTCCCTGAAGTTCTCTCCTCAACTTATGTGCGGAGGCCCATCCGATTCATCTCCTCAGCAATCGTGACAGTGGATCCGGCTCCTCGTTCTGCATCCCACAGGCGTTGCCGTTGCCACGCAATCTTCAGCTCGCTCAATGTATATTATCTGCCGAAGCCGAGCCTACAGTTGCCATGCTGTCGGCATGCATGCATTCAACGATAGTTGATGCTTCAGTAACAACCGGAACCTGGCGTACTCCATCATATCGAGTCCATGCTGGTCTCGGATCGTACATCGTGGTCGAAAGTCTTGGCAATGGTTGAGCAATATGATCCGATGTCGAGGCGCGAGCGAATTTTCGCTACTCCAAAGGTGCAGATCGGGTCAGAAGATACGAAGGCCAATTAGATGAAGACAGCTGAAGTGTGGTTCGGTATCGTTCAATGAGGAAACAGACGAAGACGCGTTGGCTGCTAGCTTATGCTACTGTGCATACTGAGAAACGGCATTGGCCGCTCCTCAAATCCGCGTGCGGTGGTCGCTGTCAATCCGAGCAGTTGGAGGTCATCCTTTCCGGAAGTCCAAACACCATTTATGCATTGCCCTGTTCTTTGATGATGCCTCTGTTGAGCTGGACCTGCTCCAGGATTTTATCTGCTCCTTGCTGAACCAGTAGTCTGGCCGCATCGAAACCCAGCTCCTCCGCATGTTCGTGGGTTTTGACTAGTCGCCTGGTCTCTATCTCGGCAGCTTCCTGTCCGTCCAGACTGACGACAATTGCGCGCATTATGAGTTCATCTGTCTTCTCGTCTTCTTGTTCTTTCGTTGAGGTTTCGCCTCCTGGAATAGCTGTGCCGCTTGCTTGGTGGTAGTCATCCGCCGGTTTGATACCAACACCAACATGTGCATCGTGGAATTTCTTTTTTGCCACCCATTCTGTCTCAACACCAATGGGCACTGAACATCCTCCCTCAAGTGTGCGCATTAAGCTGCGCTCGACAAGGGCCTGCCGTCTTGTGCGGTCACAGCCGATCTTCGACAGCAAGTCTGCAGTGCGTTTATCGTCTTTCCTGACCTCAATGCCCAAAGCGCCCTGACCGACGGCATGGAGCATTCCACCATTATCTTTCGACAGGAAGTTATTGATACGGCCACCCATGCCGAGCCGTTCGAGACCAGCCACTGCTATACATATGGCAGAGTATTCAGAGTCGGCCGCGTCCAGCTTACCGAGGCGAGTGCCAATGTTTCCTCTCACGTCTTTGAACCGCAACTGGGGATAGTGGCGCTTGAGTTGTGCTGTGCGACGAAGACTCGATGTGCCGACTACCGCTCCTTCAGGCAGGTCCTCCAACGACTTCACCTTGCCAACCAGCGTCGGATGCAGGACCAGCGCATCGCGAGGGTCTTCCCGCTTTGTGACACACCCCAGCTCGAGGTCGTGTGGCAACTGCGTGGGCATGTCCTTCAAGCTGTGCACGATCAAGTCCAGCTCTTTGCTCTGCAGCAAGACCTCGAGCTCCTGCGTCCACAGAGCCTTCTCATTGAACTTGTGGAGTGCCGTACTCTGGTTGTTGTCACCCGTCGTGCTCATGGCGTGAATCTCGAAGTTGTGCTCCGGCCATGCCTCCCTCAATGCCTTGACCACCTCGTCGGCCTGCACTCGTGCCAGGATGGATCTCCTCGTGCCGACATGGAATGTCTGTGTGCTCTCATTGGGATTGCTCGCCTTGATGACCTTGTGCGCGTTATCGTCCTGCTGTACAGTGGACGCCATGTTGCTATGTGCGGTGCGCGGTGCCGCCATGTAGAAAATGGTGCAGCAGTCGCATCCAGCCCATTCGCGTTGCCCAGAGGCCTCGGCAGGCAGGGATGACCCACCATCGCCCAGCCGACCAATCATGCATGCATCGTCAGCCTGCGTGTTGCGCCGTGTTGATCGCCAGCAGCAGAGAGGCGCCCGCGCCGACAGTCTTCAAGCTGAAACGCTCGACAGGTCCGCCTTACGATACGACGGTTAGAGGGAGGACAACGTGACGCCCGTCCTCTCCTGTCTCCCCTACGAAACCACAGCACAGCCACCCTTCCACCGCCCTCATCAAACACCCTAGACATGTTCGAGGACACGCAAGAGACATTCTTCTTGAGACCCATACCCTAACCACGAACACCGTTTTTTGTGTGCACCTTCCGCTTCCACACCATCCATTCAAGCCGCTGCAAGCTCTTTGTCATCGTCTCTTGCAGCTCAGTATTGCCAGAAGGACGTGACCATCTCGCTCACTACCATCACTATGGCGAACCCACCACGCCTACAAGTCTCTAGCCTGCCAGATATTGGCGCCGAGGAACAGGCTGCGACCACCTCGCCAGCCAGAGGAGCTGAGATGCTCAACTTTCTCCAGACACGACTGCATCAGAAGAATCGAGCACCTCCTCTGGTACACAGCTGGGACTTTTGGCACGACCGACAGGATCGCTCTGTGAATGCTAGCAGCAATGGCGCTTCTCCGGCTACCTACGTGTCCCGTCTGGAACACCTTGCGCAGATCAGTGATGTGAAGCAATTCTGGATGGTCTTCAACAACTTCGACATCACTCAGCTCAAACTCCGCGATTCTGTGCACCTCTTCCACAAAGGCGTAAAGCCAGTCTGGGAAGATCCACGAAACCGACGAGGCGGTAGCTGGACATTTAGAGTGCCGAAGAGCCAGGCAGGCCCTTTCTGGCAAGAAGTCTGCATGATGGCTATCGGTGAACGATTGCAGAGCGCTGTTGAAGAGCCAGGCCGAGCGACGTTCAGAGACGACATATGCGGTATCAGCTTAGGCGTGCGATTCAACAGCATGTTGGTACAAATCTGGAACCGCGATGGTGATCACGAGGCAGGGACGGAGAGGATATCAAAGACGGTGCTGGATGGCCTGAGCGAAGAGCTGAAGCCGCGGGAAGGAACATACTACTACAAGAAGCACAACGAGCATGCCGGCTTTGGTTGGCAGTCAGGCCTTGCGCGGCCGACATCAAGCCATTCGAATGACAGTCAAGGGGGCAGTGTGAGCGGTATGGAGGGAGTGCAGTCGATAGATGCGGTGGTGGAGGGAGCGTGAGCGTGCGCTGGAGGATATCTTGTCAATCTGTAGGCATATTGAGGAGGGAGATGTTGTGGAAAGTATGGAGGTGCGAGGGTTTTTAGACACTATATCGGGAGATAAGTGGTCCGTCATATAGCATGATGATCAAGACCGTCGACAACGAGCACTATATGCATTCTCTTGATCATATCGAGGTCACAAGCAGGAGAGGGTCACCTGAGCACGTGGATGTACGCCGCGCGTTAAGGCCGTCCAAGCTTCGGTTTGCGGGGGCGGCCAGAACCCAGAGTCGTCGCGTCTTCCTCTCTGATTACCACCGCCAGCAATGGCGCAGAACGGCGATACTGGTAGGTGTGTCCCATGCGTCCTACTCGCGTCCCTCACTGATTTGCGCACACAGACAGCCAATTGCCGCTCAAAGGCGTAGTCATATGTTGTACGTCACTAGCACAGGATGTTCGCGTAAGTACAGCACCGCAACAAGATATAAAATTGACCACGCCCCCCATTAGACTTCTTACAGACTGACGATGTCCTTCTTAAGACCAAACTCGCCAATGTGGCTTCGGAGATGGGTGCTGTCCATAAGCTGGACCTGACTTCCGATGTAACACATTTGCTTGTAGGCGCCACCGCGACGCCCAAATATCGCTATGTCGCCAAAGACCGTCCCGACATCAGAGCCCTGGCACCGACGTTCATCGAGGCTGTAAGAGAGGCGTGGATGGCTGGTGGTGATGTCGATGTGGCAGCATTGGAGAAGGGGCATTTGATCCCACTATTCTCTGGACTGCAAATATGTCTGACTGGCTTCGAGGATATGTCCAAGAGGAAGGAGATCGAGGAGACTGTGACAGCAAACGGCGGAAAGTATAACGGTGATCTGACCAAGCATGTCACCCACCTCATCGCTGCCCGGCCAGAAGGTCCCAAGTATACGCATGCCAAGCAGTGGCAGATCAACGTCGTGAGTCTGAAGTGGTACGAGGACTGCTTGGTGAGAGGCATGGCGCTTGACGAGTCTCTGTACAGACCCGAACTGCCTCTTGAGCAGCAAGGCAAGGGCGCATTCCGCACAAAGAGGCCACTGGACAAGCGATCGCGAGAGGTCGCGAATGTTCCTGCTCGGCAAGAGCCGGGTCGCAAAAAGTTACGCATATCGGCTTCAACGCGGTTGGATTCTCAAAGTCAGGACATGTGGCGCGACATATCCGCACACGAAGTGCAAGTCGACAACACAGAATTTGACGCCTGGAACGACGAGAGCCAGAACGCTGCCCCAGCGTCAAGATCAGCCTCGCGACAGAGGGGGGAAACACCTGCGGAATCAACAGGACATCACGAGCAGAACAGTCTGTTCTCTGGGCATTTCATTCTTATTCAAGGATTCGATAACGCGAAAGTAAAGAAGCTGAAGCAGTTTCTGGAGCCGAATGGAGCTACGGTTGTCCAGTCCTATGAAGAACTCGAAGCTGCCTTGCACATGCCTGGCTTCGAATGTCGATGTCTTCTGATGCCTCATGCACAGCCGGTTGTCCTTTCAGGTGTCCCACCCGGAACTATACTCGTTACAGAATGGTGGGTGGAGCGATGCATACACTACAAACGACACCTCAATCCACTGGAGGATTCTTTGAGCTCTCCCCTCACGAATGCATTGGTGTCAGGCTTCGCAAGCCTTACCATCTCTACCTCGGGATTTGATAGCGTGGACCTGCGGCAGACTGCAGAAGCAGTGAAGTTGATGGGTGCCACTTACCTAGAATCTCTGTCTCCAAGCACATCAGTCCTGGTTTGCGCATCGGAGAACCTTAAGCCTGAAAAGGCTCTATACGCTGCGAAACACGGAATCCCTGTCGTGTCTTCGAAGTGGCTGTGGGCATCCTACAAGGACAAGAAGAACGTACCTCTTGACAAGTACAAGATCGGCTTGCCAGCTTTCGACGCAAAGGACCTTCGTACTAGCTCATCAGCGACGAGCCCAGCGCCCAGTGACAATCGATCATCTCGGGGATCTGGTCAGGATGAGAAGCGCCAAGCAAGCGCGTGCCTCATGTACTAATCTTCTGCTCCTTCTTGGCTGAGTCGAAGATGCATGGAAGCTGACGTGGAAACAGGACAGATGATTTTCTGCAGCCCAAACGCTTATCCAACACGCGCAAGCGACATGCAGTACCTGCACTGCAGCTCAAGCCACCTGCGCCAGAAGCATCCAAGCTGAAGCCTAGGAGTGGACCATTCATCTACGAGGACGATGAGGACGAGGGTGCTGTCGTTGACAACGAGCCTCCAACCCTCAGACAAGGACACGTTGGGCAGCATCCGCTATCACCACCAAGCGACGAGCCATTGCAAGAAATTTCACCCAACATCTCACAGCAGAGGAGCCAACATTGGCCAGAACCAACCACAAGAAATGAGGCTGACAGGTCGAGGCGCACTTTGTCTGAAGAGGCAGACACGACTTCCGGGCCTGAGGCGCCGATCCAATCGCCAAAGAATAACCCAAGGCGCAGTCCAGTATACGAAGACGGTCAGGAGGTCAGGCGAATGCAAGATTTGACTTCGAACCTGGCTAGCATTCTCAAGCGTAAGGACTCGAACAACCCAGGCTCGTCCGGAGAGCCGCAAAAGAGGAAGCATCGACCCTTGGGCCGCAATCTCAGTGGTATCTCGATTCGCTCTGCCTCGGCTTCTGGTTCACCAGCGCTGCCGGCAGAGGTGCCTGAGTCCATGGCCGCTGACGGCTTCGTCTTTTCCAAGATAGCGCCAGACTTGCCGCCTAGCACGCAGCTCGGCTATGAGACACCAGAAGTCGAGGCCCATCGACTGGAGATGAGCAAGAAGATGGGTACCACCTTGCTGCCGGATGAGCTAAGTGGCAGGCGCATCTCTAACAAGGCGACGGTGAAGGACAGTAGTGAGATTGCTGCCAAGTCATCAGCGATGGCTGCCGTTGGTTGTAGAGCTAAGGGAAGGAAAAGAGCGACGGGATGATGCACTGAGAAAGCGAAATGGGACGTTTTCAGACCTATGCTCTACAAAATTTGCTTATGAACAGGACGTGGAGACTCCATGATGCTGCGGCGCAACAGAGCCACATGGCGTGTCCGCGAATGTGCTGGATGTGCAAACAAGAGAGATAATGTATGTCGGCAGCTGTCGTCTTCTGCAACGCGCTTCCTTCCACAATCGTGATGCTCTGACTTGATTAACCAGACTTTGAGAGTATGCGCAAGGGACCCTACTATAAGGCGACGTGGGTGCTTTCCATCGTCGATGCTCTCGCGTCATACAGCAACTCGACAGGCATGGAGGCCTGGGCAATTTTTGAAGATTCGGTGCGAAAACCTGCTCCCATTTGAGAGGAACCTCAGGATGTTGTGCATGGGTTTACGACTCGTTGAGTTTGATTCGACGTCTTTGACATGCTTCTAGACGCGCGTGGTGCTGATACGTCGATTTCAGTGTTGTCCTGCAAGAAGGCGTAATGTTGAGCTGGCTGTGATGGGGGTTGACGAGGTTGCTGGCTGGTCAATATCGATTTGCGTACCCTGTCGAAACAGACAGCAGAGCAGAGACTGCCAACTGCTAGCCTGTCGGCTCCACAGGCGCTTCATAGATCCAAGAAGCACAATCTTTCACCCGCACGATCGATCGTGTCGTGAGATTCCTGGTTCTTACAGGCGCTGCCTTCTTTGTGAGTGCGGTGTGCAAGATGCTGCCTTCCACTTCTGGCGCCAATCGCGGACATATCCTGCCAGCACATGGATGCAAACCACCACCACCACGGCGCGATGCAGTATCTTGTTTTTTTTTCCAGGCCCATGACCGTTTGCGGACTTTGCATTTGGCGTTGATCCGCGCCATGGTTCGTCAACGGCTTTTTGCCAACGGGTAAAGCGTTGGTCGGGGGGGGGGGGGAGACTATCAGCAGATTCAACAAGCTCCACGCACGAAATAACGTAGCGTCATTCGGAAAGCTTAATCAAGATCTTCCAGAGGATTTTCCCACAAGATCTTGAAGATCTTCGCGCGAGGTGGTGCGTGGTGCTGTTTGGCGCCATGTCGGCAGACGAGAACACCTCCGACGACGTTTGCCCTTTTTTGCAGCTGCCGAGAAAAGTTCTTTCGATGGCTGCGTTTGATGTGAGAAAATGCTTTTGGCTGTTCTGTTCGACCACTGCTGTCCCTGTGGAGCATGCATATCTTAGCTTACTGTAGCTGCTCACGCCGCAGTACGTGGAAGCGCCTACCCCTAAAACTGCAATTCACACAGCGCCCTGTGCATTGTAGAATTTCTGATCGCGACACTTAGTGCGACAGATAGAGAGGGATGCAAAGAGTTCAATGATCTAACTTGACGACGCAGAGACCTCGTCGTTGGGGCGGAGGGTCAGTTGCGGTGCTGCCCGCTTTCCCCCCTTTACCCGCGTGCTGCTGTACTTGCTCCCGCCCGTGGCGTGGTGGGGTCGACTCATCTGCTCACTAACAGCAGCACGCCGCGGACTCACTGCTATTCGCTGCGTATTGTTTGTCATGGACGCTTACGAGGCCGCGTTCAACAATGACCGGACCGCTAATGATCCTCCGACATGTGCTGAGAGTCTTCTCCGCTCCTTGATGGTGATGATGATGATGATGATGATGATGATGATGATGATGATGATGATGATGATGATGATGATGACTACGTGGTCTAGACTTCGGTGGCCGCTACGAGGAGCCTCCGACATGAGTTCAATTCAAAAAAGGGAGTGGCAGTGCTCTTGGAGGTATCGTCGCGTGTTGTTGCCAAGAGGGCATATCTTACTGTACCAGCATCCCTGCAGCACATCACCGGCAGATCATGCCTAGACGAATTATGAATACATTTTGTATGTGTCCGGAAACAGCGGATCGTCGGCAGGCTGTGTCGTGATGTCCAGATATCCAGAGCATTCTATACCATCGTTCCATTGTCGATGTGACACGAGACCGGCCCACAGGGCGATTGCGTCTCCTGCATGCCTGCGCCTGCTCTCTGCCGCATTGTGCTCACATGACAGCGCAGCGACAGCGCAGTCGATATCTCAGCGTGACGATGATGATGAGTGAAACAGCCCCTTCACCTGCGGCTTGACGGCGTGCCACGGATGTGCTAGTGCAAACAAACCCGCTCCCGAGTTAGGCCTGGGTCTGGCGGCTCCAGCCTAGAGACTCATACCCGTTGCATCCGTCTGGTGAGGACAGCAATGTACGTCAGCCGTCGGGCTGCAGGAAACTGGTCATGGTCTCTGCAGCGATGTGATGGTCTTCATTCGCAAAGTTTGATTGAGGTATAGTAAGTACTCTTTGTTTTCGACTCAGCAGCTCCTCACACTCTCCTTGCCGCCCTCTGGCCTCTGGAAGGACTGCTACTGCCCAGTGCTACCCTTGGATCTTGGACGAGCGCCACCGCATCTTTCGGACTGCATCTTGGACGAGCAGGCATTACTTGTTTGGTTGGACGCACGCCTCTTGGGGACTGTCAACGTTGGCCCGCGGCGTGCATCCTGACTCCTGCCCACTCCCGAGATTGGGCTGCATGATTGCATCGCCGGGCGTCTCTGCCCCCAGCTTTCCCGGCAGTACGCAGACCGATCGCCAGACGATCCGCCGGCCGGTGCTTGACAGCAGAGTCTCGTCTCTCGTTGTCCCCCCCCCCCCCCTTGGGAGCTCTGCAGCCTCAACTTAGTCCTGTCGCCCCGGCGAAGTTTCGCCAGGTATCAACAGCTGCACGCGGCCAAGGTTGTGCCCAGGACAGCGACAAGGAAGGACAAGACTGTCCATTGGCGTCAAGGCCTCTGCTGCAGCCACGGATCGCATGTCTGACGTGTGGATGTCAAACACCGCAACCCTCTTTTGACAGGCAGGCTTGCGACACCACGCGACGAGGAAGTGCATGCAATTCGCGTGTGTGGCTATATGAGCCATCGTGAAACACTTCATCTTACCCAAATCTTGCTCTCCCGCAGCCTCGGGTGGACGGTTTGATACAGATCGCATCCACGCTGCAAACATAGCTCTCGTAAGTAACACAGCACCTCCCTGTCTCGGCGAACAGACCGCCTGTGCGACTCTCCGCTGGCAAGACCGATGACGCGATATGTGACCGATCTGCTCGCCTTGGATGTTCAGGCGAGCCGCATGGATGCTTCTGCAACCTGGCACATGGACCACTCGCGACAGATCTTGATTCTCTGAGATGCCTCAAAACATGTCTTCGCTGCCGCTGGCGGTTCGAGGAGCATTGCTGATGTGGCTCCTCGCACGACCCTTCACTCCAAGATACCTTTGCTGACAGTGCTTGCACAATGGCAGTTTCCTACCGATCTTCAACCTACGGTCTTCTCTACTACGAGCCTGCCACGCATCACAACGTTGATGAACGTCCACAGAAGCTCTTCAGACCTCGTCGTGTAGGGCCTGGTAGAGTGTGCATAAAGTCCGTGGGGCCAGATCTTGAGAGCAGAAAGACCGAAAAGCCTCAAGTCCCATACCCTTTCAAAGAACGGCGCAAGCCGTCACTCCACGTCAAGCTGGCGTCGGTCACGAGAGAAAACGCTAAGAGGTTTCTTCGATCTGTCATTGCCAGTCCGAACTCGAATTCGGACTCGTTGAAACCTCCGGGCACCGACAAGGCTGACAAGAGGAGGTCGTGGTCTCCGGTCAAACAATCGCAGTCGGCGCAATCGGGAGACAGTGGAGGCGCTGCCGCCGCAACACCTGCAGGGAACAACATGCGAGGGAATATCAGGCATTCAATAGGTGGGCCCATAAATGCACACCTGGCGAGACCTCGTCTCCAGAGCGATGCCCGGGACAGCTCAGACTACTCTTCGCAATCTACAATAAGCAGCACAGGAGCTCAGTCGTCTCCTCGGATAGACACGTCGGTAGTCGATAGTGTCATTCCTAACCTGAATCTGAACGATGAGAAGCCAATAGCGTCAGGGAATGGAGTGAGTCTTGGGGTGCATCTCGCCGAGCCAGTGCTCTTTCTTCAAGGATTCGAAAATGCTGAACATGCGACTGGCAATACTGCTATGCTACGAGGCAGTCTACACTTGCGAGTACAGAAGAGTGCAAAGATTAAGGCTGTGAACCTGAAGTTCAAGGGCACGGCTGTGACGAAATGGCCCGAAGGCATACCACCACGAAAGGTCGAATTCGAAGAACGAGACACGATCATGTCACATACATGGCCCTTCTTCAATGCTCAGTTCGAGAGTGCCGAGAAGGGTACCAACGCAGACCATGTACAACTCTTCAAGGACGGTGCTTCGACGACAATCACGAGACCGGATCCGCTGGGCAGGTCTCACGATACTCGTTCCAACCTCAATTTGAGCGCGAAGGAAGCCAAGAAGCTTGCACTTTCTGTCAACCAGTCACGGAGTTTTGGCAAGGGAGATCCGGTACCGGGAGGTCCGAGTGTGGCTGCGAAGGGATATCGGACTTTCTTACCAGGCGACTACATCTACAACTTCGAGCTGCCTCTGGACAGTCGGCTACCCGAGACGATCGACGTAGAACTTGGTTCTGTGAAATACGAGCTTGAAGCGACAGTCGAGCGATCAGGAGCTTTCCGAGCCAATCTGATCGGTAACAAGGAGGTCACACTGATCCGCGCACCTGCAGAAGGCTCCCTCGAGCAGGTCGAGCCTATTGCCATCAGTCGAAATTGGGAAGATCAGCTTCACTACGACATTGTCATCTCCGGCAAAAGCTTTCCTCTTGGCTCGTCTGTACCCATCGCCTTCAAATTGACACCGCTTGCGAAAGTTCAGTGTCATCGGATTAAAGTACTAGTCACCGAGAACATCGAATACTTTTGCTCAAATAAGCGAGTACACCGGATGGAACCAACACGGAAAGTGCAACTCTTCGAGAAGCGAGCAGACGGTCCACCCAACAGCACGTACCCGGGCAGTACAATGCGCGTAACCGCTGGCGGAGGTATACCTTACGATCAGAGAGCACGAGCAGCGCGCGGCGAGGATGTTCCATCAACAGACACCACGAATCTTCTGGGCAACCTGGAAGGTGACTCAAACATCGGCCCCACGGAAATGGAATTCAACGTACAATTGCCCAGCTGTCACACCATGAAGGACCGAGAACGAAACCAAAGGCTTCATTTCGATACAACATACCAGAACATACAGGTGCATCATTGGATCAAGATTGTGATGCGATTGTCGAGACCTGACGCACAAGACCCAACCAAAAGAAGACATTTCGAGATCTCCATCGACTCGCCATTCCACATCCTGTCATGTCGTGCAACACAAGCGAACATTTCCCTACCGGCTTACAGCTCGCCAATGGCTGCACCCATGAGCGCACACCTCTTCGACTGCGGTTGCCCTGGCGCAGCTCAGAGACGCAACTCACCCACCGGCCTCATCCCAGCAATGCACGCCATCAACATTGGCTCGCGGACGAGCCTGCAAAATGACCGATCGGCCAATACAGATCCATGGCTGCCCCAACTGCAAAGGCCGCCCACACTGCATCAAGCCAATCCCACCGGCAGACACAACAACATTGCCGAACTCTCACGACTGCAACGCGCACCGGATCGACCTATGCATTTGCTACGAGCTCCATCATTCAACCCACCCGCGTTCGAAGATGAGGAGCCCCCGCCACCCCTCATCACGCCGCCACCACAATACGACACCATTGCGAGTCCGACAAGTGGCTTGGCCGACTACTTTGCGCGCCTGGGAGATGCATACGATTCGGACAGTGGGGACGAACCCCATACAGGAGGGAGAGTGAACGTGCCTCTTACCCCAGGAGGCAGACTCAATCGGAGTGTCGATCTTGGGCGAGGCTGGGTGCCAGTAGGCGGCAGATGAAGAAAGTGTCCTTGGGAAATTCTAGAGGTAGAACGGGGTTGGAAAAGCGGACGGGCGCATTTGTGGGATGGGTGAATTTGACGGGGGATTGAGGAGTCGATGGATCAATCATATTGTACAGCGTTCGAAGCATGGTGCTTGTTCATATCCCACTGGCTTTGGAGACGCGGCTTTAGCCGTCTGGTCTGGACTATTAAGGTTGTTAGCATGTTAAAAGGCGCGTTCATAGTTACCATTGTGGCTCGTCTTTTCGTATACAAGGATTCATTACTTATCCATATCTTACCTTTGGCGGGCTGGCTGTTCTCTACTGCCATCTTGCATGCGCTCTCTAGTTGCCTAGCCGCCGAGCCATCGAGCTTGGCAAGAACGGGTCGCTCCATGTCGTGTGACTGCGCTATCGCACGTGGCTTTGTCTCGGTACTCTTGCATCTCTCATCGAAAGGTCGGGTTCCGACACTCCACTCCGACTGGACGCAGGACCGGGTAATGATGATATGCGTATTGTAATTTTGTGGTAATGGCTGTATTCCACGGTCTTGGTGCTTTCTGTGATATGTACAACCACTCAGCCTACAACAATGCGACAGACAGACATCCTCCTGCGGTACGCTAAACTATGCATCATCAACCTTCTCATTAAAGAGCCAACCCATTATCTCGTTGATACGAACTAGAACATTGAGCATAACCTGTTCATCTGCTTGCTTGTTCCGTCCCCTCTTATCTCGAAGCGATCTATGGTCTAACATCCTTTCCCCAACGTAGCCTGCGCTGCTGCTGCGGCTGCCGTTGCTGTTGCGCAGTGGATTGATCTGCGAAGCGAATGTTCGAACGCGGCTGCGGTGCTTCTCGTGGTTGGTCTTCATCTTCACTATCGCTGTCATCCCTCCCAGCAATCCCCAAAGCACCTTCTCTGCGACGTCTCTCCGCAGCAGTTTCACTAGTGTCGGCCATGTTGCGGCCTGCTTGGGCTGGTGGGGAGCTTCTGGAAGCGGTGGGCCGCCTGGTCGGAGGCACACGATCTGTGCCATCGTCCTCCGAATCCGAGCCTTCAACCGGGCGGGCGGCTGCAAGACGTCTTCGCCGCTCAGCAGCAGTCTCCGTCCTGTCGCCTTCCCCTCCGCTTTGTCGCTGAGTACGACGTTCTCGGAGGTCTGATGATACATTGTGCACAGGCACTTCCTCCCGTGATGTCACCAATTTGAGATCAGCAGACTCGCTAGTCGCAGTTCTCTCCACTTGTGCTGGCCGTGCAGATTCGCCGCGGTTTTCTGCCTTGCTCTTGGCTTCTGGTCGCTCTGCAACGGCAGGAACCGCGTGGACCTGAATCGATTGTCCACGTCCTCGTGATTGTTCAGGTCCCATCGCTTGCGCCCGAGACTCCTTGCGAGCTTCACGCTTCACAGCCTCTGGCACATCGCTGTCTTCTACAGCTTCGACTCGCGATTTCGGATCCATGCTACGGATCTGGCTGATAAACTCTGCCTTGCTCATGCGTCGACCTCCCTGAGTGACGAAGCGAACGCGATGATCATCTTCCTCGAGAGGCTTCATGATAGACGGCTTCGAACCTGCAGGACCGGCTTCCGCGCCAGGCGCATCAGCGGCTGATGCTCCAGCGGCTGCCTTGATTTCTTTGCCGCTGAGACCAAGCATCTTGCCCATCTTCCCAATTCTCTCATTAGTCTTACTGGGTTGCTCGGCAGTGCCGTGTTTCTTATCCGGCGCTGGGATGTCATACTTTCGAATGACTTCACCATCCTCATCTTCAACAATGATGGTATTGCCGTACTGGTATGCTCGGGCAGGGCCGCGAGTCTCTTTGTTCTCAGGCTCCCTCTTCGCTTTGGAGGCTGCGTCCCGGCCCCGGATGGCGGTGGTGCTCATCTTACTCATCTTGTTCCAGCCTTCTCGCCAGCCTCTACCGGGTCTCTGCTTTGCTGCATTATCAGGCTCGCCGAACACTTTACCTTCGCCAGTCTCCATTTCATGGACAGCCTCGTGACCAGGCTCGGTCTTTGGATCATCGTGGGTCGGAACCACGCCTTGATTCTTGTCGGCGGCTTCATTGTGCATCAGTCTACGGCCTTCGCGGACCTCGTGCTCCTGACGCCTCTTGCCCTGCTCGCCCCTGCTCGCCTCGACCTCTAGAACGTTGCCTTCTTCATCTTCGTACACCGTTTCTTGGCCTTCTTCGTATATTTCACCTGGGCTGTCCTTCTTCTCCAGGTCAGACCCACTGGCGTCCTCGGCTGGCGATGGCTTATCATTCGAAGGTGGATCGTTCTTCACGGCGAGGGTGTCAGAGTCGCTTCTGTTCAAGCCTTGCTCTGGGCTCTCGTCCCTCTTGGAAGGCTCGATAGCCGACTGACTGATCGGCCCACCGGGACCAAACATTCCGGTCAAGCTCTTGCTCTTACTATGCCGTGAGCGACGTCGAGACGATGCCCTGCTTTGTGCACGACTTGGATTATCCTCTTCTCTTTGCCTTCGCAGGAAAGTTCCCGGTTGCAGATACCCAGCTTCAGCCTTCTCGTCATCGAAAGACTGCGCCGACATCTGACTCTTCGATCTGGACTGGATGCGTGGTAGACGATCCATCCAAGACTGCTCATTTGCTTGAGTGTACGACATGGTCAATGTCAAGGTGTTGATGTGCTTGCCCAGGGTGAAGACGGCGATAGATGAGCCGTGGACCACAATAGAGACCACGACCAGAAACGTCGTTATAGGCCAAATGAGGTAGATGACATTGTACTCCGGTGTCGAAGGTGGAGGTACATCTGCGAGTGGCGTCGTCGAATCCGTCTCCAGTTCTGCTCTAGCCAGAATAGCCACGAAGATCGCACCTACACCAATGGGCCCAAAGTGACCA
Organism: Mycosphaerella arachidis; assembly: GCA_001297265.1. NCBI lineage: Eukaryota > Fungi > Ascomycota > Dothideomycetes > Mycosphaerellales > Mycosphaerellaceae > Mycosphaerella > Mycosphaerella arachidis. Next base: position 226,719 of record LIHB01000029.1, read on the forward strand.
GCGAACAAAGCTTCTCGCCACGTCTTAACGTCCGGTATCAGAGGTTTGAGAGCTAGCATGATCGGTATTCGGCGGAAGAATAGCACAAGTATAGCGATCACGACAAGTTTCCAGACGTGCAGACCAAGATTGCCGGCGTTGTATTGCTCCCAAGGAATGATTGTGCCAAAGTATACGAAGAATGCCAGATTGATGAGTAAATCAATGACGTTAGAGACGTGCGACTCTTCCGTCTTCTCGGTGAACCAGCCGTCGTTGCTGAAGCCGACTCCACAGGCGAAGCCCACCAGTAAATCGTCCAAGCCAAGAAGGGATCCAGATCCAGCGCAGAACAGAGCCAAGACAAAGTAGAACACCAAGAACGATTCTCTGTCGATCAAGTCTTTCTCGTGAGCGTATCGGATCAACCGCCGTGCGATATAGCCAACCATGACGCCAAAAAAAGCGCCGAACAAGCATTCGTAGAGGATGGTGTAGCACACCCAGTGGAACATGATGTCTCCGCCACTAGGCTTGTAGTGCAAAATGTACAATGCGAGATAGATGAACGGGAAAGCCATGCCATCGTTGCAGCCAGACTCAGCCGACAAGAGATCTCGCAAATGCTTGGGCACACGCTTAGCAAACTTGCCTTTGCCGACTACCGAAGAGGCCAGAACGGGATCAGTAGCTGTGACACACGCTGCGACTGTCAAGCTCTCGAGCCAGTCGAGGTGTCCGTGAAATACTGCCCAAATGAAGAGACTTGTAACAAGCCAACCAAAGGTCATGACCGGTACCAGAAGGAACACAACAGAACGCCAGTGACGCTCCATGTAGGCCTTTGGCAGCTCGACTCCTACGGCGAAACATTGCACGACCAGCACGATTCGAGAGAATTCAAGCGTGATCTGGTCGGTGTTGCCCCAAGTCAGTGGATTGATCAGGTTCGCAGCATGTGGTCCGAATATGATGCCACAGATGGTCGCTACCGTTGCCTCGCCAATGTACAATCGCTCCTTGATGACGGAGGAGCATAACATGAACAGGCTGGTGAAGCCGCCCAGTATGATGTACACCAGATGCGGCTTATTGATCGACAGCTGATCCCACGCCATATTTGTCGTGATAGATGTTCTCTTGTCCGCGCAATGCCTGGTCGGTCTCTAGCAATTGGCTTCCCTCAAGCGAATGTCTCAGCGCGGCCAGACGGGTAGGCGCGAATCGTAGGTATCCGCGGCGGCGCGTCGGTCGAGGGAGGGATGGGTGTTGCTTCTGGGATGCATACAGGTCGGTGTCGCGCGCAGTCGCCGCTCCACTAAGCCAAGAGTGGCAGTTGTGTGTGCGTGTGTGTTGGGTAGTGAGGGCGGATAATCAGAGTCAGCAAGCAGGAAGAAGAAATGATTGAAGCTCCTCGTTGCGCTCGGTCGTCCGCTGCTGCCAAGTGCGCTTCCCGTGTGCTGTGGATGTGTCGACAACTGAATGACCTCAGCCCAGCGACGTGAGGAATGTCACCGCTATTCTGCCGCTGTGACGACTGCAGCGGGGTACAATGCGGTATGCGATAATGCGCCTGTGGGAGACAGCTGCTGTATGAGCGTCAAGACTGCATCTCGAGAGCTCACAGCGGCGGTCAATGGCCGGCGGGCGCAATCGTCTCGTCGTCTGATCAACATCTTGGCGAGCTCGAACTGCAGTTGCTTGTTGGTAGGATCGGAAGTCAACCCTGCGCTAGGACCGACCGCCAAGGCCATGTGGCGGGTTTGCAGCCGACCTTGACGACGATGTTTTCGCAGTTGTGTGGTGGGCCAAGAGCGCGGATAGCCGCGTTCACGTGTCGTCACATGCAGACATTTCGCTCTGTGTGAACAGTCGGCGATCCCATAACGCGACTGTGCCACTGCCACCGTGTTCGCACGATCTGAGGTGGCACTATGGCAGACAAGCTACACGAAGCACGTGCCGAGGGGCGTGGGGACCAGGTCATTAGCTTGATGACTTGCGCTAGGACGCACAACCTCACGTCACGCATCTCCTTCGACGCCACTTCACGCGGTACAACAAGCCGCGGGCGACAACCGCCGTCAACATGCCTGGTCGAGTGCCAGCCAAGCCGAAGGACGACACTCTCTGCAGACGCTGTCAAGGCGTTGAGCCAGCCATCGTGGTGAGGACAGAGCCACTGTGCACCGCTTGCTTCAGCAAATATGCACATACCAAGGTTGTGAAGCGTCTCGAGACCTTTCGCGTCCGGAACGCTGAGCCCAGCAAGCAGCGTAAGCTGTTGCTCCCCCTTTCACTGGACGCTTGCTCGCTCGCACTATTACACATCCTGAGTCAGCACCTGCGAGGCCAAATTGAAAGGACAGGAAGGACTGGATTCAAGCTGCAGATCCTGCATGTCTCCGAGCATTCATCAATACTCGGCGCCAATGAGGCGGTACTGGCCACCGTCAAAACACGATATCCAGAGCATGAGTACTGTGCCATGTCTCTGTCCCGAGTGACATCGCTCGATGACTTGGCTGCTCTGTTCTCCGAAGTGAATGCTGGCGCTGCGGGTGACAATAGCTCCAATGAGCAGCTTCGTCAAGTTCTAGCCTTGGCGAAGTCTGCTACGGCTCGCCAAGATATGGCACGAACATTGCAAGCACGACTCGTCACTGACTACGCTCGTCGAGAGGACTGTGAGGCCATTGTCTGGTCAGACAGCACCACCAAACTGGCTGAGCGAACCTTGGCAGAAACGGCTAAAGGCCGAGGGTTCGCTCTTCCCTGGCTTGTCGCCGATGGCAACACGCCTCATGGACTCACTTTCTACTACCCTCTGCGAGATCTCTTGACCAAGGAAGTGGAAGCTTACGTGTCTTATCTTGAGCCTTCTATGGAAGATTGCATCATCCAAAACGACCAAAAGCCGGCAGTCAGTACGAAGAACACCACCATAGATGACCTTATGCAGCAATACTTCGAAGCCGTCGAGCAGGAATATCCTTCCATCGTGGCAAATGTGGTGAGAACGACTGGTAAGCTGAAGGCACCATCACTGGAGGAAGTGGAGCAACAGTGTGAGCTGTGCAACATGCCACTTCAAGGACAAAGTCCGGCGAAGAGTAGGTTGTGCTATGGATGCATCCGAGACATGCCACAAGTCGTTGGCTAGAAGCCTGTCAATACTTCCTAGACATCTGTGTCAACGCCTCAAAGAACGCCCAATTCGTCTAAGGAAACACTACCTTACTCATTTGACTCCGAGCCCTGCCCCCAACTGGATGCTTTTCGCCGCCTTCAACTCTTTGTCGATTTAAGTGACTTCACCGCCACTGGCCTGACTGTGTCTGTCGCTACATTTTCCACATTCGACTGAAGGACGAGCGTCAAACTCTGACTATCGACTGGCTCGGCGTATCACTTTGGTGTGATGTCACCGGATTCGCTTATCCAGACCAGAAGGGTACCCTAGAGGTCGAAGCCGGTGTTGGTGATACTTGAGTTGACATCGGAAGTGAAGCCTGCAGGAGAAAATACCCCAACACTGTTATCGATCCAGAGCGAAGGCGATGTCCAGTTGCCAGTGTTGATGAGGGATGAATTCGTCGGATCTGCAGTGAAGGCTCCATCACTTGCGTTCTGCGTCACCACCGAAGTTTGGGATCATGTACAAGCGCCGAATTTCTTGAGGCAGTCGAAGAGATTGCTCCAGCTCTTGTATTGCTTCCAGGTGATCGCCTTCCGAGCTGATAATCCTGGAGCTGGCTCTCCTATTGTCATATTGGCCGGCATACTGAGGAAGGCTTTGCGTTGCAATATATCGAGAGCTGCAATGAGATCGCGGCGCTGTATGATGCGGACACGTTGGAGGAGGGGTGTAGCTCGTGGTGGACGTATCAGACGGCTAGTAGTCTGGAGGACGATGGTAGTGGTGTGTAGGCGGTGGCAGTACATCAATAACGACAGAGCTTCAGTCCAGGCATTATGAGGCGTTAGTTGAGTAATTAATCATGGCTGTGGTGACGACTTCACTGTCAGTATCGCATAAGAGTATCGACATATGTTAGATTGCGCATAACTTTTCTCTCGTGCCGAAAGCCGCCTCCAGGACACACCGTTGCCCTGAGCACTATACACACAGCCAAGTGCACCTCAAGCCCGGCCACTAACGGGGACATAGGAAAAACGAGAAGTAGGTGTAGATAGGGAGGTGGAGAGTCAAGGCAGATCGCACGAATTTACGAGATCGACAAGGAAGAAAAGTCGATCGGGTTCGTTGGGCCAAGTGATCGCGAACAACCCCATCACCAGACGTGCTAACGTGCCAACGAATCGATGAGTCACCGCCAATCTTCAGGGACAGCGCCATATTGGATACTGACCTTCCAATCATGCGAAGAAATCGCCCTCCAGTAGAAGCAACCAATTGACAGCCGTGGACCATGATGTGTTGTGTTGTGTCGCAGATTCGTGGTCGCAAGATACGGAATGGGTGACGGAAGGCTCTTTATGTTGGTGTGCTGGTGTGGAAAGAAGAGGAGCAGAAATGAGGTTGCGAAGTAGGAGGAGGGAGCTGGAGAATGGAGCTAGTGTGACGCACGAGCCACCTGACGCGTCACGTTCGTGTCGCGGCACCGTCCCTATTCACTTCCTGACTTCGTTCACATGCAAGTGATTCATCGCCGTCTGCACCAAGTCTTCGGCAAGATCGCTGTCACGAGAGCATGCGATCAATGACCCTAAGTCAAGTTCCGAGCCAGATTGAACACCTCTCGTCATTGTGTCGCAATGGAACCTCACGACAGTCCGCCTGTGGCTGCTGTGTTTCTCGTCATCTTCGACCAAAAAGTCGGGTAAGGCACTCGGCTGACCCCTAGCAATCCAAGAAATCGAGACTGAGACGAACACAGCTACACCATCGCCTGGAAACACAGCCTTCCGGAAGTCGACCTTGATGGCGTTGAGTACAAGAGCTTGCCTTCTGGCCTACACGCTGTGAAAGAAGATCTGGTATACTTCATTCACGGCGAAGCATATGCCGGCGTCAGTGCATTCGTACAAGAGGAAACCGATGCGAAGCACCGCAATGCGAACTTTGCAGCAGTCGGTGCGCTTGTACCGCTGAGCTATGGTCAGTTGGGCCGCAGCTGGACACACGCAGAAGCGCTGAGAAAATTAGCCAAAGAGGTGGTGAAAAACACATCAGACACACGAGCATTAGAGTTGTTCTGGGAGCAGCACAGGCTGGATGAGGCGGCAAGAAGGAGTTCGCAGTCAACCTCACAATCGCGGAAGCGCGCGTCGTCAGAAGCCACCCTCGCTGGCTTCAATGTGGGCGGAGCATGGCCTGCTGATCATCCTGCGTTGCACCTGTCTGCTATACTTGACACTTTTGGGCCTTTGCTCTTCCCTCTGCACCGAGCTGCTTTAGCGCGCAAACGTGTGTTGATACTTGGAAGCCCTTCGGTGCAGAATCATGCGAACATCGTCTACATCACTTCTGTGCTGTCTAGCATTGCGCCGTCTTTGGCAGAATGTCTTCCTACAGAAGCAGAAATACTGCTGCGTAGCTCGGCTCTGTTCCAGGTTGGCATTCACGACATAGACTCGTTAGCTAACAGAGACAACAGCAATGGGTGGGTAGCGTGTACTACTGACGATATCCTCAGCGAGAAGAAGCAACTTTTCGATGTGCTCGTTGAACTTCCAGCCGCTACATCCCCGGCACAGCAGAAGATTTGGCCCACCTTGAAAACCTCGGATGGGAGATACGTGAAGGCCTCGCAACGCGACCTCAGACGGTGGACGCTCCTCAGGAGGGAGCTCCGACGACTTCGACGGCAGACGGTAGGATTCAGCGCCGACCAGTCTGCTTCAGAATCACCAACTGATAGTGACGAACGACCTTTACTGCAGCGGCGGGGTACCAGCACTGCCCTCTATGAGAACACCGGCTTGAAGGATCGCGACGAAAGTGAAGCCGTTGAGGCACCTTCATGGAGCGATATGGCATACCGGGGCTTCATGTGGTGGGCTTCCGCGGGCGAAGCCAGTGCATGGGAGGAGGACGAGGCAAAGGCAGACGAAGAGATATTGTTCGATATTTCAGATGTCGGTGGGCTCTTCCCGGGCGACGGCACGCACGGCTCGTCGAGTGATGGTGAAGCCGAGTATGCCCGGGCTGCAGCCACCATGGTCGTTGCTTACTTCAGACGAGTGACGGAAGGGGTGTTGCGAACGATGGCGGCTGTTGTAGAGCAAGCGGACGATGATACTGAGCAGGGTGTTCAGGAGAACGAAATACAGCTGACTGGAGATGACCTGCGGGAGATGGGATTGGATAGCTGTAGTTGGAGCCAGGAGGACAAGGCTTTTGCGCGCGACATGATGAAGGTGTGGTTCGATCGAGACGCTGTTGTGATCGATCAAGGTGTAAGATTATGCGGTGTCAGGATATGTTAGATTGGCTTGAAAGTGAGTGAAAGTGAGCATACAGCGCGCAATGAGCAAACGCGGCTTGGTGGTGCGGTTTCATTTCTGTGAGGTTTGCCTGCACGAACAAGTCGAAAGCTCAACAACCTGCCAGCCGTACAACACACCTATCGAAGCCACGAAAGATGGCAAACATCAAGAAACAGATTCTAGAACGCCTCCGCTCTCGCGGAAAGCCTCAGCTCGTGGTCTTGCGAAACGACCTGTCGAAAACTGACTGGAGCATCCGCCTGGCTACAGGGGCTGAGATTCTGCCTTTCCTGACCGCCGCCACGGCTGCACTCGAGGAGGAAGAAAATGACGGATTATTGCAACGAGCCAACATACCCACGCCAAACTTGCGCCAAGGCTGCAACACCGTCTGGCCGCTCTACGACCCACAGGCAAACGATGACATGACCGGATCTGAGAAGAAATTGCTGGATTTCCTGAAGGAGGCACGAGTGTTGCCGCGGTTCGCAGGTCTTGAACAGCTACGTCAATGGGGACAGGCTAATGGTCTACCTTTCCGCCTCGATCTGAACATGGAAGGGAGCCAACTGTACTCTCAAGAGATCACTGGAGATCTGATCCCAGGCGTCAGCGTGGCACGATTCGTACGAGGCACAGCACAACGCGCCGCCCAGGCGAACAATCAGACTGATTTAGGACTCGATTCAGGCCAGCCCATCAAAAAGTCGGAGCAAAGGCTTTTGACTCACCTGCAGCAAATTGGCATCCTCTCGCAGGGAGCAGAATTAGCAGACCTGTGCCGCTGGGGTCGCGCGAATGGCCTCTACCGACGTATCGATATACAGACTGCTGGAAACGCTCTACTGAAGTCAGGCATTACCATTACGCAACAGGAGGAACGCGCTCGAGCTGTGGTACAGGATGGCAAGTCTGGACGGGTTGTGAAGAGCACTGCTCGTAAGACCAAAAAAGCTCGTTGTCTAGGAACGAACGAGTTACTCGCCTGGCTACAAAGAGGTGGATCAATTGCCTCTAGTACGGCAGTCTCTCAACCTGACTCGAAGACGGAGCATCTACCACATGCCACCAACGACATGCAGTATACGTCCGGACAATTGAGAGATCAGGATGTAAGCACGACGATTCCTGGTCTCGCGGAACGCTTGGCAGAGCGAGCTGAGTTCAGGCGGATGATGAGCGAGCCACCACGGGACATGTATGAAAAGCTCAACGACTGCCATAGATCAGCATTGCATACCAGTCTCGATCGTAAGGTGGGCGACCCTGGTCATGTTGCGACACACTCCGCTGATAAGGACGACTCCCGCACCTATATGCGAGGAGAGCTCAAATCTCATAAGAGACGATCCTTCATTGCTCCAGACGCGACTCTTCAAGACGAGTCAGACTGGAAGCAAGTAAACGTGGTCAGCGGTGAGACTTGGTACGCGACATCGAGACGCGGCGTCTCCAAGCAGGCTGCACTCAAAGAGACGATGGACGGATCACCTCAGCAAATGGATCAAGGCATTGACCAGTGGCATATCCAAAGTTCGTCGGCCGTATTGAAACGAGTTGGCGAAAGCGCACGCTCTACTGCCGCGCGGCCGTGCAAAAAGACTCGTTGCAAGCTGCGGGCACAGCTCAAGATTCTCAAGGCAAAATCCTTGATCTGCGCAGAGGCGACTATCGAAGACCTGTCAGCGTGGAAGGAAGCCAACGTCCTCGTAAATGAGTCCTGGGGCTGCACATTGGACAGGCTCACGTCAGCGCAAGCTCACGCAAAAGGCGTTCCGACCGATCCGGTCCATTTTCCTACAACGGAGAGTGACGCACATTCCAAAGCACAGACGGGAGACTTCGATGCCAGTGAGCACGAAAGTCAGCTCGGCTGGGCGGAGGAGCAAGGCTTTTTCAGCCCAGAAGCCTCTACCGAAGATATGCTTCGGTGGAAGAAGACCAATGCCAAAGAGGGCGAGAGATGCCCAGAATTTGCTGCGGGTACGCTGAACTTACCTGGGGCCACGAAGAAACAGATCACCCAGCTGAAGGAACTCAAGACGCACGGAGTGTTGGAAGAGGGTGCTATGATCGAAGACATGATGCGCTGGATCGAGGCTAACGTCCAGAGGGGCTTGAGCTTCAAGGGTGCGATCAGGCGAAAGGTAGCAGAGAATGTGACGAGTCCAGCTGGAGACCTCGAGATGCTGGCTCAGGCAGGAAGGGACCACGCGCTCGGTGTCCTGGAGAATGAGTCGCAGCAGGGTGAGCAAAGCGAGAGCGGCTCGGACGAAGAGGGCGTGGAGTTCGTCTTGGAGTAGTGAGTCGGGGCAGGTAAGATAATAAGCTATCACGGTGGAACCAAGTCAGGAGATCACAACTCATGATCGATGTAACTTGCCCTTCACAGCTTCGATCGGCGGAGTGAATCTCGACTGCGAGGAAGACTGAATCACATGACCGTGTCGAAATAAGCTTTGTGCGGTCGCGTCTGTGCTGCGGCTGCGTTACACACAGCAACGGCGCTCGGATGCCGTGTTTACTTTGACCAGGATGACCTTTTTGCAGCGCACACAGTGACATGTGCATGTTCCTGTTCATATCTGAATAGCACGCAACACCTGCGCTGATGGACTCGCCGACGGCATTCCGATTCCCCTCGCGCGAATCGCAAGCACTGCACGCACTCTCGCCCGAGCGCGTACACAACTCGCGACAAATCTCGACGGCCTCGACCATGACGGCTAAGAGCTCAGCGTCCGACGTCGAAGAGAACGAAAACGCGTCGCCCAGAGGAGCATCTTCATGGCGGAAAGCGAACCTCTTCGCAGAATACCCCGCGCAGTCGCCAACAAGACGGTCGGCTCTGAACGGCCTGCCGCTGTCGCCCTCAATGCCCGAGATACCGGCTTTCAGGAGCCATGCGCGCACTAACAGCGACGTGCAAGGCCTTGTCAAGCGCTTCGAGCACTTGGACGTGCGCGATCGGGATGCCGAAAGCAGTGAGAGGCGGAAGAAACACGAGCTGGAACTGCGCCGGGCACAGATTGCGCGCGAAGAGGCCGAAAGCGATGTGAAGAGGCTGCGGGAGGAAGTGCGGCGGCTCAAGAAGGAGGGCGATGAGGGCCGCGAGCGGGAGCGAAAGGTTGGCAAGAGGCTAGAGGTGGTCATGGTTGGTCATGTGAAGCTGAGACGAGACATGCATGCATGGAGCTAACAGCATACAACAACAGGATGAATTCACTACGTTCAAAGAAAGCCATTCATCGCAGTCTTCAGTCTACGAGAAGGAAGTCCGAAGGTCGCGGAAAGAGGCGTTCAAGTCATCGTCGGAACTGTTGAAAGTCAAGGAGGACCTCAAATCGTTAAGAAGCAGTTTCCGCGTCATGCAGCAAAATCTGGAGGCCGAGAAGCGAAAGGTGCAGCAGCGAGAGCAGGAAACCTTTGATGCACAGTACCACTTGGCGACAGTACAGGAGGAGCTGGCCAAGCTACGAACGCACATCAAAGTAGTGGAAGAAGAGCGGGAAGCGCTGAAGAAAAGCTTGAAGGAAGAGGAGGTCGCACGAATTGCTGCGGAAGGCATGATTGCACTACCCGCGGCAGCACACGACGACGACGCAGACCTCATGAGCTCTCCACGAAGAAAATCACCGCAAAAGGCCGGCGGTTCACCACTTTCTGACGACAAAGAGAACATGGGCGTGGTTACCAAGAAGATGGTCGAGGCAAGACGGCTGCAAGAGGAACTGGCCGTGGAGAGGATGCGTCGTGAACATGCCGAAGAGCTGGCTGACTTCCTGCGAATGGAGTGTCGATTCGGCTGCTGTGGTTGCAAAACTAGCAAGCCGGAGCACAACATGCTGGCCATTTCGAACGCCCTCGCTGAGAACATGGAGAGCATCAGAAGGACTATGCGATCAGTATTGACTCCCCCAAGCTCGCCGACAGAAAAGCGAGACTCTGCCATCATGCCCGAAGTCAAGACTGAGCCAGAGAAGCCAGAGGAGGCACGTACCGAGCCACGCCTCTCCATTGAGCGGGAAGAGAGTGCCGATGTCGAGATGGGAAATGTTGTGCAGGCAGATGTCTCTGATCCGTTCGAGCGCAGCATGACTCTCGCGGGAGATGGACCGTACGACAACGAAGAAGCGATCGTGGATGACGTGCTGGAAGTCGAGACTCCTCGTGCGCCACGCTCTACGCCGGTTGACGTCGAGATGGAGCAACCCGAGCGAGACACTGGCCTCACTGAGTCGACAACAAAGGTACCTCTACTGCCCTCAACTCCACAAACACCTGCCCAACTGCAACCACCCACACCATTCCACCAACCACGCTCTGCCCGCACCATCACCACAACCACAACGATCCCCATGCGCTTCACTCCCTCAAAGCCAACATTCAATGACTACGAGGATGCCGAGAACATCCCACCTACCATCGAAATCCTATCACCACGCAGCCGAGCAGGCTCAGCTCCGACATTCGATCGCGAAGCAGCCTTGGCAGCGATAGCTTACCGACGAGGCAGAGCAAAGTCGATCGCGAACGGACATGCGACACCGAGGAAGCAGATGATTGAGGGCGTGAGTATCAAGGAGAGGCGGGACATCAGCGCGCCGGCGCTAGGTCAGCAGAAGAAGGTCAGTGCTAATGATGCGAAGGGCACTGCTAGCGTTGGCAGAGGCGTGGCAGGAAGCGGAAGGAGGTTGGTTTGAAACTTGTGCAGTGCATAGGCATATTGTTTGAGGAGTTTTGGTCTTGGGATTTGTCTGAGTAGCATTGCAGGCATATCGTTCTTGCGAGGGTCTTGGTGGAATAGCGTAGGCGCATCGGGGGGACTTTTGGGTATTGAGATTTGCACTCTTGCGCGAGATACCTTTTCCCGTACCAAGCAAGCAGCATGCTGTTCTTACGAATTCGAAACATAGCACGTGTCGTCAGTCGTCTCAAGATCTCGGCTCTCATGTCCCGTACCAGCAACTTCTCCAGCAAAGTCAATATCGTCCGGATCTTCACTTCCCGTCCTCCACAGCACCAAGCATCTATGTAGTTCACGACGTCTCCATCGAAGCTGCGTCCGAGGCCAAGGACTACACGGAGGCACTCAAGACGGCATTGCATCCATAAAAAGCTCTGACGCCGCATCTGCCTGCAGTGCCAAGAGACAAAGTACGTTGCACGCAATCCTCTCACGTGCCTTCTGTGGCAAAACCCCATCGTACCGCCCATTGAGCGGAACGGAACAGTTCGCCTGTGCTTGGCGCCGATCTAAGAGGACTTGTGGGTTCTACCAACCAAATTCACCAGCTTTTTTTTTGAACTTGATCTGCCGGAAGGACTTGAAGAGTCTTGTCTAGCGAAGAACTGCTGGGTTAGCTCTGGTCTTGCGGCCGCAATTGCTGCGTGTGACCTTGCGGAGGATAGATCTTTCTTGGGCGCTTTGGAAAGCCAGTCTATTATTGTGCCTGTTGTGTGTCTCTACTGCAGCAAGCACAAGCGGAGGAATTGATGATATGCGGAAACGATCGTCACGGTGGTGCCGGCGGAGGATTAATGTAGGTGCTGCAGTCTTTGTTCATCCTCCATAGCGCAAGGCTTGGAGGAAGGTGGACCTGAGCCCGCAGCAACAACGCGTGGAGAAGGCGTGGCAACTTGGATAGAGCGGTACACGGGGGTATAAGACGAGCGAGATATCTCCCAACTGGTGGGAGAGTTGAAACATAGCATTCTCTCCTGCACGGTCCCGGTCCTCTACAGCAGCAAGACTTTATACTTTACTTTTACCTCGCTGGCTTTCAGGGAAGTCTCCAGCACTCAACAACAATGGTCCTCACGCAACTCCTCCCCCTCGCACTCGCTGCTACTGCAGCTGCAGCACCTCTGATCCCTCGACAAATAACATGTGCTGAAGGCCTATACATCATCGCTGCGAGAGGATCGAACCAGGACCCGGGGGAGGGTACTGTCGGTGCCGTTGGAGATCTGATCGAGGCCCGGATTCCAGGATCGTACTCTGTCGCAGTCGACTACCCAGCCGTCATCATCAGCGAAGACGACATCTACTTCAGCTCCGTCATCGACGGAATCAACGACGCACGCGAAAAAATCGAAGCCTACGTCGCAGCTTGCGGATCCGGAAGCAGGATCGCTTTGATCGGCTACTCGCAGGGAGGTCAAGTAGTGACTGATGTCCTTGCCGGTGGTACTGGAAAACCTGACCCACTCGATGAGCAGTATCGACAGAACAGTAAGATGCTCCCTATTTCATGTTGCGACGAGACACCTCACTCACATCGTTTGCCCAGTCGTCGGCGCAGCCGTCTTCGGCGACCCACGATTCAACGCAGGACAACCTATCAGTGCAGGCAATTCGACCTCGAACGGCATTTTCGCCAGAGTCACAAGTCTGGAGCGACTGAACACATACTCGAATGTGTTGCGCAGCTATTGCGATGAGGGAGATCCGTTCTGCTCAAGCGATCTCGACACGGCCGTGCATTCTGCGACTGTTGACAAGTATGCGCAAGCTGCGACGGACTTCATCGTCAGTGTGGCTTCTTAGATGGGTTCTCCGGGGAGCAAAGCATGTATAGCGCTGGTGATCTGTCACGGCCTGCAGCCTCCAAGGCCTAATGCTGAGAATCTCTTCGATTGTGCCGGTCCCAACACTAACATCGACCTTGGCCGCCTTCTTCGCGCTCCCTTGCCTAGCTTGAAGAGTTGCATTCCTGTGGAGCATGGCAGTTAGCGCCCCAGGCCATCGTGATGAACTGGGCCCGTAACGTGACTTCCTTGTATACAGTTGAAAAGTCGAATTCACTACGACAAGGATGTAACATCCTCTCGCTACATTACAGAAACATCATCAGTGCAGCGCTGCTATTGAACGGGCCTCAGAGAGCCCAAGCAAGCGCGCCCGAACGCTTGACCACCAACGCCACCATCGGTCTTCCCAAGGGTATCTTCGCGGAACGCCGTTGTGAGGACTTTTCGATTGTAGCCATAAACGCCGGTGCATGCCACTTCCATCTCCGCTCTTCGTCCCAGCAACAACGTGCCACCGACTTGTCGTAAATCGCGCGCTATGTCAGTATGGGTGCACTTACCTGTGCGCGAGGGGATATCCCCAAGCGTGATTTTGCAACGCGAGGGCCCTCGATTATTCGGCTAGATGGTCGATGTGGGAGTGTAGCTGATCGGGATGGTGCTGGAGTATTAGTACTGCTATGTTAGTAAGCGTCTGGTGGTGGTGTATTATTGGTGCTGGTAGGGGTGATGGACAGGAATTCACGCTTCGTCCGTGTGTAGCGCAGACCATATATGTCCGTCCTCGGGTATAAAGCCAGTATTCCAGCAGTGCGCCGGGCGACTAGCCGGAGCGTGCCTTCTTCGTGTCGGGTTCCTCATCGCCAAAGTCGAGCAGGTCATCATCATCATCGGCATGCTCTTCGAAGGAGCGCTTGCCAAGCGGAGAGTTCTTGGCCACGGCTCCTACGGGCGAGTCGTGAGAACCATCCTTTTCGTCGTCATCGTCAAAGATGATATTGTCCTCTTCGTTCTGGGCGGTAGCAGCTGGCTGGTCATGCCCGTTCACGGGTGCCTTGTCTCCTGATACGTGTTCCTGGTCTTCACCATCAAGTAAGTCAAACGCAGTGTGGAACTGGTCGTCATCTTCTTGAGGCTGGAGCTCGCCGTCGTCGCCGTTGTCTACGTAGTCAGCGTGGCCTTCAGAATGGTCCTCAAGATTCTCTCCAGCTTCGTCGTATTGCTGCTCGCCGTCTTCTTCGGGCTCAGGGTACGCAAGGTCGGGCTCGTACGGATCCTCGGTACCCGGATTGAGACCAAGCTCGTTATCTGCATTCTCTTCGCCTGTAGCTGGGTCAACGCTGCTAACATCTTGGTAAGCAGCTGCGTAGGCCTCATCGAAGTTCGAGTCTTCGGCCGCGTAATCATGCTCTTCATTCGGTGCTGAGAGCTCGTCGCGACTTTCCTCTGCAGCGGCGTCTGACGCATCATATGTCAGATCGTCGTCGTCATGTTGTATCAAGTCACCTTCTGGACACTCACCAGTGGCGTGATTCTCAGAATCAGCTTGACCGAGAGCTGCAGAATCCAGCGCGGTGATGTCAGCTTCATCGTTCGCATCGCCTGTGTAAGCATGGCTTTCGCTGGATTCATGAGCAAGAGCGCTATCCTCAGCGGCACCTTCGAACTCTTCTTCCGGGTCTGGATACTCTGCATTTTCATCATAATCTTCGTAGTTGGTGTCTTCGTTGTACTCTTGACCTTCATGTTGACCAGAGTAGTCACCATTCTCTGCATCCGGATTGTTCTCCTCGTATTGCTGGTATTCGCCTTCAGCAAGGTCTTCTGTGAACCCTTGTGCATGGTCCTGCTCGGCGCCATTGTCTTCGCCGGCGCCATTGACATCCTCGACCGGAGTTGGCTCATTGTCATGGGTGTCTTCGTCCTGTTCTGCTCCATCGTTGTAGTCATTTTCATCTTCGTGAAGATGTGGAGCAGCGAAGCTGGACATTCCTTGTCCTCGCAAAGCTGTCTGCTTGAACATCTGCAGGTGACTGGAAAACTTAAGTTGCACAGTAAGTGTCATAGAAAGCGGTGGGACGTCATCTTTGCCGTCATTACGATGCAAAAGCAGGTAAACATCCAGGACATCGTGAAGACTGGTCTCAGACGCACAGGGAGAACCTTCAACAAGTACGAGGCCCATAGAATCGAAACCAAGGACAAGATTCTGCTCGTCGGAGACAGCTTCGCCTGTCTTCACAGGAAGTCGCTCTCTGCAGCTCTTGATCAAATCAGAGAGACTGACGTTCGCGAGATTATCGTTCTTCAGCAGGCCATCAAGCTGACTGCGAGACTTGAACAAAGGCAAGGCAAACTCTCCATAGCGCACAATCATAGGATGCAGGCCAGTGTCCGTTGGGGTCGGCGGACCTTCGGAGACGTGGCGTGTGGAAGTGTCCAAGGTGCCTGGAAGCTGAGGAGGTGGCCGACCAGAGATGGTGTCTGTGCTTTCTGCTTCTTCTTCAGCAGTGGCTGCTGGCTTAGCATCCGCCGCGTTGCCATCATCGACAGCCTCCAGCGCCTTGGACTCCTCTGCAACCGTGTGAAGACCTTGTTCGCCTTCACCATCGACGGCTGACACGTTCGTGCCTTCCTGCTCATTGGACACCGGCGCTTCTTGCTCTTCGAGTTGCTTCTCTGCATCCTCGCTGGCCACGAGCGTAGTGTCGTCAACTTGTGCCGTCTCCTCGAGTCCAGAAGCAGGAGTCTCCTCGATTGGCACCTCCTGAGGCTTCACATCTGGCTCTGACGGGCGCACAATCTCTTCGTCTGCAGGCTCCACTGCCCGTGGCTGATCCCCGCCAGTCGCACTTACAGCAGTGGCGGTGTCTTGAACAGCCGGCTCAGCTGCCTCGAAAATGGTATCTGCAACTTCTGGACCTTGATCCTGGAGGTCATCGTCATCATCATAATCAATCAACTCCTCATCTGCCAGGTCAAATTGTCCGGCTTCGTCACTATCTTGCATCACCTCTTCATTGGCTGGAGCAGCATCCACGTGTTCGTCATCACCCATCATCTCGTCGGTGGCGGTTGGAGGTCGTACAGGATCGCCGTCCTCGAGCATGTACTCATCGTCAGTTAGCTGAACGCCATCCGTGTTGTCGTAGTAGTCGCCAAAATCGATATCGATGTCGTCGTCACGTACATTGCCCGCAGGCGATGATGAGACTTCCATGCTGTCGTCGAGCGGAGGTAAGGAAAGGGAAGGGAAGGCCATGGTGGCCATGTGCTAAGGCGAACGCGACCGCAGACGCGTCGATTGCTTTCTAGTGGCTTGTGGGTGTGATGGGGAGAGTACAAAGGGAGACGCAGCCAGACACGCCGAAAGAGCGCGTTCTGGCGCGGATCCGGACTCCAAAGCGCTTTGTCACTGCTGGACACGTGCGGCGAAGCGGATGTTGGCGGCGGTGGTGGTGGTGGCGAGCAATACAGGCGGACAACACTTTGACAGCTAGTTGCGTCGATTTATCGCTGCGCGCTGGTAATGTTGGTGTAAGTGGTCGTGAGGAGAGAGAGCGTGAGGTGATGAGTCGAAGTTGAAAGTGAGGACACGGAGGAGCGAGGAGCAAGGGAGGGCGCTTTGTGCTTGATCGGCCTTGGCGTCGTGGTTGCCCGCAACCGCTCTCATTTCATTCACTCCTCCCGGATAACGTCACTAGTCGTGGCTGTCGACATGTCGCTGTAGTATGCAATAGGTCGTGAGGTAGACAGTGGCAGATGGTCAGTCTCGTGGTGTAACGTGACTTGAACTACGCTGACCAGCTTCAACAGCCTCCCAAACGCAAGCAGCCGGCGGCGGCAGCGGCACCTAAACAGCCCGCAAAACGCAGGTCGAAGCTCGCAAAAGAGAATGATATTACCGCAGATCAGGAGGCAGAGATCCAGGAAGCTTTCGCCATCTTCGCACACCCAGATGAGGAGAACGAATCAAAAGAGGGCCTCATCGCTGCAAATGAGCTGAGGAGATGTCTGATCGCGTTAAATGCACCGCCAAAGGACCAAGCCACTTTGAACGAATACTTGGAAATCGCCGATCCAGATGAGGTCGGTGTTATCACCTACGAGCACTTCCTCCCTATCGCAGCGATAGCGCTGAACTCCCGCGACGACGACCCCGATGCTTTGAACGAAGAGGTCACGACAGCCTACAACCTCTTCACTAAGGGCGAAGATAGGCAGATTACACTGCACGATCTTCGAAGAGTCACCAAAGAGCTTCGCGAGGATGTTCCGGACAATGTCCTGAAGGATATGATTCGTGAAGCTACTGCCGGGGGACTTGGTGGTGTCAGTATGGAGGACTTTGAATCTGTCATGCGACGAGCAGGCGTCTTTGGCTGAAATTCTGCATGTCGAACCAACGGCAACAACGTTCAAGGAGTTCAAGGCGCGATGGCTATACCCGGTGTGTATTTTCTGTATCATTTCTTCAGTTGCCAAGACTCTCTGATTTCCTTGCTGATCCTTGGTCCTCAATCGCTCACAGGTTATCTAAACTATCTGATTCCGACGCTTCGGGCCACAGGGCTGACAGTCCTGTGGGTTAGTCAGGAGCTAACGTGAACGCTGGATGAGCCAAATTAGACCGTAGCGCCTGCTGCTTAACACTGGCCATGCTCTCTTGCGGTTACTTTGCCCGTCTCGGTCAGAGTACGAACGTCGTGAACTTCGATATCACATGTATCTGTGAGGCCTCTGCGCATCCTTCACTTGGAGCGGACAATGACAGACTCCCAGGACTAAAGGTGCCGCCCGCCCAGTTGGATCTTAGGGCCAGAACGAGGATGCGACAGCCAAACTCCCATGTTGCAGATGCATCTGGGCAGATCAACGTATTTCCCGGACGTTCATTGGACGATTCTACGGTCGCAAAGAGAATGCCATGTTAAACTGCTGCTGGGGTGCGATGCGTGTTCCTCTGATCAGTCGCACAACAGGCCGCTGCTTTGCATCGCCGTGATGGTCACACTTCGCCATAGATTTTAGTATCTCTACATCTTGCTCCGGATGGTAGACGGAGATGTGACTGGCGCCCTGTACCAACCTCAATTCGCAATTTCGTGACTGACCCCATCAATCGCGGACAGCCCGCCTCCGAGACGCCGGGAGTGAAGCGAGCTTCGTGAAGTGCCCCTTCTGCGTACTCTTGCAGAGAGCCTTCTATCCGCACAGGAGCAGCTCGCGAGCCACTCTGGTTCCTCCGTGCCTCTAAGCTGACGCATCGCTGGCCTAGAGCCTCGTAGCTGATGCAGACGTCGACCAGCAACACACTCGTACTGGTCGCTTTGCTGAGCAAGATTCTCACCCTGAGCATTTGCTTCCCTTTCACGAGAATAATGCAACTTGCCCCAAGCGACTATACTATGCTGCTCATCGTCCTCATTGAACCGGCCTGCTACGAGTGTTAGTGGCGAAGTGTTTGGAGGGGTATCGTCCTCAGCCAAACTCTCCAGCGTCCTCAGAGGTGAATGAAAATTTTCATTTATATCTCAACAGATTTCCGTCCTTTCATTGACTCCCTACCATCCACAACGTACCATACCCAGGCTACAACTACACTACACTATACTCAAGCACAACACAACGTCAAGAGCAACATCACATCTGCACGACAAGCATTCCGGGAGGCTTTGAAGCACTGCAGCAACACTCAACGCTTCACATCCAAAGTTCCCTGCAAGACAGAAAAATTCAGGGCACTCAACATGAACTCCATCAATATGGGTTCGTCTTCAAACATGATGGCGCCAGGCCTCATCGACAACATCAACGTCGTTCCAAGCAACAGCCTCAAGCGTCGTCGCGACTCCACCATTGATCTGACTCTCGACGATGATGAGTCGCCACAGCCGAAGCGCCCATGCTATGCGGCCCTTCAACAACATCAGCAAGTGTATGACGACCCTGCTCCATGCGGCAACTCCATAGCTGGTGCGTACGACATCGACTATACGGAGGTGATTGACGACTACCTGGCTCGTAACCCGCTGCCAACCCAGCAGATGCCGAATGCAGAAGGCACCGAGCACTATGGCTATGGCTATACCGCAACACAGTCCGTAGCGCCAACGCGCCCCACTGTCGCGTTTCGGCCCATGCCAGCTGTCCCGAGGCCACAAATGCAGCTCCCACCAGGCTACCACCAGTATGGCTATGGCAATACCGAAGCACAATTTGTAGCTGCAAAGCGCCCGACTGTCTATGGCATGAATATAGCACAGCTTGTAGCGCCAGAGCGCCCTGCTGTCTCGTTCGCGCCTGTGCCAACTGATGAACCTGCTCCAACCACTCCGACCACTCCAACCACCCCAAACGCTCCTACCGCATCGCAGCCTTCGAAGGGAAAGAAGCGAAGCAAGCGAAGTGAAAAGGCATCGGGCGCTGAGCGGGTAGCAGCACCTCCCCTCACGCCTGAGCAGCAGAGAGACGTGGCTGCCAAGTCCCAGAGCTTCTTGGAGGAGCAGCTAGCTGAATTCGCAAAGTTCAATGGCGGTGCTGAAGAATTGTGGTCAGCACCCAGGCAAGCAAAGAAGAAAGCCGATGGCTCAAAGCGTCGAGCTGAGGAGCAGGCGCTGAGAGAAGCGCGCAGAGAAGAGATGAGGTTCCAGCAAGAGTCCCTCAAAGCCGTGAAGGACCAGGAGCGAAGAGAGAAGGAACGCGCAAAGGCAGCCCGACTGCAAGTCAAGAAGGAAAAGGCCGCAGCAAAGGCAGCGCGATTGCAAGCAAAGCAGGCAAAGACTGCTGCAAAGACTACTCAGCTTGCAAGCACATCGACGCAACCCGCACCTATCGTCAACGACTTCTCAGCCGATGCATCCTACTGCGGCATGGCCGGGCGACTCACCGTTGCCTCAGACGGCTCCTGGCTGAAATGGGTTCCACTCCTTCAGATGCATCTGGACAAGGCTGTTGACCTCCAACGTCAAGATGCCGACCCTGTCGTCAACGTCGGCGCGTCCAAAGAAGATGCTCGCAAGCACGCGATGAAGATCACCACAAACGGGGAAGAGCAGTACATCTTCCACTTCGGCACAGATGGCATCGCACGTCAAAATCTGGTCGAAGCCGTGGAGGTCATCAAGCACAAGCCTTGGAAGACAGAGCAGATCATCGAGCAGGCTCTTATAGAGGCATTGACGAATGCTGTTGCAGAGGAGGGGCTGAATGGCACTGAATCAACGACTCGAGCAGAGGGCAGTGGCAGCTCTGACTCTTCTGAGCAGAACAACGAGGATATGGTCGTCTGCACATGCCAACTGCCAGCTGATGACTGCTACTGCGACGAGGAGGAGGAGGAAGAGGAGAGTCCAGACGGTGGATTGTTGATTCTCGAGGAATCCGGATGAGATTCGCCACTACGGTGGTAGCGAGGTTATGGGAGCCATGTTCTAGGGTTTAGCCTTCGTTGCAAAGCCAGAGAGTGTCTATCCCGATGGAAGATTGTATACTGGTTCTAAATGCATTTCATTACGTCCACTTCTTCTCTATACTGTGCATTGTGTCTCTGATCTTGTCCGTGAAGCCAAAGTAAGTAGGCCGAGCTCTGAACCGCCGTTTAGGGTGATGCAATGAGCTTGTGCGCTTACCGCGATGCGTCACGGCTGAAGAAAGGGTGAACAAGTCGCTTTCTGTCCCATCGTCTGTGCGCGGAATCTGTGCTGTAGCTGGAGACGGATCAAGCATATGACGCGACAACGCTTGATCCCCTGTTACAGATGGAGATAACCTTCATGGGCTATTGACTAAAGGCGTGGCCTCCATAGTGCTACTTCGTAAGGTGCTCCAGGCTCCTCGAACCCTCAAGCGATGCTATGAGACAAGCGCGCGAGGCGCGATACTATGCTTCGCCGCCGCAAGCCTAGCCAAGCTACTACTTCGCTATAGCCATGCTCAAAAGATAATCTAGTTGCTCTGTCAGAGAGTTCATTTCTTCTGTCCACAGCCCTGATTCTCATATTCTGCCTCCCGTCCGATTCCAGCTTCATCCATTATCTGCAATTCCTTTCCCCCTTCTCTCCTCGCTCTCGTGCATCTGAAATTTCCTCAAATCGCCACCAGCAACAATACACGCCACATACAGCAGCAAACAACTAACGGTGAAGTCTCCTCAACACATCCCCGCCCCCTCACCTCCATCACCCACCAAGCAACGTCTGGCCGCACCCTCGGAGAGCTGTATTCTCGAACCTACACAGCACGGGTATGCTAATGGTGCTTATCATTTTCTCCTGGGACTCAACGCGCCGGGCGGTTGCCTAGGGTTGTAGCATGGACGTGGTACTCATTGCTCCACGCGGCGGTGCACTGTTCGCAGCTCCGAGGTTGCCGTTCAAGGAGACGCAAGAACTTGACTTACCGTGCTATTTAGGTTGTGGCGGTCAGGAACCTGTGCAGATTCTTTGCTTCGACATCCCTTTCAACTAATATGTCTGCCGGCCATTTGGGCCGGCTGACGCTGACTTCCTGGGCCATCGTCCTTGACCTGTGTGCTTGGTGGCGGAGGCTGTCACTCGTGATTACCTGGGCTGGAGCACATCCTGATACGCTAGAGGTTAGTTTCAGTAGATCAGTCATATCGTCAGTCATGGTGAAGCTCCGTCGCCAGGGAAACCTCGAGACACTGCTTTCTATGCACACACGAACATGTATTGTCTATTACAAAAACCTGGGTATCATTCCTCTTCACTCTTCTTCGCCCCACCTCCACTCCCAACAGCGGTAGCAGCGGTAATCGGCCTTCCCTGCAGCACCAACGTAGCAAAGCCCCCCAACTTCCCCTTCAATTCCTCCCTCTGCTTCGCCCCCTCAACTTCATCCACAACCCCCTGCACCATCCTCAAAAGCTCCTCACACTCCTCCTTACTAGCTTTCCTCCCGTGCTTCTTGCTCGCCAACACAACCTCCACTCTCCTCCCCTCCTCCAAGAACCCCTTCATCTTCCCCAACCGATGCCCCAAATCATTCTTATCGATCGCCCAATTCAGCTCCACCGTCTTCATCGCCTGATCCGATCCTATCGCCTGGACTTTCTTCTGCTCTTTGGCTTGTTTCTTCTTCGCTTTCTCGCGCTCGTAGTCTTCTTTCTTCGAAACGATTTTGCAAACGGGGATGAAGTCGGGGTTGTCAGGTTCGTCGGGGGTTACTTGGACGAGGCGGTATGTTTTGAGATCCAAGCTGTTAAGGGTGTTCCAACGGGTGTGGATAGTTGGTTCGCCCTCGCCTGTTTCGGAGTCGATGCCTTCGAGACGGCCTGTTTTGGGGTCGACGAGGTAGATGAGTCGCGCGGTAATTTCGTTGTTCCATTTGTGACTGCGTTTTTCTGGGGCGCGGCTTTTGGCTTGGGGTGTGGGAGTGGCGGAGAATGGCCTGGTTGTTGAAGTCCATGGCTGTGATTGGGTGATGGATTGAGGTAGAATGGCCCGTTTCGGTGCTGATCGTGAGACAGCAGGGGTTACGAAGACACGATACAGGGCTTGGGCAATGCCCGGGGAGCGTCGACACGACATGTCGGTCTAATGAAGATGGAGAAGAGTCCCAACTGCTGTCTACAGAGCTCGAACTTGAAAAACGGAGCTGTTTCCGCCCCTGACATGTGCTCGGCTAGTGGTCCTGTGGCGTCTACACCACATTTTCACATCGGATCACAACATGCCACCATAGGCGCTCTGAGTAATGGCTGAAGCCTTGGAGGAGAACTGCAGGATTTCTCTCTTAGCACTTCGCTATGCTCCCTGCAGAACAACCAAGTTCGGGTGTCAACAGCTCTGCCTATCATCCCGAGCTGTGCAATTCGCGTTTTCACTAGAATGGTTGTTGTTGATTACGGAGTTCTCTGCCAATGCATTGTATTGCCATAAGTATGCTCCTGAACAATGTCGGTCTATGGGTATCGAAGCGCGATCCAATCCATCCTTCGCCGAATAACGCCTTGCTGAACCCCACTGTATCAATCCATCACCACTGTCGGCTGTATAACCATTGATACTATCGTCGAACACTGCCAGTCTCCTGTCTCACGTCGTTATCACGAGGCTCAGTTCTATCTTTGCCTCCGCCACCGGACTTGCTGCCTGAGAACCACCCTCCACGTGCAGGTCGTTCATCCAGGACTCTCGCGGGGGCAGGCTCTTGCACGCGATTGCTGGTGGCGTTATGCCCAGCATGAGCGCGGTCTTCGTCATCGGAGTCATCGAATGCTGTGGCAGGCGGAGGATCGTTGGGCATGTACTGAAGATTTGGGTTAGCCTGATCGTCCCAAAGGACGTGATGGAAGCCATGCGCGTTCCGAGTGTGCCACAGATGCCGCACTATGGCGACTATTGACGGATTTACTCACAATCCCTGATTTTCGATTCGACCGTCGTCGCTCCTTGTCCACGCCAGCAAAGTCGCGTTCATCGCGTTGCAAGCTTTGCGGTTTATGCTTCTTGTCCAGGTACTCCTCCAAAAGTCGCAAATTCTTCGTGTTGCATTTGAACGCCGCGTCTGCCAGGTCTCCAATGAACGGTACAAGACCAACCAAGAAGTCGACGGCAATGTTGATGAGCATGCGGGCTTTCATGCCGTTGTCCAGTCCTCCTTCGACCTTCATCGCCTTCTTCATGACCAAAAGCGCCAGCGCCACACCAATGGCATCACCTGCAGCAGGAATCAGGCCAATGACGGCTTCCCAGCCGAATCGGATGCCAAACAAGCTGAAGAGAGCACAGTCGAGGCGGTAGGCTCTTCTGCGCACGGCAGCAAGGATCTCGGCATCGTGTTCTGGGATGTAGGCTGGGATCTGCTTCTTGACCTTCTTGAGCTTTCCTGGTCGTCGCGGGTCTTCGATCATTGCGAAGTATGGGTCCTGTAAAGCATTAGCAATCGAATTATGAAAAACACGGGATACTGCAACAACTTACGTTCCCGCTGTCGACACTCTTGTGCTCATACTGCTTCATGTGCTTCTTGAGGAGCTTGTTAGCAGCATATTTGCCCACGAGTTGCGCCATTTCGCTGAATAGGAGTCGAACGGATGTTGATATCGACTAACACCTGTTGAGGGATGCAGTCGTAGCTGTATGTGTTGCGAGTATGCCTTGAAGGTTTTGTGGCGACCAGGTGGCCAGTGAAGGTATTTATTTCTCAGTTGCTGCAGTGAAAAATGCCGACAATAGCAATCCTGAATCGATTGGTATGTAGCCCGCGGACGCTGAAACGGTTTCGCGGTTGACGCTGAGCGCTTAAGACTGGCAAACGCCGACTGCTCCAAACAACGAGAGCGGGCGACTGGATTAGAAACAGCGGTCGCGACGTGTGGCCGATAGCTTATATTTCTTGCAATAGCCGTGATCGCAATGATGCATGACCAGACAGACGTCTTGTTTTCAAGCTGCTTTCTTGCTGATCCCAGATCTGCCGATCATCGTCATGCTGTGGCTGAGCCGAGATGTCTGTCTGCTGGGAGAGAGCGCCACAGTTCTGCTGGCGAGGCCAGAAACCCGTTTCAGAAGCAGAACCGCGTTAGCAGGCGCGAGAACGACGGTGAGGCGCAGCATCGCCGCAGCTTGCCATATCAGATCTCTCGATCATGTGCTTTCGCGCGCTTACTAGCCAGGACACTCGCGGATTGTATGGTGATCCATGTCATTGTAAGTGGTCGATAGCGACGACATGAGCTCTGGACTGTGAAGCATTGCGCACGAATTGCGATTGCTACCGCGGGAAGCTGTCGGCATCCTCGGAAGTGCCTGCTGCACCGACAGCTCGTCCTCCCTGCCGCGCAAGCTGAACCAGCACGACCCGGCGCATGTGGGCGTTGCTGTTGCTGTCCACATCGATCGCCGCAAAAACCATTTCTTGACACAGCCGGATATATTGAGAAGGGCAGAGACTTGTGCATGATGAAGGGGTGGGTGAGACTGGCAGTCTTGCTCCTATGGCAGCTACTAGGCACTCAGGCTGTCGAGATGCAGATCGTAGGTTGTGCGCGGGGAGATGCGGTCAGACACATACTGAGTAGCGTGGCAGGACCAGAAAGACGCGAATCGACAAGTGTGCTCCGGCATGTATTCGAAGAAGTCGTGGGGAGGCGACGTTGACCCATTCATCCTCGTCAAGTTCGTGAAGCCGGACAACATACCAGACGGCCAGGATCCAATTGTTAGCTTGGTAGTGTTCGAGTGGCAGGACAGGCCTTTGATAGGCAGGATTGATGCCAATGGACCGCAGCAAGAGGTGAGATGAGGGAACACAGGTGTTGGCGTAGTTGCTGACAGCCAGCAGGAACTATATCTCTGCGATGAAGCCGCGAGCGCGGACGGACTATGTGAAGAGAAAGACATCGGAGGCTTCATTCTGGGAAAGAACGCAACTGAAGCGTCAAAGTCCCTCATACGCTCCGAGGCCATTCACTTGAAGGATCCGGGTCCAGTCAACTATCCCGTCAAGAGGACCGGCTATTACTGTGTCAGCACAGCTGCATACAGCGCGGAATCATACGTTGGCATTGTGGAGTTCAGGAACGCCTTCGGTGAGCTCCCAGCGGCACAGATCGCGAAGCTCCCATTCTATGCCGCTGTCACAATTGTCTACGCCTTCATGGCAATGGGTTGGGGTGTGCTGTATTGGATGCACAGGTCCGACATCCTTGCTGTGCAGAACTACATTACTGCCATCCTGGTCTTCTTGGTCATTGAGATGTTCATGACGTGGCTTTTCTACGACTTCCAGAACCGACACGGTCTCAACGCCGGAGCCAAGGCACTTTTGGTCGTGACCTCAGTCCTCAGCGCCGCAAGGAACAGCTTCTCGTTCTTCCTGTTGCTCATTGTCTGCATGGGATACGGAGTAGTGAAGCACACGCTCGGCAAAACGATGTGGTATGTGCGAGCTTTAGCCATCACGCATTTCGTGTTTGGTGTAATCTACGTCATTGCATCACTCTCGGTCACACCAGAGAATGCAGGTCCTTTGGTACTGCTTGTGGTTCTGCCGCTTGCTGGAACTCTGACAGCCTTCTACATCTGGACGCTTAACAGCCTGAATTACACGATGAAGGATCTCACGGAGCGAAAACAGACCATCAAGGCCGGCATGTACCGCAAGCTATGGTGGTGTATCTTGAGTAGCATCATTGTGATCTTCGTCTTCTTCTTCGTCAACAGTTGGACCTTCGCAGGACAGAGCGCTACCGACTTCGTCCCGAACCATTGGCAGTCGAGATGGTTCATCCTTGATGGATGGCTCAACCTTGTTGCTTTCTTCGATGTGGCCTTCATTGCATATGTGTGGCGCCCGACCGCGAACAACAGAAGATTCGCCATGTCTGATGAGGTAAGTCGCTAGTCCTTTGGTTGTATAGGGACAGTGCTGATATTGTGTTACAGATTGCGCAAGATGATGATGGCTTCGAGATAGCATCAATCCGGGATTCGATGGACATAGACGATGACCTCGAACTTGGGGCAAATGGCGAAGCAAAGCCTCCGCCATATGATGCCCCAAGGGCAACCTCATCTGCCAACAGGGATGCATCG
Source organism: Mycosphaerella arachidis (assembly GCA_001297265.1). NCBI lineage: Eukaryota > Fungi > Ascomycota > Dothideomycetes > Mycosphaerellales > Mycosphaerellaceae > Mycosphaerella > Mycosphaerella arachidis. Next base: position 253,247 of record LIHB01000029.1, read on the forward strand.
CCACTTCCGGCGCCAATACCAACAAAACCTGCGCCTCTACCGCGCGAATCAATAGATGGCGAAACCATCTTTGCTGTGGGCGATGAGGACAAGTTCACAGATGATGAAGACGATGAAGATGTTGGTGAAGGGAAGCGGTTGACCGGCAAGTCAACCTAGTCGCGTCTCAAGCGGCCCTGTCTTGACTTCGAATTGTAAGCGTCATGAGCATTCATCGACGTCTGTAGCAAACTAAGCGAATCCAGTCTAATGTTTGCTGGAAGATGCCGATGCTTTCACCTCATTTTGAGGTTCAGTCGTGCATCACATGCCATTCACTGGTGGTGACGGCGGATCCTCCACCTCACTTCACGCTGTTTACATCACAGATGCACATGCCAACGCACGCAACTTGAAACCAATTCCACCATCAACTCAGCCCAACTAAAAACACACACCTACCGACTTATAACCATGGCGCTGCCGGAGCAACCATTGTCCTACTACACCGATCTCACGACTTTAGCCGACGACCTCATCGCCCAAGGCTGGCATGAATTGCAAGGCGCCGCGCTGGTGCAGGTCAGTGGCACCTTCACCGCAGACGAGATTGTCGAAAAGATCAACGCGCTGGGCGGTCTGGTCGTCGACAAGAAGAAAGTGCATTCGAGAATGAACCGAGCCCTAAACCTTGTGTCGCAAGAAAATGAAGTGCCGCGCGCTGAAGTACAGGCGGCTCTTGATCGGATGAGGAGCGAGACGGGATGCCAGGAGCGGATGAACGGTGTGAAGGGCAACTCGAAGGGCAAGAAGGTCGTCGCAAGAGAGCAGAGCAGAGGCAGCGCAGCTTCATCAGATGCTGTTGCTGTCATCAACACCACTGGTACGACTGCTGCTATTCCTAATATGGCGACACAAAAGAGCCCTGCAAAGCCGCGAGCTGACAAGCCACCGCCGAGCAGGTCAGTCGCAAAGCGCAAACCCCGTGATTCGGCTGACATCAACACTTCGAGAGCGACCATAAGCACAGCCAGGCGCGGAAGCCAAGGCAGACGAGTAGCAGGCGAGATGAGGGACACTGCAGGGAACGGAATTGATATGCCGATGCTGGCGCAGAGTATTCCACGACTCAGAGCAAGAGGCTCGGCATACTCAGTCTCCTTTCGGATAACTGCGACGGACCCGGGCGAAGCTGAAGCAGAGGATGTGGCTCTGAAGCGGCGCGTGGGAGAAGGCTTGGGTCGGCTGCCAGAGACCAGCGAGCTAGAGGTTGGATTGAATGCTGATGGTGCGGCGGCTCTTCTGCTACAGCTGTATCGCGACGACAGTATGGCTAAGAGGTAGTGGGTAGACATAGACTACTGATATTCACTAAGATCTATCAAGCACTCTATGACGGGTCACGTGTGTGAAACGCCAGCCGGCCGGGTCCGCACTCCCCCTCGCAAAATACTTCCTTCATCACTTCCATCACTTTGTCACTCCACACCCATCGCGACACTGCTGCCATCAACGCAGATAGCACTCGGTGGCACGTGAACTGACGCAGCAGCGCAAGTGAACAGAATTTCGACCTCGCTTCTCACCTTTAACAAGTGTAATTGTGCCGACAAACTCACACGATCACAGCCTCTTCTGCAGCTGGATCTCCGCCTACACATTCTCGACCAGCCGCATTTCTCAGCATCACACCTTCAGCAGGAAACAGTGGGCATCAACAACCCGTAGAAATGGCCACACCACTGGATATCGCCGACCTCCTCGAGCGCGAGGAGAAGAAGGCCAAAGACAGACTCATACAAGCACAACGGGCCCAGGATGGCGGCGACGACGAGGTCATGGCCAACACAACGCCAGAGCCCGTCTTGAAGTCCTCGGCGCGCGATCCACATCGACTAGACCGCCCGGCCGACCTCGACTCACCCCGCACAAGCAAGCACGACGACGAGAAACGTCACGACCGATCATCCAAAGACAGGTATACAAACGAGCGAGAGGAGAACGACGAACGCCGCGCCCGGCGATCCCGCGAGGACACGGCGAATGGTGGTGGCAGTGACAAGGAAAGTGCTAATGGAAGTGTGCGCAGCAAGCGTAGAAGCCGTTCACCAAGACCAGATAGCCGCCGCGGACACCGGGATAGGCGCGATGATTACTACCGTCCGGGAGCAAGATCCTCTGTTGACCGCGATGATGACTTCCATTATCGCCCCAAGGGAGATCGTCGTCGTGACGACAGGCCACGCAGCAGAGACCGCGGACACGGTCGAGATCGTGGAGGACGAGACGACCGTGATCGTCGTGGCGGTGGTGGACGTGGTGAGCGCGGTGGCCGCGACAATCGGCGTTCCCCACAAGGCGGCAAGCCAGCTGAGCCAACTGATGATGAGCGCGACAGGCGTACCGTTTTTGTGCAGCAACTTGCTGCTCGTCTCCGATCTCGTGAGCTGAAGGAGTTTTTCGAGCAGGCTGGGTCAGTAGTGGACGCACAGATCGTCAAGGATCGTGTCAGTGGGCGCTCCAAAGGGTAAGCATATCATTATCTTGCATTGCACTACATGCGCTAACGGCGTTGCAGCGTCGGATACGTTGAGTTCAAGGAAGAAGAATCTGTTCAAAAGGCTATTGCACTTACTGGACAGAAGCTACTGGGCATTCCTATCATTGCACAGCTCACTGAAGCAGAAAAGAACCGCCAAGCACGCAACACCGAGGGTACCGCTACCCAGTCGAACGGCATCCCATTCCACCGCCTCTATGTCGGCAACATCCACTTCTCCATTACAGAAGATGACCTGAAAAATGTCTTTGAGCCATTCGGCGAACTCGAATTTGTACAGCTGCAGAAGGAAGAGGCCGGCCGCTCTAAGGGCTACGGCTTCGTTCAGTTCATCGATCCAACTCAGGCCAAGGAGGCTCTCGAGAAGATGAACGGCTTCGAGCTTGCTGGTCGTCCGATCCGTGTCGGGCTTGGTAACGATAAGTTTACTCCAGAGTCCACACAATCCCTCCTGCAGCGATTTGGAGGCGGTCAAGCCAATACTCAGGGATCCTCGTTTTCCGGTATGGGTGGCCGTGGCGCTCACGCTGGTGGTACAGGCAATTTTGACCGAACAACGGCTCGCGATGTCGACAAGACGGGCGGCGCCAGCGCACTTGACGATACTGATGTTGGCGGTGTCAACTTCAGCAACTACAGCCGTGATGCGCTCATGCGCAAGTTGGCTCGTACTGACGAACCAGAGCAGAAGATGGCTCCGAAAACTCAACAGGTGAAGAAGCCCGTGGTCGAGCAGCCCACTGCTACCCGCTGCGTTCTCCTGAAAAACATGTACGACCAGAACGAGTAAGTACCATCACGGTTGACCATTGGATATTGCTTACTGACACTATTCACAGAGAGACTGAACCTAATTGGCAAGACGAGCTCAAGGACGACGTCAAGAACGAATGTGACGAGAAGTATGGCAAGGTCGTGCACATCGGCCTTGCGCTCGACAACAACGATGGCGAGATCTACATCAAGTTTGACCGTGTCCAGGGCGGCGAAAACGCCATTCGAGGTCTCAACGGCCGTTGGTTCGGCGGACGCATGATCACGGCTCAGTATGTCGTGGACGCCGTCTACCACATGAACTTCCCTAAAGCAGCGCAAGTATGAAAGGTAAGCACTGTGTGAGGACGATTCACCAGCATTGCTTATGGACATGGCGCGGCGGGTGGCAGGCTTGGAAAGGGAATATGACTTGAGGGCAAATGGGTCATTGGGCTCATCGGACGGAGCAAAGCACATGCGATGAGGGGTACGCCTTGCTTTTGAAGCATGGTGATAGTTCAGGGTGGACGGGCCGGCGCCCGTCTCTTGGTCGTGGAGCGCGAGAGGTGATGGACAAGGTGAAAAGTATTGCATTGCCGGCGCCGGTCGAGCTCTGGTAGAGCTCGCCTGGAGCAGACTGACATGGATGCAGGGCTCAATGCCTACAAAATCGCACGCATTTCTAGGGCTGACATTCAGACCCGACATTCTGTACATGTGGAAAGAGAGAATCATCGTGAGAAGTGTTCCGATATGTGACGATCTTGAGAGCTCATTCACGATGGTGTCCTCCCACGCAGCGCAGTCCCAGCAGCAGCTAGCACATGAAGGAGCGCGGCGGGATGCGTGGTCGCCTCGAGTTGTCCATGGATGGTAGCTCATTGGCGCCACCGCGCAGCCCAGCTGTTGTGATTCTCTGTCGCCAGCGAGCGTCATGTTGATGAGTTGCTTGCACCGATGAGGCATATATTCACCACCGTGGCCAGTATTATTATCGGATACTACATAGATACGGTATTTGCCACGGAGAACAGTTTCATCGTTCACTGTCACGGGACCGCGCGACGACTAAGAGCAAGGATCGGGGCTAGGTCCTCGAAAGTGATTCGCGGCAAGGCTCTCACAGCCACCTTCAAAGCACTCCAGGTTAGCATCAGCCTTAGCATTAGCATTATTATTACCAGTCTGTCCAACATAATCTTGGTGCCGCCGCTCGGCCAGTCTCGCACCTCTCACTCACCAGACACGCACATTCGCTTCGATTCCTTTAGGACCACTGTCTTCCTACGGAGCATTGCAAGAGCACCGTCGCTGTTATCGCCCACCTGAAACACGTCCGCAGTCTGAGTGGTTGCAGGCGACGACGTCACATTCGTTGTCGGGTCCATCTTTCTTGCCTGAGGGCCAGGGTACACGCAAGCGAACGCACGCTCCCTACGGACAGCCACAGGCACAGCAATAGAGCACAGCATTCACGAGAACTTTGTATACAGAAAGACCGACTCTCCACTAGATCCGCGGCTGCTGGAAACGCGACTCTAAAGCTTGAGGCATAGCACCCGACAGGATCCTATCGCAGCATGGCTGCCTACGACTACTATAACACCACCGCGAATCCCTACCACCAAGCGAACACCGATCACGGCGCTCCTCTGCCACCGCTGCCGCCTCAATCGCCCTTCGACGACCGCGCATCACGACCTTCCTACCACCCAACGCCCGCGCAGTCGTATTCGGGCGCGAGTGGGCGCATACACGACGATGCTGATCCATTCGATGACGGACATGCCATTCCCTTGAATGGCAGGAAGCCGAAACACGACTCTACCCACACAGTCTCTCCCATCCTGCCCCACGAGCAGGACGACCCTTTCGTAAGAGATGCGGATCCACGTAAGAAGAGGCGCAGAACGGACAAAGCCAAACAGGGCTGGTTCAAGGGCAAGATCACTTGGGTGTGCTTCGTTTTGACCTTTGTGCAGCTGGTCGTCTTCCTCGCAGAGGTCATCAGGAATGGTAAGAGCAAATCGTAAATGCAAGAAGTGAAACCGGCTAACGATACTCGCAGGAGTCTTGACCGGATCCCCGATCGAGGTCAAGCCCTCTTTCAATCCTATGATCGGACCATCGTCGTACGTGCTCATCAATATGGGCGCGAGATATCAGCCTTGCATGCACAACATGGCCAATGTGCAGAACAGCAGCCTGGCCATCTCGTGGCCATGCCCGAACGCAACTGCGACGACCGGCGATAGTGTCTCGTGTCAGCTCTCGGACCTTTGTGGCTTCAGCCCAGACCGCAACCCAGTCGTAAACGGCAGCCTTGACCAGAAGCCCGAACCGGATCAGTGGTGGCGTTTCATCGTGCCCATCTTCTTGCACGCTGGAATCATCCATATCGGCTTCAACTTGCTACTACAGCTGACACTTGGTCGCGATGTGGAACTGCAGATCGGCAGCATACGCTTTGCCATCCTCTACTTCGCGTCGGGTATATTTGGCTTTGTCTTGGGAGGCAACTTTGCGGCCACTGGAATTGCTTCAACCGGATGCTCTGGCAGTCTGTTCGGCATTGTAGCTCTCACACTACTGGACCTCCTCTACCACTGGCGAGAACGGAAGAGTCCGATCAAAGATCTCATGTTCATTCTTGTGGATGTCGTCATCTCATTCGTTCTTGGTCTGCTTCCCGGACTGGACAACTTCTCCCACATTGGTGGCTTCTTGATGGGATTGGTATTGGGCATTTGTCTAGTGCGATCGCCCTCCGCAGTGGCACGAAGGACGTCGCAAGTCCCTCCCGATTACAGTTACATCCCGCGAAACGAGGAGACACGAAGCGATGGGGCGAGGAGCTTCGTCAAGAATCCACTTGGCTTCTTCAAAGACCGCCGTGGTGTATGGTGGGCATGGTGGCTAGTCAGAGCTGCCGCGCTGATCGCAGTCCTCATCGCGTTTATCCTCTTACTGAAGAACTTCTACGTCTGGAAGAACGGCTGCTCTTGGTGCAAGTACCTCTCATGTCTGCCGGTCAAGGTTGGCGGCACGGATTGGTGTAGTGTTGGTAATCTCGACTTTACTCCAAACAATGGCACTACCAAGCGGGACTTGATGGATGTGTTCAAGCCGGCGAAGATATAGGTGCATGGCGAAGGGTTGTTAATTAACATGAAGTAGATCAGCTGCATGGGATCGAGTGAGAATTAGCGAGGCGAATGGGATTTCGTTTTACAACGACAGCGACACGGCCTGAGAAGTGGCACTTGGGCATCGGTGCAGAGTAATTCATAGTTTACGAATAGAAACCCCACAGAGAGCAATCATGGAGTTGCGAAAATGCTGATGTGATGCGATGTGCTGTTCACAAAGTCCTCCAGCGTCCTGAAATTACGATTGTCGCAACTACAAGGTAGCTTCCCATCCATGTCGAACATGGACCTACAGCTTCCACCCTGGACTTCATGGTCCAGCATGCTACAGCACCGGCGGATGCGTCCGCATGTCAGCTCGTTTTGGACTAAGTCAGAATAGAATACTGACGAGATTTAGCATGGTTTCTTCAATTCATGATCCCGATTCGAGACTGGCTGTTTTGTGACGATGATATCTCGACGAGAAGGCCGCATACCGAAGTTCTGAAAAATGCGATCATCTTTCCACACTACGCTGCATAAAAATGTCTGCGAGATTGGCTAGTTGTGAGTGTCGTGTCGAGCTGTAGATGTAGTGTAAGTCGGCTGAGAATTTGGGCTATGAATCATGCAAAACCAGCTCCTTCGTAGCAGACTCCACATCATTTCAACCGCATAGACCTCATAGGAATGCACGCGAGATACGCTACTGCACGATGCCCCTCGGCCTTGTCCACGCAGGACGGGACGATATATAATCAAGCAGAGAAGAAGATCTAAAAATGAAGAACACCGGAGGCCCTATACCTTCGAAAGCGTCAGTATGGCTGGCACGATAGGGACTCTCATTGGCGGTCTGGTGCTTGTCTTCCTGGCTCAGAAAGCCTGGACGATCTTTTACAATTTCTTCCTTCATCCTCTTGCAAACTTTCCCGGTCCACCTGATGTGGCGGCGGGCTGGTATATGTGCTGGCAGGAAGTGTTCATGGGGAGGAACAGAAGTGAGGTGTTGAGGGAGTTGCACGGAAAGTATGGGGACGTTGTCAGAGTTGGGCCAAATGAGGTGGGAAGCATGCACGCTCATCGAGATACTCCTTTCTGTCTGGTGCTGACCGTGGTATGCCGCAGCTGCACTTCTCGCGACCCCAAGCCTATCACGAAATCTACAACTCGTCCAACCGCTGGGATAAGGAACGCCTCGTGTATCAATCTTTTGGCGAAGACCGCAGCTCTTTTGGTTTCTTGACTTATCGAGAGGCGAAGCAGAGGAAAGATGTCCTTGCGCCACTGTTTTCGAAGAGAGCAGCGATGGACCTGCAAGGTCTAGTGAAGAAGAATATCGACCGCCTTTGCGATGCTCTCAAGGCCGAGAATGCTAAAGGCAAGAGCTCTGATCTGCACTTCGGACTGAGGTGCTACACAATGGATACAATCATGCAGTACTGCTTCGCGAAAGACACACACGCCACGGAGGTGCCAGATTTCAAAGACCCTTTTGTGATAGCGATGGATGCTGCCCTGGAGGGATTCGTTGTCTTTCGTCACTTTGAGTGGGTGAGGAAGATGGTCTTCGGGATGCCAGGATGGTTGACGAAAGCGACCAACCCAGCGATGGGAGGGTTGGTAGATCTGCAGGCGATGATGTGGGATCAGGTGCAGGAGGTCGTGAAGAGTCCAGAAAGCTTACAGAAGACGAGCCATGAGACTGTGTATCGCCGTCTACTGGATGCGGAGGCGAATGGAGCGACTGGTGTCCCGGAGCCTGTGAGTCTGTTCGAGGAGGCCCTGGCGCTGTTCTTTGGGGCGGTGGATTCGAGCGCCAATACGACTGTGCTTGGGATGTATCATATCCTCAACAATCCGGAAATTCTGAGGAAGTTGAAAGAGGAGCTGCTGGCTGCCTGGCCGAACTTGCAACAGATGCCAAACGCGGAAGACTTGGAAAAGCTGCCCTACCTCACAGCCGTCATCAAAGAGAGCCTTCGAATCGCCCCCAGCGTCGCAGCTCCCCTTCCACGCATCGTTCCACCCACAGGCGCGACCATCAGCAGTCAACACATCCCCGGTGGCGCCATCGTCGGTCAAAGTATCAGTTTCGTCCACTACTCTGCAGAAGTGTTCCCCAACCCTCGCGTTTTCCGTCCCGATCGATGGCTTCAACCAGATTCCGGTTCGATTGAGAAGTTCTTGGTGGCTTTCTCGAAAGGACCACGGGCATGTCTGGGGCAGAATCTGGCTATGAGTGAATTATATTTCGCTTTCGCTACGCTCTTCCGACGGCTTGACTTGGAGCTTGATAGGACGAAGGCGGAGGATCTGAAGTGGAGGGATTGCTTTTTGCCGCATTTTGACGGGAGGCATTTGAGGGCCTTCTGTAGGCCGGTGGAGGCTTGAGCATGAATAGCCCTGCATTGGCTAAGGCACGGGAATCAGGCCAGTCGCGTTACCCCTGTGAGGACTGTCGAGCGGAAATAGTAGGCTGCCGCGACGGCCCCGAGCCCATGACTGCACTGCATTGCTACTCCATAATCGAGATTTATCGGCTTCTTGGCCACAAGCACGAAATAAAGCGGGGATCTGAAGGTGAGTTCGTCGTATGTTTAGTGACGAGAGCAGGTAGGCGGAGGCATTAGGCAAGTCCACGATGATTGAACATATAAGTTACGGATGACCTGCACCCCTAGTCTAAGTACAACTCGCCCTCCATGTTTCCAGGTTCACATCGTGCTTCGCATTGGGAAAGCAGCCGTTACTCTCGTCTTTACACAGTTGTTCCTAATAGGCATGGCGGTCAGCAATCAGTTACAAGCGCATGTTATACTGCAAAGTCGTTGGCCAAGCGACGTAAAGCTCACTCACCTGAGAGCACCACAATGTTTCATGGCCTTGTGTCTTCTCCCTCCTCGTTGGGATCACAGTATCTATCCCCGCCCGCAGAGTCGATTCGAAAGTTCTGTTGAACTTTAGTGTGATATGAACAAGGGCGTGCTGGCTTATAGGCAGTTGACGTACCCAGCCGTAGGTCAGATGGGCGGGCAGAGTCATACGTTGTAATTCCAAGGATGGTAAGGAGTTTCATGTTGAAGAGATGATATATGACGTTCAGAGCAAAAGGAGGCACTGGTAGCCATTGTAGTGCGGCTTTATCGTCGCCCAGCCTCATAGAGACATAGAGGCTTGTACTTGTGCGGCTGAATATCGCTGTAATGGCATGTGTTACCACTTCGCGAGGGTGGCTTCATCTGTCGTTCTTGCAATGTTGCTCTCTCGTGTCCCGCGCGCGCCATCATGGGAAAGACATCGCGCTATGCGCATCAGGAGGAAATGCGAGTCTTGATCCAGGATCGGAAGCTTGTGTTTGGCGGCATGAGTTCGCCCACTTGTTCGGCTTGTGAACGGATCAGCAGCCTAAACAAGGCCTATATACAGGGCAGCAGCACGTCCTTAAGCAACACGTTGCTTGTGGTTATTAGGGCCGATTGAAGTTGACAAGTCTCTGGCGATGCCAGCCATCCTCAAGGCAAGGCCGTCTTTTCCAAAGCAGGCAAAAAACACCACATCGCCATTCCCGTCAAGATCTTGATGCCGCATGAGATCCACAGAACACCTTCGAGGCCAGCAGAGCTTCGCATGAGCCAGCCGCTACAGATCGCACCAATCAGGAGAAGAACTGCAGCAGCCACTCGTCGATTCCTTCGGACGTTATTCAGAGCCAGTAGCTTAAAGTCGCCCATAATGTCGCAGTACGTCGAAGTGAGCACATTCACCGGCAGCTCATTGAACCCCAGTAACCTGGACGTAGCAATCTGCATACCTGACTGGAAAGCCAGAGGTGGAAGCAGGGAAACGATCAGGATGTCTTCCAGCACCCATTCTGGTTCGCGGTCATGGCGACTAGTCGAGCCTGGATTCTGAGGTATGAGGCCGTTTGGCGTGGCAAGTGCTGCTGCTACAAGGATACAGAGGCCCTGGAAGAAGAAGAGGGACCCAGCCCAGAGGCGATTTGTGGTGGGTCCTTTGGGTGCGATCAAGTTTGATATGCGAAAGGTCAGAAATGCACCTAGGAGGAAAGATGCGATGGAGACCAATGTCGTGAGCCAAGCGTGAGGATTAGCTGGAAGACCTGCTGTCGATAGGCCAAGGATGACAGTATTGCCAGTTTGCATTCCGACAAACACACCTGTCAGAGCTTCAGCACGTTTCTTTTCTGGATCATCATCATCGACGAGACACTCACCCCAGTTCGAGAATGCAGCTGCATCTACCAGTCCCGTCACGAAACAACATGCCAGCAGTGGAAGGTCGCCATGGTCTTTTACCACGGGTCCAAAGAGTCTTGCTGAAGAGAGCAACCCGACCCGTTTCGCAGATGTAGTTGGCTTCTCGAGCGCATCCTCACCGAAGTTTGTGCTTTCATGCGCATTGTTGTCAGAGGCATGCGGGCCCGGAACGGAGTGAGGTGCTGGCGAGGAAGCCATCCGAATCCTTGTCGAAGCTCGAAAGTATAACCCAGGATTATGACTATGCCCATGTGAATATGTGTATAGCTAAAAGTACTTCATTGTTGAGGTGTTGGCTGGACTTTTTTCTACAATGGCGAAATTTTTGGCGGAATGTCGATACTGTTTGTTGGGAGCCACACCCGCACTAGCCGGTCCCGTCCTTAACGATTTCGTAGACAAAAAAGTACTGTTGCCCGCGTGATAGGCCGCCGTCCGGTAAAGCCATATAGCGATGCATTGCCCGAACATGGCCGACAATGTGAAAATCAGCACTGGTTCATCGGTATGACATCTCACTACTATACAAAGCGCTCTACCACAGCCTGTTCTCCGATTTCTGCGCTTGGGTCTTTTGCTTAACGCCCGAGGCCTTCTTGCCGCCCTTCTTGCTCAGACCAGGAGTCTTAAAGTACAAACTTGGTCCATGACCCTCTTCCACCATATGACTTAGGTAACCTCTATGCGCGGAGTCACGGTAGTACTCTAGAGCCTTTCTGCTCGTCGGATCAGGGAGTCTGAACGGATACTGTAGTCGTTGCTGCTCCACAGCCTCAGCTACTTCTTCTGCACCTTCAGTCGACCCGGCAGACATTGTAATATGTGACTGCAGACTGTGTACAGGATCCATCTCCCCCCTGATGATCTTTCTGATTGCAAAGTTTGTGTAGTATCGCGTGGTAACGGTGCCGCCAAGCTGCTCGACTGCGTTGATCGCTTCAGCCGATGCCCGAGACACAATGATGTTGATAGGCGTTGTAAGCTCTTCTTTCCCGCGCGCCAGCAGCTTCACGCCGTCCTTGATGCCGTGTATACACCGCGAGGCATTCAGTTCCTTCAAGGTGATGGGTTGTGTTGGGTCCAAGCGGCCTTGGTTGATCCAGTACTGTATCCGGTTCAGGTTGACCTTGGTCATATCCACGGAGAAGCTGTTCTGTGTCAGCATATCTGCAGGAGAGCGCGCATGTCTATCGAACACTCACTGGTTCTCAAAGCCTCTCTTCCCGTGCACCACCCAGTCTGGCGTTTGACCACCATTGAATCCTGCTGGCACCTTGCCATGCTGCTTCTGACCTTTGTGACCGCGACCGGACGTCTTTCCCTTGCCACTTGCAGGTCCTCGACCGCGTCTAATCTTCTTGTTGTAAGCTCCCTTGTTGTCCGACAAGGAGGACAAGATTGACGCTGGGCGCTGTTGGTTCAGGAAGGGATATAGAAACGGCGCAATAGGCTGATAAGATTGTGCGGTGGGTATCGTGACGGCAGCGCGTCGCAGGAGCTGTAATCGAGGAGGCATTGTGTTTCTGCTGCGATGTAATGCTTGTCGCATGCTTCGAGATGGACGATCTGGGTATTGAAGCGCGCACGTGATCAAATTTGGCCGCGGAAGTGACGATCTTTCTTCTACCTCAGCTACGACGATAACAACGAAATGGCGGTATGCAGCTATCAGACCGTACTACTACAGTATGATCACATTAGCGCTGGCCGCAGCAAATCAAATAGGTACTGCAGTACCACGGAGACTCGCAGATTAGCGGATCTGATCTCTCCACTTCCCCCTCAAGGTCGACAGTACCATCATCAGAGCAGAGTGACCTCGTACTCCGTGATAATCTGCTGTGCTGCATGTGGTCAAGAGCAGCAACCCAATAATGACATACTCAATGGTCGCATCGTAAGGAGTCGATCTCTGACCTTGTACATGGGCACTGGGTACGAGCCCATGAGAGGTCTCGTGGATAGCATCATGTTACTACTTGTCTAATTTCGTTGCGTAGAATCGAAGTCAGAGCGCCTGAGTGACGGCTGTGTTGAGTAGCGCGATCCTTTAGCCCATCTCACGTTGGGGAGGGGATCACATCACTACGGCATCCCTTTCTCGGTGTCATTCTCATTGGCATACAAATCACCTATTCTGAGGAGTCGAAGTCGCTGTTGCTTCGAAGTGGCGGAGTATCTATGCTTTGAAATCGATGGAATGCTGCTTCGAGTGCAAGATGATCCTATCTGCGGATGATCCTATCTGCGGATGATCCTATCTGCGGATGATCCTATCTGCGGATGATCCTATCTGCGGATGATCCTATCTGCGGATGATTTACCTTCCAGAAACTCCATTGGCATCGTGCGGTCTTTCAAGACGAGCGAAGTTTGCCTTGTTGAAGATGTCCGTACAAAGTGATTTCGTAGGGAAGATGCATCTGGCAGACGCAGCTGTTAGATGCCTATAGGTGTCCATATCGGCGAGATGCACGCCTGCCTTCTTCCAAAGCCGCACTCGGACCTCGAATCGTTACTCACACGATGCTAGAATTCGTCATTGCATTCCCTGTGAAACAATGTAAAGGAAGACGCGGTCAAACGAGAAGCAAAGTAAGTGTCGCCTTAATGGCGACACCGTGGTGTACGTTCGTCGTTCCCCAAGTTGAGAAGCATCAGGCGCATCCTCGTCATGACCGACTAGGCATCGGGGCCAGGTATAACTTGAATCTTGACTTTATCTGGGTACGTCTCAACCTGATCATCCGTCCGTAATCAGTCGTCTTTGTTCAGACTGAGGGCCAGCAAAAGAGGAGATTGCATCTCTAATAGGCTCGATGATCATCCCCAAGGCACAAGGTTCCAGCAGTATTCACCCACAGCTGAAATTTTTGTACATCAGCACTTTGACCAGGCTCCGGTATACAAGTCGGATCACGAATCGCGGTCATGCTCCAATCGGGACAGCAGTACTGAGAGCGGCCATATCCCAATAAGCTTGGCAAGGAGCAAGCCTTGAATTCGAGTCGCTTCCTTCACGCCAGTGGTTCTCGGTTCGTGGTAAGATGAAATCATTCTTCTACAATGACGATCGGTAAGTCATATGATGTGTTGTCGCTGATACTGCGGTTCCTTTTGCGAGGAAATTTTTTCTCGGTGCCCGTAGGCAAAGATAGCGTCAGCAGAAGTTAGTACGACGGAGGGAACACATCGTGGAACGTGGCCGATGTTGGTCCCACCACGAAGAAGCTCGTGATCCGTAATCCGTAATCGCCGTCGCAACAGGCCGAGAAAGCAATTAGTGAGATTGAGTTTCACGAAGACCAGCAATGAAATCGGGAAGTACCAAGTCATACACAAGGGCAGGAAGGCCACGGCTAATCGTCCTGAATGCACTATGCTTTCTAGATCCCTCAAGATTGGGTGCCAAGCTCGTCTCGCGTTCTGTTCGACCGAGGACCGTCCACCGTGACAGTTCACCGTTTCAGCACCACCTTCATCAACATGCTCCGCACGACCTAATATATCTTAGCATTGTAACCTTCTTCAAAGTCTGTGCTGCCAAGGTGTTGGGGAGCCTCCAAGGGTCGTGTCATGGTCGTGACTCGGGGTGTGTTAGTTCAACCACAGGTTCGATTGACACACTTTTGGGATTGTTGTGTCGCGTACGCGAGTTGTTGCAATGAGGTTGATGAGATTGAGATTGAGTTGGGCACTGAAGAGAGAGAAAGCGGCTCCGGCCGGATCGGCCGAATTCCGGAGCCTTTCGGTTGTTCCGAGGATCCTATTCTCGCAAGCTGCAATGCAGCCTCTTACAAACGGACGACACAAGGCCATAATGACACCGTGTAAAGACACTAAACTACAGGTGTGGACATGAAGCTCAGGTCATATCGTCATCATAGGACAATGCTATCCCGGTTCGTTTTAGCGGTACGTACAAATTCCACCAGCCTCCCGTGCCATCTCCCAACAACACTAGAAAGTGAACGACTTATATGATCTTGAAGAGAACAGGTGGCAGTAAAGATAAGCCCGTCAGTGTAGATGACGAAGGAACGTTGTGCTGGCATCGAAGATGAATTTTGATAATGAAGGTCCTGCTGATTGGTGGACACTTAGCAACCCGGATCACACTGCGTCACTCGTTAGCCATCCGATGAGAGCATTGGGGACAACTCGGCGGAAATCGCTTGGCAGCAAGGCGGGTAATCAGCATCAGCCAGGACTGGGGCAGCAAAGAGCGCCGCCACCAGTAGTGTTATGGCGTAAGTCTTGTTCCACTTCATAGTGTCTGGTGCGGGTGCGGTCGATTCTAAAGCAAATTGGTTCGCGGTGTAGATATTTACTGGATCGGCAAGTGCGAGACTAGTCTCCTTTTATGTCTCTACCTGACTAACATTAGCCGACTGAGCTTTGAAAAACATGCTTACTAGGCTTTGAGTACCCCTAGGGCTGTCAGCACGACAGGTAAAATTCATGACTGATCGGACGATCCTAGCAAGGAAAGCCACAACTCGTTCGCCATATTGTATTTGCGCCCTAGAGGATCTCTCGACGTCTCAATGGTCGACAGCGAAGGGATTTCCAATGCCTGAATTAGTCGCTGTCTCTAAGTGTGCCCAAACTAGAAAATGAAATGTCCCAGAGTCCGAGAAGAACAGACTCGAATTCCATGCTTCCAGGTTGCGCTACTGCTCGACACAAGAGAGTATCTGGCAAATGTTGCCGCCGGCCGGTGAATGTCACTGAATGAAACCATTATGAACGATGTTCAAGCAGCATTCATGACCAGCGTAAATGGTAGGGCAGCGCACAACTTGCAGGCTTGCATCTGCCGTAGTGGCGAAATGCCAGTATCCTCACTTGCTTCCTAGAAAGGTGCTGGGAGCCTTGCCATATGTTGTTCCACGTATGTGCTATGTGGATAGGAGCAACATAGGTGGATGGAAATATGTTGGCGATGATCAACACATGAGGCTACCAGGGGTGATGACAAGCGCGCCCACAAAGCTGCGAGTATCGTTGTACATCGATACTGGATGATGCGCGGCTGGTCGATGAGCTAGACGACACTGCATTTGTCGTCGTACTTGTCTCCTAGGCAGGTTCGGCGCAACCTGGATGAGTGGGATGAGTGGCAGACAGCTTTGGATGGGCATGCGACTAAATCCATCGCAGGCAGCCAACAAAGGCTGTCGGCCGCACTGCAATATGGAGGGATCGTGACTAGACTCGTGGCTGGCTTCCAGGTGTGGCATTTGCACTTGCGGGTATAGAAAGTCATGCCAGCTGAGATATATTTGAGCTTCAGGTGCCGATGATTGCCAGACGTGCAACCATGAACCCTCCAATTAACCGTTCATCTCGATACTATCCAGGAAAAGGTAAACGCCAATCCGCGGACAGGATGTTTTAGGTTGCGAGGAGATGACTGCTTGTTGTGACTGTCAAGTCGTGACCAGTTTAGAGCATCGGTACGCATGCGTAAGACACATCCAGTGCGCAAGTTTCGATATGGTACATGGTGGTCAGTCGGCCAGGTATCCCACGGATATCGTGGTCCGAGTAATAAGCATGACGGACCACGATTGTCGCCAGCTGCAAGCGAAACACCCGAAGACGAGGCGGCTATCCACAGTCTGGCTCTGACTGACTGTTAAGCTTTCTGGCGCGTCTGGACTACGTCGGGAGGCGGGATAACATGCGAGACCTTTATTGGATGTTGGTGGAGGTGCGGGTGGCCTGGTCCGCCTGTCACACGGTCGCTCCAGAAGTGCTGGCAGCAAAGATGTGTGCTAATAAGACTGCACAACGGCATGATTGCACGCGCGTGGGAAGTGACAGGCTAGCGGCGTAAATTTACTGCTTCCAGCCTTGCTTTGTCCACGCACCTCTCAACGAGATCGTGAGCAGCAGCGACATGCAGCATAATAACGAGGGCGCGTTCCCAGCTGAGTGCATGTCCAACGGCGAGGTTTGGAGCACTAGGAGCGAACCTTGCTGTGTGGCTCCGATTATTGGATAGCGAATTGTGGTCACGGGCTCCGGCGGACAACCTATCGCTGACGAATGCAATCCGTCGGTTTCTCCTCAACATGGTAGTCACCAGAGCCCGTTCAACTAGCCGCCGGCTGCACTTATTTATCTATTGTAGCTTAAGTCCGAAAAATACGACTGTTACAATTAACGTCATTCGCTCGTATAGTTGCTATAGAGATAGGTTACTTATATCTATAATGCTACTATAATAGGCTAATATAGTAGAATTCTATACTAAAGTATCTTAAGATAGAATAAGACTATATTACTAAGATATCTTCTTATATTATATTATATACTAGGTACTAGTAGATTAAGACTTAAGCTCTACTATAACATTTCTATCTATAGAGATATTACTCTATATAATACTTACTTTAACTATATATTATATAGATCTACTATAGGAGATAGCCTATAGCTAACTCTTATATATTATATATAGTTACGTCCGGCTTAGTTAACCTATATATAATATATATACCTTACAAAGTATATAGCGTCTATAGTAGAAGGTAAGAATTAGTTATCTACTACTAGTAAGTTATATATATACTATATATTATAATATTTCTTAATATCTACTTTTATATAATAATTCTACTACTACTTACTATAGATATAAGAATATTTAATAAGGCTACTAGTAAATAGTATATTTAATAGTAATAGTAGAGTAGAGATAAGATTTACTTATAGTATTAATAATATTAAAGAAGTATAATATTATAGTTTAGACTAGAGAGCTATATAGAATATAGTATAGGAAAAGAATTAAGGGATAAAGCCTTATAACTAGAAGAAGAAAGCGCCTTACGTTCTTATTATATATAAGACTATAGGTATTATAGAGATATTATAATATATAGTACGCCTATAATCTATTAGCCGTAGATAAACTAATTCTTACCTTCTATTATAGATACTATACTATTACTATAAGGGGTAGCCCCTAAGCTAACCCTTATATATAATATACGGTTACGCCTAGCTTAGTAAACTATACGTAATATATATACGTATATTATACGACGCGTATAGCGTCTATAATAGAAGATAAGAATTAATTTATCTATAACTAGTAGGTCGTAGGCGTACTATATATTATAATATTCTCTTAATAGTTCTAATTCTTCTACTTCGTTATAATCTATATATATTATAGAGTCCGTACGTAATAATAGCGCTACGCCTATAGCTTCCCTAAGTCCTAGAGCGTAGTAATAAGCGAGGCGTACGGCCTTAGTTATAAAAAGAGAGGCCCTATAGGCTAAGATTAAGGAGAAGGAGATATAGAGGGAGATTAAGTAGTTAGAGATCTTATAGGACGTAAGCGTACCGCCGGTAGAGCCTACGGGCGGGCTAGGCGGAGGGTAATCCCCTATCGCTACTCCTCCTCCTCTATCTATAATAACTAATAAGGATATCGTAGTACGAGGCGTAGCCGTACCTTATATAATATAACTATATCTTAAAGAACTAACGCCTTTTAGAGGGGATTTTATTAAGAAAGTACGGGTATTCCTTAAGGAGCTTACTCTTATCTTTACCCTCTTAGGCGGTACGTATATAACGAACGAGTTAAAGGTCCTATATAGGGTTATATACCTAAGTAGGGAGGTAAATAAGTAATAGTACGCTAATTATAGCGTCCTTAACCTTAAAGGGTATATATACTAGGACTTTAAGGAGTTCTATTAAGATATATACGCCGACCCTATAAACTACGTACTTAGCGTTATATTAGAGTACGAGGCGGTAAAATAGAAGGATAACTAGATAGTACGTTAGTTTATAACTAAGTATTACGGTCCGGATTAAGCTACGACGGTACGCCTAACTATTAGCTATAGAAATTACGTACGCCGTACGAGATTACTCGCTTACTAGCGACTTAGTAATTCAAGATTACTCGCTTACTAGCGACTTAGTAATTCGAGATTACTCGCTTACTAGCG